>JALGBA010001743.1:0-371353 GCA_023970755.1 Azemiops feae
GGGGGGGGGGGGTTCAGAGCCTCAAAATGTTTGTGATCAGTCCACACCTCAAAAGCTATTTCCCCCCCTTCCAAAAAGTGACGCCATGTCAGCAATGCCCAACGAACTGCAAAAGCCTCTTTCTCCCAAACAGCCCACCTCCTCTCGGTGTCAGTTAATTTTTGGGAAGTGTAAGCACAGGGTTGTAACTCCCCTCTGTGTTTTTTTTGTAAGAGAACGGCAACCACGGCCACGTCACTTGCATCGGCTTGAATGATGAATTATTTTTTTTATAAAGTTTTATTGATTTTTTTTAACAGAATTCAATAGTAATTATTCAACAAAACGTGTTGTCTGAGTATCTTATCCGCTAATACAAATTAAATTCCTAATCCCTAAATCTTTTCTCTAACCATTGATAAAATAGGTCCCAAGTTTGAAAATATTCTGTTTCTTCCTTTTCTTTCAACCTTAAAGTAAGTCTGTCCATTTCCGCACAGTCTAGTATTTTTTTAATTATTTCTTCTTCTGGTGGTGTTTCTTCGTTCTTCCTGTATTGTGCAAATATAATTCTTGCCGCTGTTATCACATGTAAAATCAAGTACGTTCTTTGCTTATCAAGTTTTTCTGGCATTATACCTAGTAAAAAAAATTCAGGTTTATAATCTATGTGTTTCTCTAACATTTTTTCTAACCAAGTGTGAATTTTTGTCCAATATCTCCTTGCTTTAACACAGACATGTCAAACTCGTGACGTCGCGCGACGTATCGGGACGGTTTTGCCATTGCTGGCAATGGGGTGGGCGTGGCTTCCAGATGATGTGTCCGGCCCGCGGGCCGGCAGTTTGACACCCCTGCTTTAACACATGTCCACCACATATGATAATAAGTACCTGGCTTATGCTTACATTTCCAACATTTCTCTGACATATTTTTAAACATTCTTGCTAATCTTGTTGGTGGCAAGTGCCATCTATAAAACATTTTGTATAGGTTTTCTTTATAGGAGGCTGACATTGTCAATTTATAGTTTCTTTCCCACAAACTTTGCCACTTCTCTAAATCTATATTATATCCAAAATTCTTTGCCCATACTATCATTGTTTCTTTTACCTGTTCATCTTCCATTTTCAGATTTAATAAGAAATTGTACTTTTTTTTAATTAACTTTTTGTTGGAAGTTAGTAATGTGTGGTCAAACATAGTCTGCTCTTTGTAAAATCCATACTGTTTAATATCTTTATCATATCTCACTTGCATTTGTAAATGTGACCACCATGTTAAATTGATGCCCTGATTTTCCATCTCTTGTCTAGATTTTAAGTTCCCTTCAGAATTTAGAATATCTTTATATGTCCATATTTTATCAAGACTGACTAGATTTGGATGTACAAATGCTTCCATTGTTGAGAGCCATCCTGGAATTTTCAAATAGATCTTATTTTATTTTTTCCCATGTTAGTGTAGCGTTACCCCCTCGGAGGCCGCCAAAGCCCAGGCCCTCCCAGCCCCGTTCCCCTCCGTCGAGCTCTACAGCTGTGCTCTCTAGGTGTTAGTAAAGTGTCTCTTCTAGCAGAGGCTCACGCGAAGTGAGAAGGCAGCAGGCTCTTGTCGTCAAGAAGGGACTTCCAGGAACAAAGATGACCAGCCCCTAGTCCCAATAGTCAATGCTGTGGTGGTGTCTAGCAGCCCCAGGCTGTCATAGCAGCAATAGTCAATGATTCCTCATTGGAAATAAGTGGGGAGAGGAAAACCCCCGGCTCCAGGCAGCAGTAAAAACACGAACAAAAGCAGTCAGCGTGCTGCAGTAATGGCTTGCCCCCCCAGGGCAACTCCCCACAATGTCTAAAACTTGCACAAGCAGCAATAATCACAGTTCGGATGGCCTTCAGTCTTCACAGCAGCAGCGGCCTCTCTTCCTCTTCTGTGGCTTCTTTCAGTCTCAGGCCCCGTCGGTGTCAAACCCCTACCCCCTTATCCTTTATTATTAAAATCTGAGGTTAACAGCCCCAGCAACTTTCTTTCTCCACACACTCTCTCTTGCCTCCGCTTGGGATATCCCCCTTGCGAAAGAAAGCAGTAAAATTCCACCCCCTCACTCTCTCTCACTCTCTCCTTTCCCTCCTCCTCCACAAGAAGGGATCAGCTTAAAACCTCCAACCAGGTCTTCACCTGGCCTTTCCGATGAGCAGCCACCACACCCACTCTCCTTTCCTTCCTTCCTTCCTTTTCTGTCTTTCCCCTCGTCCATGCCTGCCTGCCGTGCCCAAAACCACCACCAGCTGTCCCAATCTCTCCCCCCCCCCCCGGGCCAGGCTCCTGCAGACACTTTCAGACAGCTGGCAGCTGCTGTCCCAATCTCTCTCCCCGGCCAGGCTCCTGCAGACACTTTCAGGCAGCCCCGCTACATTAGTAATAGTGCATTTCTAATATAGTGGTTTTGGAAGTATTTATGTATTTTATTTTTTCCATACCATAAAAAAGCATGCCAACCAAGTTGTAGGTCATATCCCTCCAAGTACAGCAATCTTTTATTTCTAAGAGTTATCCATTATTTTACCCATGTTAGCACTGACGCTTGATAGTATAAAACCCATTCTGGCAAGCCAAAACCTCCATTCTCCAGCATGACCGATGGAGAATCCACAATAGATGGGTCGATCCTTGTCTTCCTGCCCAGAGACTAAGTCAATCAACCTTTGCCACGCCTCTTCCCTTGGACTAGGAGACCCAGTCTGGACTTAGTCTTTGCCCGAATGAGACGTGGTAAAGCTTGGCTCAGTATTTAGGCAGAGAAGATCAGGTTGTATTTTTCTTGTTTCTTTCCCATCTATTGTGGGTTTTGTTCCAGTCGCTGTGCTTTAACAGCGCAGCGTTAAATCGCCTGGTTTTAGGGGATTTGAGGCTTCAACAGAAACCCTTGTAGGACGGCTGGTTCAGCGGGTGCCAGCAGACGCCACGCGGAGGCTCGCTGGTTTCTTTTGATCGTTTCCCTTTGTTTCTTTTCTTGCTGTCGCGATCGGTTTGGGAGCGTATGGGAGCGCGTCACTTTCACCATTTGTAAAGTTTTCAAGACGGTTTTTTTGGAGTGTTTGATTCTGGCCATTTTCCCGGGCGTCGGCTGAAGCCCCAGCTCCTTTCCATTTCGCCAGGCAGCGGTCGCCATTTTGGGGCGCCGCATGTGCGTGCTGCAAGGAGGAGGCAGCAATTAGTTTATTGATTGATTAAGTCCGATTGCTCATTCAGGGGCAAAACCTCAGCATTGTCCGCTTGAACTGTGTTTGCGACAAGTTACTAGAGGAAGGCAGCAATGGAATTTTAAATCCAGCTGCAACTAAAGTCCTAGATCTCAATGATTCTGAGCGGCGGCCATTTTTGGAGACCGTGAAGCACGACCAGCAATCGGGCCTAGCATTGTATCAGTTCACACAACGACAGCAAATTCATTGCCTCTTTACATCTGGGACTAATTACTGCATCAAGTACCGGATTCAGTCTAACTGTAGCCTTGGTTCAATTCAATCTATCTGCTAATTTCAATTCAGCCTCAGGGCGATCAGGCCTGCAAGCATAGGCAAAGCCACCATTTTGGCTTCGCATGGTCCCAAGACCATTTTGAATGTGAATGTGTGCTGGCTGTTACCATTGCATTGGTCTTGCCACCACTAAGTGAAGCACATGTGACCTGGCTATTACCATTGAGTTGGTCTTGCCGTCACTAAGTGAACTACACGTGAATTGGCTGTTACCATTGAGTTGGTCTTGCCATCACTAAGTGAACTACATGTGCATTGGCTACTACCATTGAGTTGGTCTTGCCGTCACTAAGTGAACTACATGTGACTTGGCCGTTACCATTAAGTTGGTTTTGCCGCTACAATAGAACTGACCAGAACACTGACCGTGCCATTACTGGTCCTGCTGCCATCAGGAGCATTGCATGTGTGAGGGCAGTACCATTAATTTGGTCCTGCAGCCACTTTAACCCTTGAGTACGCTGTTTTCCTACATTGAGTGGCCTTGCCATTATCAGTACTCTGCTCCTTACTATTGAGATCCCTCTCAGCACACCACTGAGACATCTCTGTTGACATCCCTCTCAGCACACCACTGAGATATCTCTGATTGCAATGGCAGACAACTTGGCATCTCAGACTCCACAAGATGTCCCCAGCACTCCCAAGAAAAGGAGGTCCAAGTCCTCAAAACAGGAGGCGGCCGGTAAACTCAAGGGTAAGGCTATTTCTGTCAAGAAATCCTCTAAGGCGGCTGAGAAGGAGACCAGCAGGAGACACCAGGCCTTAGAGAAACAATTCTCAAAGGCGCAAAAGCGCCAGGGTGTGGCTGCATCTGGGCTGGCATCTCCTGTTCCCATGGAGGCTTTGGTCTTTGGACCACAACATGCTCCTTCGACTTCAACTACTCCAGGGGCCTTGTCCCCAGTAGGGGAGTCAGGTCCTTTTCAATTTCCTAGGGCAGAGGAGACGGAAATGATACCTTTCAGTGAAGGGGCGGGTCTTCAGCTCCCTCCATCTACCACAAGGGTCGCGCCCCTGAGACCAGAGGCTACATTTACTCCCACAGCGGCAGGTCTGCGGCCCTCAGAACCTCAGGGGTTGTTATCGCCGGAGCAATTGCAGGTCCTGATTTCTCAGGCCGTTGCCCAGGGCATGGCTTCAACAATCCACCAAAGATCCAGACCCGTGTCGGTAATATCAGAGGCCCCTTCCTTCCTTTCCCAGGCGGAAGTTGCCGGACTCCAGGGGTCGATTTCCCCTTCTCGGTCTTCCAGGAGCAGATTTTTGCTCACTGGAGAGTATGAACAGATGGAACAGGGTTTGTCGGAGGATGAAGATCTGTTCCCTGATCCTCCTCCTTTCATAGGCCTCTTTAATCCGTCTCTCTTTAAATCCATGCTTCACATGGCCAGCAGCATCGCAAAAATTGGCTCTGAACGGGTTCCCCAGGACAGGCCTTCCACTAGTCAGGACACCAGTACGGTGTTCTCACAACCCACCTTTACCCAACAACACATTCCCTGTCCCCTCCTATTCCTTGACACAGTGCAGAATCAATGGGGAACGCCGGGCACCTTCCCCCACCCTGGGGGGGACAGATAAGAAGCTGTTTAACGTGGATCCCGCACTTTCAGCGGTTTTAGAGGTTCCTGTCATTGATGAACCCTTAACACCATTGTTCTCTTCCTCCACGGTGTTGGGAGATATGGCGGAAGTCTTAAAGGTGGAAGATAAGAAGTCGGAGCTTAACTTCCGCAGAACTCACCAAGCCTCAGCATGGGCGATAAGAGCGGCTACTTCCGCCTCCTTCTTTGCCAGATCCTCCATTCTCTGGCTTTGTCAGCTGCAGGCTAGGATTCCGCCGGAAGAGGTACGAATGCACCACGATTTGAACAAGTTAGTGGCTGCCTCAGAATATACGGTGGACGCATCACTACATGCTGCCACATTTTCATCTTGAGCTATGGCGTCCAATGTCACCGCTCGCAGACTCCTGTGGCTCAAGCATTGGCGAGCTGATGTCAAGTCTAAGTGGCGTTTAGCTGCTGCGCCGTACCGCGGTGGTCAGCTATTTGGAGAGGCCCTGAATCCCTATCTTTCTGAAAACAAGGATAAACTCAAGGTCATGTCCCACCTTTTCAGAAGAGCAGATAGGAGGGCTACCCCCCTACACCCGTGGGCAGTCCTTTCATCCAGGGTCCGGGTCGGCGTTTACCCAGTTCTCCCGTTCCTTTCCTCACAGGCCAGACCGTCAATTTGACAGATCCGGCAACAGGGACAGACCTAGACAGCATTTTCAGACCAAGCGGCCCTTTCAAGGCGTGGGAGGTCATCCCTTCAGACGGTCCAAGTGACTACAGGGAGGCTTCTCCCATAGGTGGCAGGTTGGCTCTCTTTGCGCACAAATGGGAGGCCACCACCACGGACCTCTGGGTCCTCAACACCATCAGATTCGGCCTGTCTCTGGAATTCATATCCAAACCCCCGAGACATTTTGTCCCTTGCCCATTGTCCAAAAATCCGGTCAAAGGTCTCATGAAGGAGGCCATCCGACATCTTCTGGATATCCGGGTCATAGAACCGGTACCAGCTGGGCAAAAGGGACGGGGGTTCTATTCCATTCTGTTCGTAGTTCCCAAGACCTCGGGAGGATGGAGGGCAATCCTTGATTTAAAGGAGTTAAACACACACTTGACACACTGGAGGTTCAAGATGCAAACGCTCCATCCATATTGGCCGGCATCAGGACGGGGGACCTCCTGACATCCTCGACCTCACGGAGGCATATTTACACATTCCCATCCTTCCCGGTCACCGGAAATTCCTCAGGTTCTGCTACGCAGGCCGCCACTTCAGTACAGGGCCCTACCCTTTGGCCTATCATCGGCCCCCAGGGTGTTCACAAAGGTCCTGGCAGCGCTAGCAGCGCATTTGAGGTCCGCTCCGGTGCGTATCCAGTGTTACCTGGACGACATCCTCATTCAATCCTCCTCAGTTCAGTCGGCTCATTCGGACCTGGCCTTGGCTGTCCAAACCCTCCAAGACCACGGGTTTTCAGTAAATCTCCAGAAGAGCCAGACAGTTCCCTCCACCCGCCTCCTTCACTTGGGGACAGTAATAGATACAAGGAAATGCGAGGTTTACCTCTCTTGGGAACGTCAGGACAGCATCCGGTCCCTGGTTCTCCAGGTCCAAAGGGAGCGTGTAGTCGCCCTGGCGATGCTTTCCCAACTATTGGGCAAGATGATTTCCTGCATAGCGATAGTGCCTTGGGCCAAACTACACTCCAGGAACTTGCAATGGTCCTTGCTTCCGTTCCAAAGACTGGCCACCAGTACTTCCAACCAGAGGGTGCAGGTTCCCTCCCAGACCCTAAAATCCCTCCAGTGGTGGATCTCCCCAGCAGTGGCCAAGGGGACCTTGTTCAAGGAACCCATCAGGCTCATCCTGACTTCGGATGCCAGCTTGTTCGGCTGGGGAGCGCACCTACAATCACAGTTGGCTCAGGGCCGGTGGTCCCGGTCAGAACTGAAGCACAACATAAATTGGTTGGAGCTCAGAGCTATACATCTGGCTCTACGCCACTTCCTCTGCACAGTGGCGAGACAACACGTTCTAGTCCTCTCGGACAACGTGGCGGCGAAAGCCCATGTAAACCGGCAAGGGGGTACCCGTTCCAGGTCCCTTATGGCCGAGGCTCAGTTGTTGGGAACCTGGGCAGAGACCAACCTCTCCTCCCTCAAGGCCGAGCACATCTCGGGAGAGGCGAATCAACAGGCGGATTTCTTGAGCAGGGTGACAGTGGATCACTCCGAGTGGCGCCTGCATCCAGATCTCTTCAAAGAGATATCGGAGAGGTTTGGTCATCCAGTACTGGACTTATTCGCTACTCTGGCGAATTCCCAGCTCCCGAGGTTCTTCTCCTGGTTCCCATCTCCAGGGGCGGAAAGAGCAGATGCTCTCCGCAGCCCGTGGCCTGGAGGTCTGCTGTATGCCTTTCCTCCTCTCCCTCTGGTCCAGGCAGTTATCTGAAAGATACTGCAGGAACGAGCAGAGGTGATACTAGTTGCTCCACACTGGCCAAGACGGCCGTGGTTTGCCAACCTCGTGGGTCTCTCGATCTCTCCTCCGTGGAAGATACCTCCAGATCGAATATCCCTCAGCCAGGGGATTCTACAACACCCAGAGCCCCAGTGGCTCCAGTTAACTGCCTGGCATTTGAACGGCGGCTCCTGACGCAGGAGTCCTACTCATCAGACATCATTATTGTGATTCAGGCTTCACGGAGGCCCACTACTAACAGGATCTATGATTCCACGTGGAAAAATTTCTGTGCTTGGTGTGGAAAGCAACAGTTAAGTCCAGCGATGATCACTATTCCAAAGTTTTTGGGTTATTTGTTGGAGGGACTTAGGAAGGGCTTGACGCCCAATACGATCCGCAGACAAGTAGCTGCTCTGTCCACGGTACTTACATATGGCAATTCAGAGCCCTTGGCTCAGCATCCCATGGTGCGCTCCTTTGTTAAGGGAGCGTCCAACACCAGGCCGCCCGTGGTTCACAGATATCCCTCTTGGGATCTGTCCAAGGTCCTACAGGCTCTCACTTCCCCTCCATTTGAGCCCGTCAGAACCTGTTCTCTGCGGTTCCTGACGCTTAAGGTCGCCTTTTTAGTGGCTGTCACATCAGCTAGGTGCATTTCTGAACTGGCAGCTCTGTCTACCAGAGATGACTTATACATCTTTCATGTCGACAGGGTGGTCCTGCGATTGGATCCCTCTTTCATTCCCAAGGTCAATTCCTTGTTTCACAGGGCGCAGGAAGTTGTGCTGCCAGATTTTTGCCCTCAGCCGTCTCACGACTTGGAACGTAAATGGCACACCTTGGACGTCCGCAGAGTCTTACATCACTACATTAAGCGAACTGCTCCTTTTCGCAAATCTGAGGGCCCTATTCGTTCATTCCAGCCCTCTTCAATGGGCCAGAAGATGTCTGTCTCTATCATTGGCAGATGGATTAGGGCATGTAATGCGGAGGTGTATCAGACACACTCCTTGCCAGTTCCTAGTCGGATCACTGAGCACTCGGCTCGTAGTGCTGCAACCTCAGTGGTGTGGGCGACGCAAGCGTCGATCGAGGAAATATGTGGGGCAGCAACGTGGTCGTCGCCTTCCCCTTTTGTGAGGCATTATAAGCTAGATAGGTTTGCCTCGGCACATGCATCGTTTGGTAGGAGAGTTCTCCAGAGAGTAGTATCAGATAGTGGGACACAGGCCCAGACTGCTTCCCACCCATAGGGACAGTGAGGCTTTGGTATGTCCCATCTATTGTGGATTCTCCATCGGTCATGCTGGAGAAGGGGCGTTGTCTTACCTGAACGCCTTTTCTCAGCATGACGATGGAGAATCCACCACCCCCCGTTTAGGTCCGTCAGGTCCTGTGTCAGGGGTATTTGAGCCACCACACTGTAATGTCATCAACGGCTACGCCTTCGGCGAGACTGGGTCTCCTAGTCCAAGGGAAGAGGCGTGGCAAAGGTTGATTGACTTAGTCTCTGGGCAGGAAGACAAGGATCAACCCATCTATTGTGGATTCTCCATCATCATGCTGAGAAAAAGCGTTCAGGTAAGACAACGCCCCTTTCCCTTAGCTTCTTGTAACATTTTCAATTTAATTGTAGCTTTCTTTCCTTGCCAGATAAATGTTTGAATTAGAGAGTTTAAATCTTCAAAGAATTTTTTCTCCAGTTTTATAGGTATCGTTTGGAACAAAAATAGTATTGAATAGTATGAATGATGAATTATTGTTCAGGGTCAGGGTGCTTAAGGACTGGTTCAGCTGCAAAGAGTCTCTTTATTTTTTCAAAAGCGGTCTGGCACTCTAACGACCATTGCAATGGCTGACAAGGTCGGGGTTTTCCCCCTCCTTTTCCTGTTTTGAGTAAATCTGGGATTGGCATGGCTATTTTTGTGAAAGAGGGAATAAATTGACGGTAAAATTTGGCAAAACCCAGAAAGCTTTGAAGCTGCTTACGGGTGCGTGGGGGTTGCCATTCTAGTACCGCTTTTACTTTGGCGGGGTCCATCTCTATCCCCTCATTTGAAATCCGATACCCCAGATAATCAAGGCGTGTCTGATGAAATTCACACTTTGACAGCTTTGCATACAGTTTGGCTTTTAACAGTCTCTTTAACACCTCACGAACCAATTTGATGTGTTCATCCATGGTTTCGGTGTAAATAAGGATGTCATCAAAATAAACCAAAAACCCCTTGTATAAATGATCATGGAGCACTTTATCAATTGCATAAACACAGCGGGGGCGGGGGGGGGGGCTGCAGTCCAAAAGGCATCACTTTAAATTGGAAGCTCCCCAAAGGGCAATTAAAGGCAGTTTTCCACTCATCCCCCTCCTTAATCCGGATCCGGTAATAAGCCTCTCTTAAATCCAGCTTGGTAAAAACTTTTCCTTTAGCCAGGTGGGCTAACATGTCCTTCATCAGGGGGAGGGGGTACATATTCTCTATGCTGACTGCGTTCAGACCTTTAAAATCTACGCATAATCTAAGAGATCCATCTTTCTTTTTCTTGAATAACACGGGAGCAGCCACACGTGATTTGGCTGGCTGAATGAAACCCCGAGCTAAGTTTTTATCAATGTACTCTCTCTGTTCTTTCATCTCTCTGGGCGTCATAGAGTACATCTTTGGTTTTGGGAGCTTGGCACCGGGCAGAATTTCAATAGCATAGTCCGTAGCCCGGTGTGGGGGAAGGATGTCACATTCCTTTTCACTAAATGCTTCTGCCAAATCATGGTACTCTGTGGGGACAAGTTGAATCCCTGGCAGCTTTTCAGCTACAGTCTTTAGGGTTTTGCGGGGCTCCCCTTGAATCGCGCTGATGGCCAGTGTCTTTATTTTATCATCAGCGGCAGGTGGGAGGGGTCCTGTCCCCAGTCTTAATTTCCATATTCCCTCCTCCCACCAGATGTTGGGATGCCATTTATTAAGCCTCGCTAGTCCCAAAATTACTACTTCAGTCATCTTCGGAACCACCACAAAATGGATGATTTCCCAATGCCTACCCATTTCCAAACGCACAGGTTCTGTTAGGTGCGTGGCAGGGGTACCTCCAATGAGGGACCCGTCGGCTTGATCAAACCTCATGGGTAGGGGCAGTAGTTTGGCTCCGATGCCCAGTTTGAGTACGGTGGGTAAGTTAATTAAGCACTGAGTGCACCCCGAGTCTATTAGGACGTTCAAATTCATGCGAGCCCCTGTTTTGGGCACTAATAGCCTAGCGGGAATGGGCTGACTCACCATGGGGTCCTCCTCGCCTTCCTCATCACTGTCATACGGTGCTGGCATCTGCTGTGGCTCGGATCGGGTTTTGGCCTTGAGCTTGGTGGGAGGGGAGGCCTTGACACTCGGGTCCTGACGTGCCCAGTTTGTTTTTTCTCTTCCCCCTCTGGGAGCTTTTTGCGGCTTTGCGGTGGTGACTGGCACACTCCTGGGTTGAGGGTTAGGAGCTGGGCACTCCACAGCACAGTGACCCATCTGACCGCACCGGTAGCACTTGATTGGAGCCCTGGCTGGTGCTTGGGAGACACTGGTGGCTGCAGTGGCTTGGGAACGTCGACCATAAAGGCGTTTCTCCTGGACACACGGTGGTTTGGGTTCAGTGGTGCTTGACTTTCTGGGGCAGTCCAACTCGATGTCCAGCACCACCGCCATGTGGTACCACTCACGCAATAGGTTAGGAAAACCCCGAATGATGCAGGCTTGAAGCAAGTCGCGATCTAGCCCCTGCTTGAAGTAGTTGATCAGTGACCGTTCTGGCCTCTGCCCCAGTCGACTAGCAACTCTCCTGAATTCACGAGCGTACTCCTTAGCGGGGCGACCTGTTTGCTTCAGGCGGTGGATCTCCTTTTCGACCAGCAGGGCTCAGGATTCATCTTCAATCAATCACATAAAAAATAACTTTCTTACATATATCGATAGTTTTTAGTTTATATATATTCTAGTTGTTTTAGCATACAATCTTTTAGACAATCAATGACCTAATAAATTTTTTGTTTTAATTTCCACTAACATTTAAATTTAACGTTTAACATTTATCATTCCCAAGACTTTTAATATACCTCCAATTCCTCTATCACCATTCCTCACAAGATCTAATATTCAGAATACACATCTTATCTGTTTAACTTCTCACCCTCTATATCAACAAATTTATAATACAATATAATATCCTTCCTTTCTGCTAGTTTTCGATATCTATTTCTCTGGGCTATCAGCCAAGCCCCTGAAAAATAAATTAAAATACCAAATTTGACCATACAGTGTCGCCTCTACCTTTTAAAGTCTCCCTTTGAGTCCCAGAGTTATTTTAATCGTTTCAGCTTTTCTTCTTATTTATAAGGGAAAAAAACCCAGATTTTCCACAGAAATAGATAATGAAAAATAAAAAGTAAAAAGTCTTTCAGTCCATAAGCTTTAGGAAATGGAAGTTCCAATTGGGATCCAATTACTTTTTTCAACGTTTTTTAAAAACTCCCCTGTATATTCAATCGCCGCTGTTTCTAGAGGGAGGGCTAAAATCCCCCTTCCCTCTCCACAGGGGGGAAAGTACTTTAGCAGCTTAAATAGGTACAAAGGAGCAATTAGGATTTAAGAGAAGTAGATCTCACCCAGTCCTGTCCACGCTACTTTGAAGTTGCTAGATGGTAATGTGACTTCGGCTGTTAGCAGCCTAGGGACGAGCCATATTTCTATGGCCGGTCCTTTCGTCCGCCGGTTTGGAGGGAATGCCAGGTCTAACGGGAGAGTTGCTGCTCTCCCGTGATCCAGTATAGACAGTATATATGAAGGGGAAAAGAGAGGAAATGTTTATGGTAGCAATTTGAAATCTGTACTAATGATATTTGTATGTAATTGAATTACTACTACCCAACCGCTACGTTGCTTTTCAAATATGTGAATGTAATATTAGAAAATCAATAAAATTTGTAAAAAAAAAAAAAAAAGGATTCATCTTCAAAATGACCCCTCAGTTGCTCAACCAGGAGACCCTATACCACGGGTCAGCAACCCACGGCTCCGGAGCCGCATGTGGCTCTTTGAGCCTTCTCCTGCGGCTCCCAGCCTCCTCTGCCATTTGCAGAGAGACAGACAGAGATAGAGAGAGGCACTTGCGCTTCCCTTCTCTCTCTCTCTCTCTCTCTCTCTCTCTCTCTCTCTCTCTCTCTCTCTCTCTCTCTCTCTCTCTCTTTCTTCTCTCTCTTTCTCTCTCTCTCTCTCTCTCTCTCTCTCTCTCTCTTCTCTCTGTGTGTGTGTGTGTGCAAGTAAAAAAGAGAGTGGCCTCACGTTGTTCTCCAACGAGCTGACAAGCTTATTGGGCGGGGCTCCTCCCTTTGCTGCGTCTCTGCAGGAAGGGCAGGAGAGAGCCAGCCCAATAATGTGTGTCAGCTTGTTGGAGAACAGCCTGAAGCCAGCTTGCCAGGTGAGCAGATGATCGGAGAGAGGGAGAGAGAGGGGGGGGAGAGAGAGAGAGAAAGAGAGAGGGAGAGAGAGAGAAAAAGAGAGAAAGAGGAAAGAGAGAGAAAGAAAGAGGAAAGAGAGAAAAAGAGAAAGAGAGAGAGAGGGAGAGGAAAGAGAGAGAGAGAGAGAGAGAGAACTCATGCACAGCAGCCTGTATTTCTTTTAAATTAAACTCTAATCAAGCTCCCCACACCTTGTGTGCACATGCGCGCACAAGTTTTGCGGCTCCCAGTATTCCGACAGACAGAGACGAATAAAGCAGAACTCCGAGGCTTGCAAATTCCTCAAAGAACATGTTTATTAGTTACAAAGTATCGGCACGGTCAAAAGTGAAACCAAGTCTGGATACACAAGCAACAATTCCCCAATACAAAGTTAAATGTCCCACCCACAAAAGCTATGCAAGCAACAATGTTCCCCAATATAATTATTTGGTGGTCTTTTTATGCAACGCCCAGTCCCTAGTCTCAGGAGCAGCTGATGACCTTGGTTCCCACGGGACAAAATATTATTTTGACTAACGAAGCACCTGGGCAACCCCCCTCCTTCCGTTCTATGTGGCAACCTAGAATGAGAAGGAAAATGGCTGCAGCCATGCTCATTTGTAGAGTTGACACAGTGATAAAGCACCTACAACTTCTAAAGGCAAGCTGTTCCACTGGTTAATTGTCCTCACTGTTAGGAAGTTTCTCCTTAATTCCAAGTTGCTTCTCTCCTTGATTAGTTTTCATCCATTGTTTCTTGTCTTGCCTTCTGGTGCTTTGGAAAATAAGTTGACCCCCTCTTCTTTGTGGCAGCCCCTCAAATACTGGAACACTGCTATCATGTCTCCCCTATTTCTTCTTTTCTTTAGACTGGCCATACCCAAATACCTGCAACTGTTCTTCATATGTTTTTGTCTCCAGGCCTTTAATCATCTTAGTTGCTCTTCTTTGCACTTTTTCCAAAGTCTTAACATCTTTTTTGTAACGTGGTGACCAAAACTGGATGCAGTATTCCAGGTGTGGTTTTACTAAGGCTTTATAAAGCGGTACTAATACTTCACGTGATTATATTAGCTTTTTTGGCTGCTGCCACACATCGCTGGCTCATGTTTAAGTGATTGTCCACTAGGACTCCAAGGTTCCTCTCACAGTTACTGTTTTTGAGCCAGGCTTCACCTAATCTGTTCTTGTACCTTTGGTTTTTCCTGCCTAGGTGTAAAACCTTGCTTTTCTCCACATTAAATTTCATGTTGTTGGATAGGGCCCATCGTTCAAGTCTGTCCAGATCTTTTTGGATCCTGAGCTTGTCTTCTGGGGTGTTGGTTATTCCTGCCAGCTTAGTGTCATGTGCAAATTTGATGAGTTCTCCTTCTATTCCCTCATCTAAGTCACTTATGAAGATATTGAAGAGTACTGGGCCTAAGACAGAACCTTGTGGTATCCCACTGCTTACTTCCCTCCATGTAGATGTAGTACCATTAACCCTAACCATAACCCGTTGAGTATGGTTTGTCAGCCAATTACAAATCAATGTGGTGGTGATGCTGTCTATCGCACATTATTTAAGCTTACCAAGAAGTAGTGTGTGGTCTACTTTGTTGAATGCCTTGCTGAAGTCTAAGTATACTATGTCCACAGCATTTTGCTGGTCTACTAATTTAGTCACTGTGTCAAAGAATGAAATAAGTTTGGTTTGGCATGATCTGTTTTTAACAAACCCGTGCTGGCTACTAGTGATAACTTTATTTGTTTCTAGATGTTCACAGATCTGTTTTTTGCTAACAATAATAACAATAACAATGTTGGAAGGGACCTCGGAGGTCATCTAGTCCAGGGCTTTTCAACCGTACTTGTGGTACATTAACGAGTGGCAGGTGGTACGCAGCCCTGCCTAGCCAAGTGTAGTGGGGGAGGGAAAGAGCCAGCGCAGGCAAGGACTTACTGTGAGAGAGTCCTCTGGAGCTGCAGAGTGCCTGGGGCTCACTTCTGCCTCACCCTCCCCCATGAGAAAGGAGGAGGAGGAGGGGGGCGGAGACAGGAGAGGCTATAAAAGGAGGCAGTTTGGGCGGGAGAGGGAGAGAGAAAAAAAGAAGCAGCCTTGGGAGGAGGTGGAGTCAGCTGTAGTTCCACCGAAGGGGAAGGAGGAGGGTGGGGGGGAGAGGAGATCAAGCAGGCCAAGCAGGCCGGCCATGAGCCGATCTACAACTTCTGTGGCAGCCACCTGTGCTGGCAGCAACAAACAGGCAAGAAATGCAGCAGGGGAGGGGTTGCCCTCCACGAGGAATGAAGAAAGGTAGCATCAGCTGGAGGTGAGACACGGAGGGAGGGAGATGGAGAGTGGAAGGATTCTTATGTGCTTTTGTGACTTTGAAGTTCTGGGATTTGTGCAATGAGGGCTTTGTGTTCTTAAGGAGTGTTTGGCAATTTCTATTTGGCTGATGGCTGATGTCTCCTGTTAGCTTCTATTACTCTGCTATTGTTAGCTGTAAGTTTTGCTGCAAGGGATTTTGAAGTATTTTTCTCCGGAATGGATTTTGCCTGTAGCATCCCTTTACTTATGAATGGAGTCATTTGGGGAGGCCAATACTTACTACATTTTTTTTTCTTCCTTAAGTGCCGGCTGCGCTCCTTAACTTTCCTTTCTAGCCAGTAGCTAATTCTTAAAGGGGAATGTGCCTTTTTAAGCTAGTTCACTCAGCAGCTTGTCTTTTCTGTCTCTGGAGGCTTTTCCTTGTTTGATGAATATATGGAAGAGAAAAAATATGGTGTTTTTTTTTCCAAATTCTTCCTTCAGAAGGAGGTGGGCATGAGAAAGTGGGAGGCAGGGAAGGAGGGAGGGAGGGAAGTCCCGCCTTAGCACTTGGCCACCATCAGCCCTGCCATTGACTTTGCTTGTCAAAAGATTGCAAAAGGGGATCACATGACCCTGGGACACTGTGACCATCATAAATAATCAGTTGCCAAGCATCCAAATATAAATCACATGACCCTGGGCATGCTGCAATGGCACTTGCGCTTCCCTTCTCTCTCTCTCTCTCTCTCTCTCTCCCTCCCTCCCTCCCTACAACGTGGCGGAGAGGGCGAATGGGAGCTGGCCCATGCTCGGCTTGTGCCACTGCGCGCTCCCATCTCCGCGCCTTTCATCCCACAGGCCTGGCGTGCCCTGGGGTGCTAGGCTTACAGAACGCCAAGGCCCAAGCAAGGAAAGGCACGGTGCAGCAAAACAGAGCCGGATGAGGAGAGGCCCGGCAAAGCGGGGAATGGCCGGGCGTGACGGGTGAGGCTGGGAGGGGTGGGGCGGGGCGGGGTGAGGCAAATGAGCTGCAGCTGCTGCTGCAAACCACCAGCCCCCGAGCGCTCGCTGTTTCCAGTGCGTTTCTTTCACGAGAAGTTGGAATTGATTGACCTTTTTCCCCCCAAAAAAACTTCCTTTGTTTCCTTGCACGTGGCGGTGGATCGCAAAGCAGAAACGGCACGGGGCTGGGAGTCAGGTAAGGAAAGAAAGGCAGTTTCTGGGGGGAGCAAGGATTTCTTTCCTTACCTGCCCCACTTGTTCCGAGGCCGCTTTCTGCTCAGACGTGTTGCTCTTGCCAATGGCCCGACCGCCCACTTCAGCGCCCTCCCTCCCTGAGCCTCCGGCGCTTCACCTGCTGCTTTGGTCGGCCTGCCGGCCCCCACCTCAACACCCTGCCCACCACCGCCCCGGGGCTGCAGGGCCTGGCATGGGAAGGGCACGTGCCCCACCCTCCCGCCACCATGCAGGGTAAGGTTGCTGGGCCCGCCCCCACCCATATGCCCTCGCCTCCCGCAAGCGTTTTTTTACTAACCTGCCTTTCAGCTGCATTCCGTTTCTCCGTTCGCTTCTCAGCCTTCGCTGCGTGTTTGTGGGACTATGGGTAAAAAAAAAAAAGTTCCATCAGACTTTCTAACTTCTTGCTATAGCTATAGCCCAACCTACCAAAAACCTAACTGTAAAAGACAGACTAGAACAGTGATGGCGAACCTTTCAAGAGACCGAGTGCCCAAACTGCAACCCAAAACCCACTAATTTATCACTGGGTGCCGGGTGGGCGTGGCCCACTGGATGGTCGTGGCTGCAGTGGTCAAGGCAGACTGGGTGGGCGTGGTCACCTCGATGTTGCTCTTGGGGACGCCTGTGGGGGCCAGGCAGGGTTGGGGGAGATCCAGGGGGTCTCTGGCGTGTGGGGCGGTGGGCAGGAGGCTCGTCCTGCGAGGTGAGGCAGGGGGCAGGGCAGGGGTGCCATTGCCGCGGGGCAAGGCGAGGCAGGGGCCGGGGCAGCTTCTGCCTGACACCATCGGCCCCCGCACACAGAGGCCAGCAAGCACACGGGGGCCGACGGTGTCCGTCAGCAGCCACAGCCTGCTGGCCCCTTGACCGGTGCACTCTGGTGCTCCGCAGCCCGCTGCGAATACCGGGCCAGCCCTCCAGCAACAGGCGGAGTAGGGGAGAGGGGAGGCGCGTGATGCAGAAAGGTCAGAAAAGAAATGGTTTGGGAAGCGAGGGCATCTGGGCGGTGGTGGGTGGGGCAATCTCTCCAGCTCCACGGCGGCAGAGGCACTCCACCTGCCGCTTCGGTGGCTGTGTGGGCAGAGCTGCGAAGAGGGCTTGGAAGCGGAATAAAAGGGAAGAGGGTGGGTGGGCAGGTGAGGGGGGATCTGCTGAAGCTGTCCTGAGGAGAAGACAAAAAGCAGCTCCGCCTCGTCCATCGCCAGCAGTTCAGAGAAGCCGCCTCTTAGCTGCCTGGCTGGCCGACAGCTGAGGAGGCGATGCAGTGGGTCGTGCCCGGGAAAAGGAGAGCATGCGAGGCCAGGAGGGACGGGACGGGTAGGAGGGAAACCAGCCATGCCGGGATGCATCCGGCCACATGGGACCTCAGCGAGTTAGCGGGTGGCTGGTTGAAGAGAGGGACGGTTGCGGTTCTGCCTGCTTTATTACGCGGCAGGCTGGGCAGGAGGCGGCGGCGGTGATCCCTGCATCGCCAGGCACAGCCATAAGCAGCTCCGGAAGCGAAGCTGTGCTGGCCATCCTCTCACTGGTGGCGGCGGCGGGGGAAGGCGGGCTCTGGTGTGCGCACACCCCTCGCTGCTGCCACTCCACATCGTCCCAGCCCCTCGCCGCCGTCTCCATCTGCCGAGGTGGAGCCGGGGAAACAGGCTGGGTTGGGGAGCAGCTGCCAGTGCCGCTGCCCTGAGGCAAAGCTGATGGGGAAAGGGGGATCGGATCCACGTGCCCGCTTCCCGGTATCCTGCTGCAGCCTCTCATGCCGCCCCACTGGTGCTGCGGCCGATTTCGGCAACGCTGCCACATCACGGCTGCGGCAGGATATCAGGAAGCAGGGCACATGGGTCCGATCCCCCTTCCCCCACCGGCTTTGCCTCGTGGCACCAGCATGGGCAACTCCTCCCCCCACCTGGCCCGTTTCCCCGGCTCCATTACCGGCAGCAGCTCCCTCAGTGAGCACCCCACCAGCACGGCTAGTTCCTCTGCTGATGCCGTAGCACAGGCGGGGTAGCGGGGGCTCCAGTCTGAAGCAACAGCTCGCCCTCTTGCACTTCCATGGGCTCCGGCTCAGTCGCCTTCACTGAAATACGGAGGCCCCGTACAGCTGCCATTGCCCAACAGGCCTCACTACCGCCGAAGGAGGGCGAGACCGGAAACAGGAAAAGTGAAGGCGGAAGCTACTCTGGCGAACTCTGCTGGGGTGACGCCGCACGTGCCCAAAGAGAGGGCTTTGAGTGCCGCCTCTGGCACGCGTGCCATAGTTTCGCCATTACTGGGCTATAGTTTCTTTTTGCGTGAAGATTGATGCAAAGAATAAGTTAAGCAGCTCTGCTTTCTCTCTACTGCCTGTTACTTCCTTGCCATCTTCTCTCTTAAGTGGACCGACTGTTTCCTTGACTTTTTTCTTGTTATTTATATGTTGAAAGAAAGCTTTTTTATTATCTTTGACTTTTGTTGCAAGTCTTTGTTTATTCTGAGCCTTTGCTTTCCTGACTTCATCTTTGCAGATTCGGGCTATCTGCTGATATTCTGCCTTAGTTATATGTCCCTCTTTCCATTTTTTGTACTTATCCTTTATGTCCACAGCATTTCACTGATCCACTATTTTAGTCAGTTGGTCAAAGAATGAAATAAGATTTCTTTGCCTGACTTGTTTTTAACAAACCCGTGCTGGCTTTTAGTCATAACTTTGTTTGCTTCTAGGTGTTTGTAGATCTGTTTTTTGATTACCTTTTCGAAGATCTTCCCAGGTATTGATGTCAGGCTGATTGGTCTGTAGTTTCCTGGATCTGTTTTTTTTTCCTTTTTTGAAGATGGGAACCACATCAGCTCTTTTCCAGTCCTCAGGTAGTTCCCCGGTGCTCCTAGAACAGGGGTGTCAAACTCACAACGTCACGTGACATGTCATGACGTATCATGACTTTTTTGCCATTGCCGGCAATGGGGTGAGCGCGGTTTCGCTATGATGCACCCAGCCCGCGGGCCAGCAGTTTGACACCCCTGTCCTAGAACTTTGAAAGATATGGGTCAGTGGTTGAGAGATCATGTCTACCAGTTTCCTCAAAACTCTAGGATGTAATCCATCAGGACCCAGTGATTTGAATTCGTTTAGAGTTGACAGGTGTTGTCTTACCTTATTTTTGCTTATTTTAATTTGCATTCCTAGCCTGTCTTTTATAGTTCTGTTTTTGGTAAGTTGGGTTGTATTATCTTTTTGCATGAAGACAGATGCAAAGAATGAGTTAAGCAGTTCTCTCTCTCTATTGGTTGTTACTTCCTTGCCATCATCCCCCATTAGTGGACTGATTGTTTCTTTGACTTTTTTCTTGTTTTTTTATGTGTTGAAAGAAACTTTTTTTAAAATTATTTTTGATATTTTTTCTGAGCCTTAGCTTTCTTAACTTCGTCTTTGCAGGTTCGGGCTATTTGTTGGTATTCTGCCTTAGTCATGTGTCCCTCTTTCCATTTTTTGTACTTACCCTTTTTTCTTTCAGTTTATCAGAGAGATCTTTGTGCAACCATACTGGTTTTTGTTGGATTTCTTGTTTTTCGTTTTCAGTGGTATTGAGCTGGACTGGGCTTTTATAATCATTTTTCAGAGTTTCCCAACCTTCTTGAGTTGGCTTCCCCTTTAAGATTTTCATCCATTGGATCCTTCCCAAGCTTTTTATGAGTTTGTCAAAATCAGCTGTTTTAAAGTCTAAGACACTGGTTTGATTATGTTCTGTTGCTTGTGTCTGTATTATATTGAATTCTGATATGACATGGTCACTCTCCCCTAAAGTTCCTGCAACTTCAATCCCCTCTATGACTTCTTCTCTGTTAGTAAGAATGAGGTCCAGTATTGCTGTCCCTCTAGTTCCCTCATCTACCTTTTGGGTAACCCAAGTTGTTAACTAGATTGGTTAGGAACCTGTTCAACCTCCCACTTGTTGCAGAGTTGGTCTCCCAGTTGATGTCAGGATAGTTAAAATCCTCCATTACTACTGTGGTATGTTTCCTACGTACATTTGTTAACTGGTTAGCAAACAGTCCATCTATTCTGCTTGGTTGTGTGGCCTGTAGTATGCACCTTTTTTTCCTTTTATGTTGAACCATATGCATTCTTGCAGGCTTTCATCCTTGGTTTTGTGCATCTCTGTAGAGAGGAAGTGGTCTCTTACATATCATGCAGTTTGCTACAGACACTGGTAGACTTATTTCAGCAGCTTGCTTTCCATTTTGAATCAAAAGATTAAAATCATTGAATTATTGTCCTGTGTTAATGGAAACAACCTATTTTAAGCCAACTCTTTAGAATTCTAAATACCTACCTGTTGCCACATCTCAGTGCTCCTTAAATAATTCTTTGACTGCTCCTTCCATTTCCTACAAAATAGTACAACTTCTGAAATGTAGTTTTAAAGTAATAATTTAAAATTATTCAGACTATGCTGAAAAAGATGTCATAATGTAAGGAATTTTTAAATTAACATCTAGTCATTGCAACCTTTTGTTTATTAAATTGCTATATATAGAAGCAGATAGTAGTAATGCCATTTGTGTGTGTATGTGTGTACTTTTAGAGGTTATATTTTCTGTGGAATTCTTGTAAGCATAATGAATAGGCCAGCATATTTTAAACAGTTATCAATGTGTTATCTTGTAATTTGTCAGGGAAGAAGTTTAGTTAACTCTTAACTGATTGGTTCCTATTTTAACCTAGACAACCCATGACCCATTGGGTCATCCTTCTTTCCACATATAATACAGGCTAGCCCCATTTCCCCTTCCCTCAAGAACCTCAGCAGAGCCCCAGTGAAGCCGCCTCCTTCTCCTCCTCCTCGGCTGATCACAGAACTGCCTGCCCCTTTGTTTGGAGGAGGCGTAACAAAGGGAGACGTGGACCGTGAGGAAAACTGCACCCCTGGTCCCTGTCCTGGCATATCCCCAAGATCCCCCTCCAGGGAGGAAGAGGTCTCACCCATTGACGACCGGTGCCCCCCAGCCAGCCCTACCTTGTCAGGAGACATCCAAAGCACTCCCTTGTCCTTCCCTCACCATCTACCGCCATTAAGAGGTTTGAAATTTCAGCCTTGATTCCAAAGCAGCCAGTTGCTGCTTGTCTCCTGGCCCTTGCCTCCAGCTGATTGGGCACAGAGGCCAGAGGGAGGCAAAAAAGAGAGTGTGGACATGCCCTTCCCATCTTCCCTTATACCATGGAACTGACAGGTTTCTGGGAAGTGTAGTTGGAAATCATGGCCACAACTTTGTGAATACAACTGGTGCAAAGATCCTTTAAATTTCATTTACATAGGATGAATGCATCCTGGATTTTGGACACATTCTTTAACTTAGCCGATTTGAGGTACCTTGATTCAAAAATTGTTGCTCTATGATGCAACATTTTTTAAAATAAATATTTTATTAATTTTCTATTTTTACAATCAAGTGCCTAATAGACAATGTGATGACTGAGTCTATCTTAATTGCATTTGCGCTTAATATCCCTTTATTCAGTCCATATCCTATTTTCGCTTTTTTCAATTTTAATTTCCCATCCATGTTCAAAATATCCCAATCATTTATAATTTCAGAACAAGTTATATTTGGGTAACCAAAAGCTTCCCTTATTCAAAGTTCTTAGCATATTCTTATTTCCCTTTTCATACCAAGATATGATATTCTGATTACAAATCCTATCTATCTAGTTATAATAATACTTCTATTTCTAGCAATCTATTCTTAACCATATTCAAACATAACATCTCCTCTAATAAGTCAAAGCTTCTGTTTTCTTCAGTCTTACTCTATCTTTCTTCCTTTGCCAACTAACTTTCCAAGTCAGTGCATTTGGATCATCAAATAATTCTTCCTCTATTTTTGTGTATATTATTTGAAACAAGAGAAAAAATTTGGTTAAAGTATTTTTGGAAGAACTAGCCTGTTGATATTCATTAAACAGCCTCCCTCCTTCTCCAGTTCCCCACAGTTCTGTTAACGGCTCTATCTTCCATTCCATCAGCTCTCCTTCCTTATCCTCCAGTATGTTCTGAAATCTTGGTTTGTAGAATGTCTTTTCCATTTCCAATATTATCGTTGTGTTTTCTAAGTCTTCATTTGTCTGAGTCTCGTCGTTAGTTTCTTCCTTTAGATCCTCAATTTTTGTGTCAGCATTCTCTAGTTTTCCTTCTATTTTCTGGGTTGTTAGTTCCTTCTCTGTAGTTGTTTTCTGAGTTTGTAAATTTAAATTAGAAAATTGTTCTTTTATCTCCTTTGTGTTATTTTTAATCTTATCACGAGCTAAAGCAATTGTTTCTTGTATTAATTTCAACATGGAGAGAATTTCTTTCTGTGGTTCATCAGTATTTTCTTGGTGGTATGTCAAACTGAGGCTTCTGGAGACAGATGTTAAGGATGTTTTTTTACCATTTAGAGCTAAGTATGGAACATCCATTTTATTTTATTGTAAGTGGCCTTTATAAATTATCCAACTAGCTGTTCTTAAACCTCCCCTAAGCAAATATAAGTAAAATTCAATTTTTTCTGTCCAATGAGAAATATATCCTTTCTGTCCAGGGAGAAGAAAGAACCATTAAAGATTGTTTATCAATCAAGATTTATAATCCAAAATGTTCCATCATATCAGGCAGTAGTGTATGTTTCTTCTACAGGAAAATAATTCCACAATATAGTTCTGAAAGTCAGTATTTGTGTTCATAGTTCAGACAGGCCAATTTTAGAGTGGTATTATCGTCTCTGCCACACAGATAAGTAGCCCCCAAGTCTATTCCTTTTTCTCAGCTGCAATTCTCAAAAATAAAAGCTTCCAAGGCCAGCCAAAGTCTTATCTAATTCTGGGCTTCAAGCCAGGTTTCTTTTAGGCATAATAAGCTGTAGTGCCATAATTCACCACTAGATGTCATTAATGCCGTTTTTCAGTTTTTAAATCCAAAACTTATATTGTAAACGTTTCAAGTCTTTTTTTAAAAAAAGGTCTTAAAAGCACTTTTAGTCCCCAAATTTCCATGCCATATATATATATATTAATTCCAAATTAGTCTTGTAGGTTTCTCCAGTTTCCCCAAGTAATTAATTTGCCACTTTTCTTTTCCTGAGGGAATGGGGCAGAAATTCCCTTTCCCTCCTCATCGGGAAAATTTTCAGGAAGAGGTCTTAAAGTCATAAAGAGAGGCTCAGGTCTCACCCAGTTTCATCCACATTGCTGTAAAATTGCATGTTAGTGCTTGTTGTCTTCCGTTGACAGCAGCTTCTGACTGGCTACGCGAATGTAGCCAGTCTTTCCCCTGCCGGTTTGGAGGGCTTACTCGGATCAAATGGGAGGGCTGCCGCCCCCCTGCGATCAACGAGGGTCCCCTCCTTGCTTGTCGTCTCTACGGGGCAACTTTCGACCCTTTCCAGGGTCCCCCAGCGGGGTGAAATTGAACATGAAAGACGGAGCCCCATCTTCCTGCGTCTGTTTCGCCGCGAGGTCAAAACCGGAAGCCGCTCTATGATTCAACATTTTACCCAACTGAAGGTGAGAAACAGGAGAGACAGACAGGAGAGTTTTAGTAGTATATAGATTTACAGCATGTTATGAGCTCTTTGGGAAGAATAGAAAGGGAACTATTTTCTTGGAAATATTTATATTGATTATGTGCCATGAACTCGTTTTTTTACTTTTAGCAGTCATGTGGGTTGATTTTTCTCCATGACCATCTATGCCAGGGGTGTCAAACTGCCGGCCCATGGGCCGGACGCATCATGAGGAAACCACGCCCACCCCATTGCCAGCAATGGGGGAAAAGTTCTGATACGTTGCGCGACGTCGCAAGTTTGACACGTCTGATCTATGCAAATATCAAGGAAGCATTAAACATGAAAAGCTGTCTTACCAAGTCAAAGAATCTGTTCGCTTTGCTCAGTACTGTATTGTATGTTCTGCCTGGTATCACTCTTCAGGAACCTCCTATGGACTGGAGTTGTAGCTGTTCCTTGCGGCATTGTTGCCCAATTTTGATGGTTTCTATTTTATATTGGTTTGTTGTTAATATTGGTAGTCACTTTGAGCCTTGTTCAATTGAATGCCATGTAAATGGTAGAGACTAATCAAGAGACTGACAGTTTGGATGGGGAACAACAGGCTTCAACTGACCCCTGGCAAGACTGAGTGGTTTTGGGGTCCTTTGGTTCCAGGACTTTATCATCTTTGGTGCTGAATGGGGCTGCACTGCCCCAAACAGACCCTTTGTGCAATCTGAGGATTCTCCTAGACTCATGACCCTTGCTTAAGGAGCAGGTGGCAGTCATGGATAGGAGGGCCTTTGCACAACTTTGTGTTGTATGCCAGTTGTGCCCATTCCTGGATAAAGGGGTCCTACTCACAGTCACCCATGCCCTGGTCACCTCCCAGTTGGACTGTTGCAATGTGCTCTATATGGGGCTTACCTTGAAGAGTATCTGGAAACTTCAGTTAGTACAAAATGAAGTGGCATAAGCAGTTACATGTTTCTGGTAGCACACACATTATACCTCTGCTGCATGAGCTGTATTGGTTGCCAGTTTGTTTTCAGGTCCAATTCAAGCGCTGGTGTCTTTAAAGCCCTCCATGGCATGGGTTATTTGAGGGACCACCCGTCCCACCAGATCTCACAGAATGGGTATGTTATAGGTTCCTTCGTCTTGAGACCTACATTTGGCGGGCTCTAGCCGGCAGTCCTTTTCTGCTGTGCCCGTATTGTGGCATCTTCTTTCTCCAGAGATAAGGTTGGCCTTATTACTCCTGAGCTTCCAAAGGACCCTCAAGACTTGATTAAGACAGCGGGCCTGGGGACCCTGAGGGATGGGTGAACTTGTGAGGATGAGGCTCATTATTAACATTCCTCTGTCTGTCATTCTCTTTTCTGTTTTGGTTATGCTTCTTTTTAATCATTATTATATAATGGTTTTAACTAATGAACATCTTATTATTGTTTTTACTGGATTGTTGTATGCTGACCAGAGTCACTTTCCTTCAGGGTGGCCATATAAATTTGATTAATCAATTAATAGTCCAGACAGGAAACCAAAACCATAACTACTAACACTACCTTTATTGTAAGGTTATAGTTAAAGAATTGTGCAAGTCTGAAAGTACTTCTCCCATTCCTTGCCTTTACTTTCCAAAGAATGGAGGGTCCCTTCTGAGATGCTTTCTCTACTCCCTTCTGTGGGTTGAGATATCTCTTGTCTGATCATTGCCCTGGCTGTGGCTCTTCCTCCTTTCTCCCAAGGTTATTCTCACAGCCCATTACACCCTGGAAATTTTGCCAGCTACAAAATGAATTGATGTTTTCTGGAGTTTAATTTTGCCATTTAAAGCCAAGCTTTTTTTTTAGATGGTAGATTTTCTTTGTAGAATTAACACAACCACATTCACATACATTCTGGAGAATTCCAGTTTACTCTTGATGCATTTTTGTATAATGCCTGGTTACTCTTGCTTGTTCCTCTTGCCAGGTTCGTTGTAGAGTTGACACCTGCAGTGTATGGCAGCTAAAGTAACTGTGAGGTGAAAAGCCAGGTGACTTGTTTGTAGGGGTAGCATGCGTGCAGCACACTGCCGTATTCTGCACCCCCACAAATCTCATAATTCTATACCCTTTACTCCAATAAAGCAGCCAAAAGGTCACCCCCTTTTGACTTAATGCCTCACCTACTGAAATAGATAACAGGCTTAGTTCCTTCTTCTATCTTCCTGTCTTTGTTCCTTATCTAGTTGTTGACCTTATAATATGTAACTAGAAAATAGTTGGTTAGATGAAAGAATTATTCAATGAATCAGCAAATGTCAAACATCTAATGCTTAAGAAAGCTTGTGTATGTAACAAAGAATATAAAAGCAATAAACACGACAGAGGTCGTCAGCTTCTGCTCAAGAAATGCGTGTGACTGCTTCTTAGCACCAACATCTGGCGCCCTGAACCAGGACACCCTCACACACACACACACACACCCCGTGGGGAGCAACAGCCAACATGCTTTCCATCGTCTGGAATAGACCCCTAAGGTGCACCTTTGTCCTACGGGACCCCTTCGTTCTACGGAACCCCTCAGTGGTAAGTAATGGGTTGCAATCTATCTCAACACCAGCATAAGCATGTAAAGGAACTCCGATTCCTGTTACATAAATCAGGTGTGACAGTGCCTGAGGCAGAGATAAGGAAGCTGGTGGAAGAGGTAGGGAAACATTGTCCCTGGTATCCGGAGCGCTGGACGCTCTGTTTACAGGACTGGATAAAAATAGGGCAGACTTTACATCTTGAACCCCGGGCTCCAGTAAAGATATTACATCGATGGTATCAATGCCGTCAAGCAGTGGAAAAATTTGGCTCTGATGCTTTGGCAGGGCAACAATTAACTACAAGCCCCCTGCCTGGTTACGATCAGATAAAAATTGTCACCCCTAAATCATCTCCAGTTGGACCTTCAGCTCCTCCTGGAGAGGCTAATTCTTTTGCTTCTCCACAGCCATTTTACACCCCCATAAGGCAAATTTTAGAGGAACAATTGGGATGCTTTGAAACTTCAAGTGGCTGTTAAGTTTAACCCTGTCAGACAATGTCTGGTGGTGCTTTGTGTTGATGTGTGTGTTTTGTCTTATATATGTTTAACCCCTAGAACGTTACGCTTGGGCTTGGAATGGTGAGAAAAATAGGAGATGGTTAAAGGGCCCTATAAAAACCACATGTTTGGTTGGAATCACCTCATGATTTTTCTCGCTTCTTGCAGGACAAGCCATACAGTATGTCTAAATAAATGTTGTTTTAATAGTATTTGTGTATATATGTCTGTCTGTGGTGTTCTGTGTTATTTCCAAGACTTGGAAGAGGGTCAAAACCTTCTTTGATAACAACAAACAAAAAGGCCTTAGTTAAAAATAAATGGTTTGCCTGGAAAACGTATGAAATGAAATATTTGTATGTGAAATGGTGTAAGCAAACAGAATGGAAGTGAATGAGTTAATTTGCTATATGTAAATGTGTGTGTGTTAGCCCTCACCCCTCCACCCATCCCAGGCTGTGAAAGAAACAGTAAACTGCAGTTTTTATTGTTGTAAAATGGGAACGCAATAGCAAGAGTTTGCATTAGAAAAGTTTTATGGAGGATGTGTGAGAGAGTTTATGGAACATGCATGTGAAGGAGAGAAAACTAATTTTTAGTGGTGAGATTTTTGTAAAATTTCTTTTTCTTTCCCCCCCCTCCTGACTCTTTCGTTTTTCGCTGGCTGTATTGCTTTAAGAGCGAAAGAAAGACAGAAAGAAGAGGGGGGCGGCTGCTCGTTTTAACTATTTTTTTTTCTTCCTCTGCTTAGAAGTCTGGTTTGAGGAAGGGGGGTGGATGTGAAATTTAATGCCCACTCTTGCAGTTTCAGCTTGCAAATTTTTTTTACTCGAAAGAGGAGACAGTAATTGGACATTTTTTTTGCAAATTTTTGAGTTTTAAATTGTTTAGTTAGACATATATATCCATCAACCAAAAGAAATGACTCTGAGTTGTTTTGCTTAGATTTGTAAATGTTTTCCCTATTTAATGGAAATTTGTTTCATCGGAATGGAATCTGATTAAATTGGAATTTGACTAACTTTATAGTAAAAGCAATACTAGAGTTTGATACAAAACTTTCAGTAATTCAGAATAACTTATCTCTTCAGTGTGCTTTAACTGACTATGTAGGCTCTATTGCATATCATTTGCCTAAAGATCCTCGCTTTGCTTGTTTAATGACTTCTTCTGTTCATGTCTTACCCACTTTATTTTCAGATTTTTTTAGTCACTCTTTTTTTCCAACAAAACGCTAGGGAATTGGCACAAGCTTGCCATATTCCACTCGACCAAGCCAAGCAGATTGTTTTATCCTGTCCTCAATGTTCTGGGGCATCCCCCTCGGGGGACACAGGAGTTAATCCCCGAGGTTTCACCTCTAATCAACTATGGCAAATGGATGTTACCCATGTTCCCTCATTGGCTCCCTGGAAGTATATTCATTTATCTATTGATACTTATTCAGGAGCGCTTTGGGCCACACCTCAACGAGGGGAAACAGCTAATCATGTTATTTCTCATCTTTTTTTGGCCATTACAGCCTTGGTCAAGCCCTCTTCTTTAAAAACTGATAATGGGCCAGCCTATTCTTCATCGGCCTTTTTGCAATTTTGTACAACCTGGAATATTGTTCTTACTCATGGTCTCGTCTATAATTCCACAGGTCAAGCCATAGTGGAACATGCTAATCGGTCCTTTAAGGACTGCCTCCACAAACAAAAAAGGAGGGCTCTCGAGTATCTAATTTGTCGTGGGTAACACAACAGGTTCAAAAAGTATTATTTACCTTAAATCAACTGAATGTTTCCGTTGAAAATTTGACTGCTTATCAGAGACACTTTCAACAGAAAACAAGCTTGCCTCCACCTCTGGTATATTATCGGGCATTACCAGATAAAGCATGGTTGAGGCCGGTCCCTCTGATTATGTGGGGAGGAGGATATGCTGCTGTGCTTGCTCCTACAGGACCTTTGTGGATTCCAGTGCATTGCGTCCGCCCAGCCAAGGATGTCGTGGCATCAGACCCTGGATCGAGTCCCAGAAATGGCAAGGGTGACTCTCCAGACGGCACAGCGACCAATCCCGTCATGCCAGTCATCCAGTGACATGGGGAGATGTGAAGAACTTGACCACCAAAGCGCAGGCAGTGCTTCAGCAGCAGCAAGTGGAGCAAACCCCCGAGAACTTATGCGCTGCCATTTTTGTGGTTTTAACTGCAAATTCCTTAGCCATCAATTGTTTGTGTTTGATTATTAACAGCTGCCCTTTGGCAACAGCAGCTGTCATCCCACCCAAACATTCACTCGAACAACGAATGAAGCAAAACCTATGGGTGCAGCTAGCTAACATCACACAAAATGATGTCTTTTGCTTATCTGAAGTGTATGATATGGAAAATCTACTATCTACCTGTCTTATACCTGTGTGTGTCCCAGCGTCAGTTTTAAAAAATTATACTGGTTTGAGCAATTTTCTATCAGACAATGAATTTCAATATGCAACTATGTCAAACTGGGGTCCTGCCTCTTATATGGTACCCTTTGATGCTATTGCTTTGCATACACCAGTTGTAGCTGTTCCTACAAATCTTACTTGTGCAAAAATTGTCAATTGTACTACTTCACCTAAAAAATCTCATTGTATACATGTCAGTCAAGGGATTTTAAATTGTACCTCCTTTCAAGAAGTATCTTTTAATTATGCACATATATGGTTACAAAAAGGATGGTTCTTTACCTGTGGGAAAGAGACATTTAATTACATTCCTGCCAATGTAAGTATGACACATTGTTGCCTTAGTAGACTCACCACATTTTTACCAACAAAAACGGAACTCAACATATCCAGTTCAAAACGACGCAGAAGGTCAATAGTCCTGGACGATACTTGTGATTCTTCTAGAACTCTCCTCAATGAAGCAGAGTATACTGCCTTAGCTGTTTCATTAATAGGAGTACCAGCACTTGCTCTTCGAGCTCATGTAAATTTAAATGCTCTTGCATGTAATTTAGCAAAAACCATAAATGTAACCTCCCTAGCTTTATCTGCCATTAATCAAGAGCTAATAGAACTTCGTAAAGCTATTTTACAAAATCGTGCTGCAATTGATTATCTGTTGCTCCGACAACATCTGGGATATGAAGCACTGGAAGGAATGTGTTGTTTCAATCTTTCTGACCAATCTGGCATTATTCAAAAGCAAATTAATGTTTTACATAAATTGGCTTCTGATTTAAAAATTGATACCTTAGGAAATTGGTGGAGTGCTCTATGGTCATGGCTTCCCACTGGCCTTCTTGGACAGATTGTTCAATATTTTGTTATAATAGTTACTATCCTTATCAGTTGTTGTTGTTTAATTCAATGTCTTTTCTCTCTACTCAATAAGGTATCTTGCAATTGTCCGTACTAAACCACCATTAACTTTGCCTCAGGAACAAGTTTATGCTGTATATAAACAAATGCAAAGATGTATGTCCCCTGATTACACCCACTAACTACTTCAGCTTATGATAATGCCTTAACTAATAAAATAGAAAAGAGTGAGATGTAGGGGTAGCATGCGTGCAGCACACTGCCGTATTCTGCACCCCCACAAATCTCATAATTCTATACCCTTTACTCCAATAAAGCAGCCAAAAGGTCACCCCCTTTTGACTTAATGCCTCACCTACTGAAATAGATAACAGGCTTAGTTCCTTCTTCTATCTTCCTGTCTTTGTTCCTTATCTAGTTGTTGACCTTATAATATGTAACTAGAAAATAGTTGGTTAGATGAAAGAATTATTCAATGAATCAGCAAATGTCAAACATCTAATGCTTAAGAAAGCTTGTGTATGTAACAAAGAATATAAAAGCAATAAACACGACAGAGGTCGTCAGCTTCTGCTCAAGAAATGCGTGTGACTGCTTCTTAGCGCCAACACTTGTTGCTCTTTAACAAGACAGAAAGTGAAAACTGCTTATAAATTCTGTGTCAAGTGCAGGAAAATCAGGAAGTCCAGGCAGTTCAAATGAATATAAAGGTTTATGGCAACCTTATGCTGTCTGAAAGAATCTGAATTACTAACAGTCATACTAAATAGGCCGTAGATAATAGTTAATGGAATTCAAGGTGGGCTGGACTTAGATCGCTTGTGGGCACAAAAGGACTCGAGACTGATGACATGCTTGACCCCTCCCTTGGGCTCAGCCTGCTCATTTCCTACATTCTGGCTACAAATTTAGACTTAGTAATAGATAGCTTCCTAGTAATAGATAGCTTCCTCACTAGATCTTGGCAACTGACTCATATTTATAATGCTAGCAGTGTCTTGGGGTCATGTGATCAACTTTTGTGACCTTCTGACAAGCAAAGGTTGTCAGATTCATTTAACAACTGTGTTACAAACAACTTCAGTGATTCACTTAACAACTCTAACAATAATGGTTATAAAATGGGCAAAATTAACTTAACAAATGTCTCAGCAACAAAAATTTTGGGCTCCATTGTGGTCATAAGTGGAGGACTACCTGTCCTCTTTTGAAAATGAGATGTTATAAGTAGCATATCTAGTAAGACAACATATAAACAAATACAATTAATTGGATAACAGTTGAATAGTCATGTTTTAGTCCCTGGAAGATCCTGAAATTGAAGTAAGTCAGATTAACATTAATTTAAATTAAAACTAAATTATAAATGGTTTCTTGTGTATGCACTAGTTGCATAATACTTTAATCTAGATCTGGGTGTGTTTCAGTCCTCATATCACAGGAAGTGCTTATGACTAGAGTTTTTAAGCAATTTTTTTTTCTTTTTCAGAAATCCATGCCACAGGGTTCAACTACCAGAATGAAGATGAGAAGGTGACTCTTTCTTTTCCCAGCATGCTTCAGAAAGGTAAAATTGCGTAGAAGTTAGTTGGGGCCCATCTGAGATAAAAGAAATATACACCTTGTTGCCACAACATAGTTTTTTTTTCCTTTTCCCTCATTACTTAGGATATATGTTGGGAGTTTGTCCCATCTCTGCATTTCCAAGAATATTTTATATTTGAAGCAAAATTAAACTTAATTTTGTTCCCATAATTTTAAAAATCTTAATATATCTGTCTTCACACAAACTCTAATCCACTTTTACTGAATTAAACCAGTTGTCAGAGTTTGCGTAACACACTGAACTCTAAACATATAGTTAGCTTTGCATAAAGCAGCAATTCATAAGCTAGTCAAGCATATTTGTAGGAGATGACCAGGCTGAGCCCGAGGGTGGGGTCAAACACATCCTCAGTTTGGAGTCGCTAAGAGACCCCGTAAGAGACGTAAGTCCAGCCACCCTTGAAGTCCATTGACTCTTATCTGGCACCAATTTGCCTTTACTGTTAGTAGATCAGATTCTTGTGTAGAGGTAGCATGGAATAAACTCATAGTGCTTTTGAACTCTATACTGGCTCCTGATTTCTTGCGCCTGACATATTTTAGGTTACTTTGTTTGGTGGAACCACCCTAAACCGGGCGGATTGTTCAGTATATAAGGTCTACAATTTAAATCTGGGTTTGGTAGTCAACTATTATTATTTGCTAGCAAGTGTCAAATGCAGTATTGTAAATTATTAATATTTGATAATAAAGATTAAAACAAATATTTAGTCATATTGACTGAAATTATGTATTAATTTAGATTAATATTCTAGTAATGGATTCATGCCATGGTTTTAACATTTTTAATGTTTTTAATGTACAATATTAAATTGGATGTATGGTATTGTTTTTGTATATATGAAGATAAATGAATGGCTTGAGTTTCTTTTATCAGAATGTAGCAATAGCTGTTGCACTTACACTTATATACTGCTTCATAGTGCTTTACAGTCCTCTCTAAGCGGTTTACAGAGTCAGCATATTGCCCCCAACACTCTGGGTTCTAATTGAAATTGAAAGACAAAAAGGACAAGTATACAAAGTGGAAAAAGAGGGGCACATAAATAAGGCAGAATATCAGCAGATAGCCCGAGCCTGCAAAGATGAAGTGAGGAAAGCTAAGGCTCAAAATGAACTAAGACTTGCGACAAAAGTCAAAAATAACAAAAGAAGCGTCTTTCAACATGCAAAAAACAACGATTGGTTCATTAATGGGAGAAAATGGCAAGAAGGTGATAAGCAACAGGGAGAAAGCAGAATTACTTAACTTGTTTTTTGCATCTGTCTTTACACAAAGGGAAAAAACAGTCCAACCTATCAAAAACAGTACCTTAAAAAAACAGATTAGAAACACAAGTTAAAATAGGCAAGAAAATGGTAAGTGAGCACCTGTCTACCCTAGATTAGTTCAAATCACCAGGACCAGATGGATTACACTCCAGGGTTCTGAAGGAACTGGCAGACGTGATCTCAGAACCACTGAACTATATCTTTCAAAGATCCTGGAGCACTGGGGAACTACGAGAGGACTGGAAAAGAGCTGATCTAGTTCCCATCTTCAAAAAAGGGGAAAAAATAGATCCAGGAAACTACAGACCTATCAGCCTGACCTCAATACCTGGGAAGATTCTGGAAAAGATAATCAAGCAACGAATCAGTGAACACCTAGAGGCAAACAAAGTCCTAACCCAGTGATGGCGAACCTTTTAGAGACCGAGTGCCCAAACTGCAACCCAAAACCCACTTATGCATCGTCGGGTGCCGGGTGGGTGTGGCCCATTGGCTGGGTGTGGCCCATTGGCTGGGTGTGGCCCATTGGCTGGGCGTGGCTGCGGTGGTAACGGCAGACTGGGTGGGACTAAAAAGTTCAATCAATCAATTCCAACTTTGCAAGATCTTTTTTTTCCCCGCGAGAAGTTGAAATTGACTGATTGAACCTTTTTTTTTTTTTGCACACGGCGGCGGCGGCCTAAAGTGAAAAGGTTTTATAAAACCCAGCTGAAGGCCTAGGACTGGGGCAACGGCGCACGTGCCCAGAGAGAGGGCTCAGAGTGCCGCCTCTGGCACCCATGCCATAGGTTCGCCACCACTGTCCTAACCAAAAGCCAACATGGGTTTGTCAAAAACAGATCATGCCAGACAAATCTTATTGCATTCTTTGACAAGGTGACAAAATTAGTGGACCAGAGGAATGCTGTGGATATAATTTACTTGGACTTCAGTAAGGCATTTGATAAAGTAGACCACAACCTACTTGCTAAAATAGAAAAATGTGGGTTAGACAGCATCACCATCAGATGGATTCGTAACTGGCTGACCAATCACACTCAACGTGTGGTCCTCAATGGAGCTGCATCTACATGGAGGGAAGTATGCAGTGGGGTACCCCAAGGCCCTGTTTTAGGTCCAGTACTCTTCAACATCTTCATCAATGATTTGGATGAGGGGATAGATGGGGAACTCATCAAATTGGCAGACGACACCATGCTGGCAGGAATAGCCAACACTCCAGAAGATAGGCTTAAGATACAGAAGGATCTTGACAGACTTGAACAGTGGGCGCTATCTAACAAAATGAAATTCACTGGTGAAGAAAGTAAGGTTCTATATTTAGGCAAGAAAAACTAAATGCACAGGTACAGTATAGGTGGTACCTGGCTCAATAGTAGTAACTATGAGAGGGATCTTGGAGTCCTAGTGGACAATCACTTAAATATGAGCCAACAGTGTGCTGCAGCTGCCAAAAAAGCCAATACAGTTCTAGGCTGCATTAACACAGGCATAGAATCAAGATCCCGTGAAGTGTTAATACCACTTTATATTGAAGGACTAAGGGTGACATGATAGCAGTGTTCCAATATCTCAGGGGTTGCCACAAAGAAGAGGGAGTCCAGCTATTCTCGAAAGCACCTGAAGGCAGGACAAGAAGCAACAGATGGAAACTAATCAAAGAGAGAAGCAACCTAGAACTAAGGAGAAATTTCCTGACAGAACAATTAATCAGTGGAACAACCTGCCTCCAGAAGCTGTGAATGCTCCAACACTGGAAGTTTTTAAAAAGACAGTGGACAACCATTTGTCTGAAATAGTATAGGGCACGGGTGTCAAACTCGTCACGTGACGTGTCGTGACGTATTGTGACTTTTTTTGCATTGCCGGAGCTAGGGTGGGCGTGGCCTCCGCATGATGCAACCGGCCCGCGGGCCGGCAGTTTGACACCCCTAGTATAGGGTTTCCTGCCTGAGCAGGGGATTGGACTATGTCAGTGTGTAAGAATTTATGAACTGGAATAACCATAGCAATGAACCAGCCAATGGGAACTGTTATTTAACTGAGACACAGGATTGGCTGTGAGAAGCATGTGAGCCAGCCTAGGTCTGGGCGTGGTTTAGTCTCTCCCTGTGTCCTGATTTCCTGAGTTAGTTGTTGTTCTCTACCATGTTGCCAAGAACTGAATGAAACTGTATGTATCATGTTTATATATATTTTATAAAGTTTTTCTAAACTATGCCTCCTGCTCATTTTGAATGTGTGCTTAAGTTTTGGGCTTATTTTTGTGCTCAAAAGCTGTAAAAACTCTTAACAGGTTATGGGCCCAGATCCCAGCCAGCTCTTTGCACACAGTTCAGACTGAAGAAAAAGATTGAGGCTCTACATGGAGCTGTAATTAAGCTGAGTTAAGTTAAGAAAGAAAAAGGCTGCTCAGCTGAAGGCTTGCAGGGTGGCTGATTTAAAGGAGACCTCTCTGCCTCGATTGGGACAAAAGAATTATCTTATTTGGGCTGCAAAAATGGAATGCTTCCTGAAGGCTAAGGAGCTCTGGGATATTGTGATTAATCCACCCCAGGGGCAATTAGCAGCTGCAGATTAACGGAGGCATGATAAGGCACTGGCTTAAATCATCTTAAGTGTGGAAGATGAACAATTCTTAAATGTAGCTGACTTAAAAACTGCAAAAGAAGTTTGGTTGAAGTTGAAAAGCATGCATGTGAGTGCTTCAGCATGCAATATAGCGCAATTATGGAGGCAATTGTACAGAGCCCAGCTGCTGACACATGAGAGCATCGAAGAGCATTTGTTCCACATGCAGAAACTGTTGAATTAGAACAACGAGGAATGCAGATTCCTGAATCTCAGAAGGTGCTGTTAGTACTAAAGTCTTGATGAAACGTGGGCCATCGTTTCAGCTGTTTTTGAATGCAGACTAGAACAGGAATTAAGTATGGAAGGACTTAAAGCCTGTTTAATTTCTGAAGAACAGAAACGGCCATTTTAGAAGCCACTAGGAGAAATTTCTGAGGTGGGGGTCCAAGGAGCAGAGAGCAAAGCAGCAGACTGCCTGTCTGCAGAGATCAGATTACATCTCAGCAGAGAATTACCAAGAGGAAATGTGGGGCTGAAACTCATTTCAAGAAAGACTGTTTACAAGGAAGAAACATAGCAAATGGACAAGCTGCTGTTGCAAAAGTTAGCTATTGTAATAGCAGAGACAAATGGTTAATAGACAGTGGGGCTAGTCAAACAATTGTTAATATTTCTAAGTTTTTTCCCAGATTGAATTCAACTGGAGGAGATGCAGTGGCCTTAGCAAATGGCCAGAAGGCAAAAGTCATGGGGAAAGGCAGTGTGCTGATTCCATGTTTGGAGGAAAGGTTTAATAATGTATTATGTGTGCCTGAAATGGAGCATAATTTACTGAGTGTCTCCAGTCTTGACAAACAAGGGTTTGAGACCACATTTGTGAATCGGAGATGTCTCATAAAAAGAAATGGGAGTGTATGTGCACAGGGTATAAAACAGGATAATCTTTATGTGTTGCAGGCACAAAAGGCTCAATGTGCCCAAACATTTGGTAATGTGGCACAACATGATTCATGCATTCATCTCTTGCACAGAAAGCTTGGCCATGCCAGCTTCAGAGTGTTGCATAGGATGCCAGAGTTTGCAGAGGGATTAACCTTAAAAGGGTGTAAGACATACTTAGACTGTGCAGTATGTAAATCATCGAAATCCAAGGTGTTCCCAGTAAGCAAGAAGAGCACAAGGCAGACAACAAGGGTTCTAGAGCTGGTACATGCAGATTTAGTAGGACCAATGCAAGCCAGCTTGGGAGGAGCCAGGTATGCGCTGGTCATTGTAGATGACCATAGCAGATTTGGTTTCTGCTATTTGCTTAAGAGCAAAACAGGTGCTGCAGAAGTTTAAGCAATGGGTGAGCTTCGCAGAAAGAAGATATAGGCAACAGGTATGGCAGCTGGAAACTGACGGGTTCAGAATTCATGTCAGCAAGTTTTCAACAGTGTTTGGGACAGCTAGGAAGAAGACATAGACGCACAAATCCGTACACAGCAGCTGAGAATGGCGTGGCTGAAAGACGAAATGGAGTCTTGCAGACCATGAAAGATTCACTGCTGGAGGATTCTGGTCTGAGCAGGTCGTATTGGGGCGAAGCCATGTTGACTGCTAATTATTTAGTTAATAGGCTGTGGAGTTCCTCTATAAATGATACTCCATATGCTGTGCTATATGGGAGAAAGCCATCTCTAGCACATTTAAGGGTGTTTGGAAGCAATGCATGGGTGCATATTCCAAAGGCAATTAGGAAAAAAGGGCAACAAAAGGCTAGAAAGCTCAGGTTTATGGGCTATGAGCCTGGCTCAAAGAGCTATCGCTTTAGCAATGGGAGCAGGATAGTAATTTCCAGATCTGCTAGCTTTGCAGAGCAGAATTGGGGCAGAATTGATGCCAATTCTGGGGATGATCCACTTAGTGATGGTGACTCACTTAGTGACGGTGTCAGCGCTCAGGGAGGAAAAGCTGAAAAAGGACAAGAAAAGGAGTCAGAAGAAGATGGTGACTCTGATGTAAAGCAGGAAAGGGTTGACATTCAAGAGCAGTCAATGCCACGCAAGTCAGAGCGATAGAACAAGGGGATTCCACCTGACAGGTATTCTGCTGGGAAAGTAAAGGTGTGTAATGTGTGGTATGAGCCAAGAAACTATCAGGAAGTATTGGCACTACCTAAAGTGGAGCAAGTGAAGTGGAAAGAGGCCATGGACAAAGAAATGAAATCCACGGATGAACATAAAGTGTTCACCTCTATGACTTTGCCACAAGGTTACAAAGCTGTAGGATGTAAATAGGTATACAAAAAGAAAGTGTTACCCAACAATGAAGTCCAATATAAGGCAAGATTAGTGGCACAGGGGTTTTCACAGAAGAAAAATGTGCACTATGATGAGGTATTTGCAGCAACGGTAAAAAGTGAAACTATAAGGTTGGCACTAGCATTGGCAACGGCACGTGGGCATAAAATTTGGCACTTTGATATAACCACAGCATTCCTCAATGCAGAGTTGGAGGAAGAAATTTACATGGTTCAAGCACTAGGGTATGAAAGTAAAAAGCCTGGCACTGTGTATAAACTGAACAAGGCCATTTATGGGCTGAAGCAATCAGCCAGAAACTGGAACATCTGTTTAGATGTGACATTGAAGGGTCTTGGGTTCAAGAGTTGTAAGGCTGATGGTTGCATATATACTGCAAGGTTCCATGGTGGGGATTGCCAATTATTAGCATTTGTGGATGATCTTTGCTTCGTTGCAAAGGATCTAGCACAGGTGAAGGAATTTGCTAATCAATTGGAGAAAAAGTTTGAGTTGAAAAGTCTGGGTGAAATACAAAACTATCTTGGTGTAGAGATACAAAAAACTGAGAAAGGTGGCTACGTTCTCGGTCAAAGAAGGAAAACTGAACAACTGTTGGAGAGATACAATATAAGCGATTGTAATTCTGCTCCAACACCTATGAGCATAGATTTTCACAACACTTTGGGCGAGGACAAAAGTGAAGCCTGTGATCAGGAGATATATCAGTCAGCAATAGGGAGCCTGTTATATCTGTCACAGTGGTCCAGACCAGACATAGCTTGTGCAGTAAGCATCTTAAGTCACTTTACTGCCGCACCAACGCAGTTGCATTGGATGGGTGTGAAGAGAATTCTCAGGTATTTGAAGAGAACTGTGAATTTGAGTCTTCAAATACAAGTCTCTGAAGAGTTAAAGTTAAAATGTTATGTTGACAGTGATTATGCCAATGATGTGCAAACCAGATAGTTCAATTCTGGGTTTGTGGTATTATTTGGAGGGACTTTAATTGGATGGAAGTCCAGAAAACAAACAACTGTAGCTATTTCTACTGCAGAGGCAGAATTTATTGCTCTGTCTGAACTTTGTTCAGAGGTAACCCAGTATGTACAGCTGTTAAAGGATTTAAGTATAGAAGTTAAAGAAGCTGTAACAGTATTTGAAGATAATGCTGCTTGCATTAAAATGGCAACAGGTGACAGAGTGAAAAGTAGAAGCAAGCATGTGGACATTAAGTATTGTAATGTCAGAGAAGCCATCAAAAGTAAACTAATTCTCTTGCTTCATTGTTCTTTAGATGATAATCTGGCAGATGTAATGACCAAGCCATTGTGTGGAGTACACCATGGGAAAAGTATTAAGTTAAAATCCACTTTGTTATTAATTCCTTCTTCTGTTACTTTTTGGGTTGTAGATTCATCTATTGAAGTTAAAGCTGCGTTTTGTAGTTTTAAGGTGGCACGTATATCTTTCGTTCTAGAATTCGTTAGCTCAGTAGCCTCTTAAGATTTTTTCAAGTATAAGTTTGAAATTGAACTGTGGGTGGTGTTCCTCCATTTCTGTAATGTTTACGAATAGTCCTTTAGTGGAGGCTATTTTTTAATAAAAGTCAATAACTGTCCACCTCCACTATAAGGAGTTATTTTCACCACCCAGCTGTTTCAAGTTCTTATCTTTTTGTTAATGTCAAGGACAAATTTTAGTCTCAGAAGTCTCTCAGAAAAAAAAAAATTTTCCCACTTCCTGTACCAAATTTCGCCACTGGAAAATAATCAGTAGTGATAATTGACATTCAGCAACATATCTGTCTACCTAATGTTACAGAACATTTCTATATTTCAATACAGAATTTTCAAAGGTCTAATGTTAATTTACTGAATAGGTATTTAATAAAGGCTAGAATGCTTAGGAGAAACAAAGTTTGTCCTTTGTTTACTATCTATCATGTTTTATCAATTCATTACCATTTGGAGAATGCAGTCTAAGGATGACTTATATAACAGATAATAAAATAGTTTATGAAAGCTGCTTTATAATAACATTAGTATGGATTCTTGCTTATCTAGGTTGGTTTCTTTAGAAACCCCCCAAATTTATAGGCAAAAGGTAGATAAGAAAATGAGTTGAAACCTTAATGGGAAGAAACAAAAAATAATTAAAAGGTAATCTAGGCTATCAGCTCGTTTGTTTGCATCTATGAATCTATGCATTGAAGGTGAAAGAGAGAGAGAGAAGACAATATGTTCCTCCCTAGGAAACATTAGCCAGAGTTGATCTAAGTTGAGACTTCATTCTAACATCAGTCAAATAAACATCTAGGCCGGAGATGAGCAATTCATAGTTCTGGGACAGCATAGCTCAGGGGTCTTCAAACTTGGCCCTTTTATGACTTGTGGACTTCAACTCCCAGAATTCCTCAGCCAGGCATGCTGGCTGAGGAATTCTGGGAGTTGAAGTCCACAAGTCATAAAAGGGCCAAGTTTGAAGACCCCTGGCATAGCTTTTCCTCTGACAATACTAGTGAATTTCAGCAGTGCTTATAAAAAATCAGTGTAGTTTTCCATTAGCGGTGTGGTGGCTTGTGGTGAAGATGCTCGCCTCCCACTCAGAAGGTTGAGAATTCAATCCTAGGTAGTGACAGATGTTTCTCTCCTAGGGCGCAAAGAAAACTGCGAACACTGCGTGGCGTCAGGAAGGGCATCTGGCCAGAAAATGGTCAGCTCCATCCAGTCACTCTGACTCTACCCTGAATTAAGGGATTACAGGGTCATAAAAAGGGAGGGGTTTTTTAGTGTAGTTTTCCATTATCTTGGTGAGATCTTGATGCAATAATAAACTATAGACCCTGGGTGGCTGATAGTTAAAAACAGAAAAACAATAAAAAGAAAAACTGAAATTATGGATAACCACATTCCATATACAAAAAAAAAAGGACTTCACAAGTTCCCTACACCAAGGTCATGGTGAACAACCACATTTTTAAGACTTTCAGAACATCAGTGTAGGAGTTACATGGATATCTGAGGGGATATCATTCCATAGGGCAGGTGTCATGGCAGAGAAGACATGCCTGTGTTCTGATGGGTGGTATTGCTTGATTAAAGGGACACATCAACTCTGCCTGATCTTACTGGGTGGGGTGGACAGAAATCATGGGAAATAGGCAGTTCCCTCAAATAACCTAATCCTATGCCACAAAGAGCTTTATGACTGATACTCAGTATCTTGAATTGTACCTGGAACCTCACCAGCAACCAGCGCAGCTTGAGGAGCAGTGGTTTCTCATAGGCATGCCCAATACTGTCAACAGCACTACACTCTGGACCAGCTGTAGCTTCTGAGTGGTCTTTAAGGCAACTCCACATAGAGTGCATTGCAGTAATCCAACCATAAGGCGATTAGAGCATGAGTGACTGTCAAAAGGGCCTCCCAATCCAGGAATGAGTGCAGCTGGTACACCAGATGAAGCTGTGCAAAGGCTTTCTTTGCCACAGCTGCCATCTGCTCTTCAAGCAGCAGCTGTGAGTCCAAGACAACCTCCAGATTACACACTCTTTAATGGGGGAGTATAACCTCATCCAAGACTAAAGATGGAAACTTTCCAGATCTGGGACATCCAAAACTTCACAGCCGCTTGGTCTTGGCAAGATTGAGCCCGAGTCTGTTCCTCCCATCCAGACCCACACAGCCTCCAGGCACTGGGACAGGACATTGAAAGCATCACTTGGCTGGCCTGGAGTCAAGGTATTCAAATGGGTATCATCCCCATATTGATGATACTGGAAACCAAACAGATGGATTATTTATTTATTTATGTATTCATTCATTCAATTTGTATGCCACCCAACTCTTCCCCCTGTGAATTCAGACAGGACAGGATATCCCTGAGACACTTCACAAAATGAAGGGCTTGAGGGTGCCACCTCTCCCTCCTGCATCAAGGCCTATTGGAACTGGCCACTGACATAAGATCTGAGAAAACATGCAGTCAGATCAGTATAAGGAACAGATTTAGAATGCTTATTTTTATGGAAAAGTGAATCGGAGGGGTTATGGGTAAAGAATAAAAGACATCATGAAAACAAGCATTTCTAAGATTTGAAAGAAGAAAAGTTTCAGTGAAAAGTGAGTTTCAGAATTAGATATCTTGATAGCATGGGAAAAATAAAGAAGCAAAGCCTTGGGCAACAAGAAGGATACATGAAAACTGAATGCAAACTTTCAACATCAAGCTAAAAAGGACGAGGAAAAATATTTCAATAATACCAACAAATGGAGGAATATGAAAGAAAAGGAAGTGAGACAGGAAAATTTTACAGCTAAAATAGGAACATTAAAAATAATTGTAATCTGGTAAGAGTAAAGAAAGAGAAAAGGATATAGTGAAACACTTTGCAAATGTTTCAATCCTTCCATAATCCCATTTGTAAAGAGAAAATATTCAGGAACCAACTTCTTAGAATCTGAACTATGACAAGCAGAAGATCGGTTGTGAAATCGGAAAGTATCAGATGTACAGTAGATGAAACCTCTGTTGAGCTGTTTAAATAGTTGAGGCAATTAAGGTGGTAACAGCTCTGTGTCAACAAATATGGAACGAGTGTGGCCTACAGATTGGAAAAAAATGGGGGAATGTCTGAGAAACAAAGGCAGAAGTTAAAAGGGTACATAAATTACTAAATGTACACTTAATTCATCATGCAAGCAAAAGTTTGCTTAAGATCTTGAAAGGAACAACAGAGTTATGCATGGAGAGTCAAGTTAAATTAACTGGCAGGTTTCAGAAAAGATAAATGGACATGAGAACAATTGCTTCATCAACTATAGCAAGATGTGGGAAAATCAGTCTTTAGATGAAGGGAATTGGCTAAATCAAGTTGATTTATAGAGATATAAGGAACTTGCCTTTTTAACTACAGCCTGTTATCTTACTAAAACAAATCACATAGATTTGTTCTCAAACTGTCAATGGGAGATGTTTTCTTTTTTGCATCTGGCACTCCCAATTTGCCGCCTCATGATTTATGGGAGATGCTTATGGTCACATGACTGCATTTTATGATGGTTTTGCCCCAAACTGGCACTTCTGGTTTTCAGCAAACCTATACCCATAGCTGTATGGAAACAGAAATTGGTTTCTTGGAAACCTTCCACAAGAGCCTCCTACATGGCCAAATGGAAATCTTTTGAGGAACTAGCTACAAACAGCAAATTAATCCCATGCAGCATTAGTTCAATCATGTATTGATCTTTCCTTGCACCTGAAGTGGCAAGTATTGGCTCACTCTTCAGTAAAGATATAAGCTTCTACTCAATGCCATAAGAAACCCTTCTGTACTTTTCATAGGAGCAAAGTACTCATGTCTCAGATATTTAATTCCCTCCAAAGTCATTCTTGACCATTCTCTTGAATCTATGCCACTTTTTTTCTAACTTCTCAACAACATTAAAATATTGTTTTATTGAATTGCAGCAGGGCTTGTCTTGCTTTAGGTTTGAACCTTCTCAAGTTAGAAGTCCTCAAGGCTGGGGTGAGCCAGAGAATGGAGTCACTTGTCTCTCTTGTCCCTCTCTTGAGTTATCCCACATTGAATTGTCCTGTGGCAAGTTGTACCATGGCGAGATGGCCAGGGCAAGATGGCTGGGGCAAGTTGTCCCATTCTGAGGATAGAGATGTGCTAGGTCAGTGGTGGCGAACCTATGGCATGCATGCCAGAGGGGGCACTCAGAGCCCTCTCTGTGGGCACGCGCGCCGTCGCCCCAGTCCTAGGCCTTCAGTCCCGTCCATCTGAGCAACCTGCATCAAAATCTCCCTGGGCAAGTGGCTTTTTAAGCTGGGTTTTATAAAACCTTTTCGCTTTAGGCCAAACTTCGCTTGTTTACTCTCACTGCGTTTTTTTCCCCAGACCCGAAAACACAAGTTGCCCAGACCCCACCCTGAGGTGAGCAGCCGAGGCTTTGCCACACCCAGAGCTTCGGGAGTGGATGAGAGCTGCCTTTTAAATGAAGGGGGGGGGAGTGGAGGGGGAAATTCTTTGGACTGTAGCTTTTCTCATACTCACATTCCCTCCGTTTTTAATCCCATGAAGTTGCTTGGTTATTTTATTAAGCCACTGGTGGTAGCCTTCATAGCGCTGTTAACATCATGGTCTGTTTAATTTACGTGGTTAGCTCCCATCCCCTCACTCTCCCCATCACTTCTGCTGAGGTACATCTTGGTTCATGTTTATTCATGTTTATCCTGCCTTTATAAATAACTCAAGCCTAATACTCTTTCCTCGTCCTATTTTCCCCACAGCAACGACAACCCTGTGAGATGAGTTCGGTTGTGAGGGAGTGACTGACCTAAAGTCGCTCAGAGTGACTGACCTAAAGTTCATGCCTAAAGTGGGACTAGAACTCGCAATCTCCCTGTTTCTAGCCTAGTGCTTAACCAGCAACCCAAATTGTCTTTCATGTTGTCGCCTTGTGACTCCCTTGTTGAAATTTGAGTAATGGAAGTGTTTCTTTATTATTCCTCTGAACAGATCAGCTTAAAAGAGAAGAACTCTTGATTGTGAGACCATTTTAATCTTTCCATTTAGGATTATTGTAATCCGCATGAGTTGGAAGTACTGTAGCACTTACCTTCTTCCGTCCTTAGCAACACTGAAATGGCCAATATTTTTGGTATTTTTATTCTCAGTAGTCAGATCCAGGAAGGTTAAAATGATCTTAATTATGTGTTTAGTGGTATCCTTCCCAAAGTAATGATGGGTATATCATCAGTGAGGAAGAAGCTGGTGTGTGTACTATATGAGAGGACAGGACAAACATGGCACTCATTGTACTGGGATTGTCAGGGGGAACTTTGTATTGGCTGCTGTCCATAGGAACCAACCTGGGCTCCTGCTAATGGGAAAATGACAGCTTGTATGGATGATAGAGGTCTGCACGCCTCCTGTGTATGGGAAATGTGCGCTACACATTCTATGACCTGCATGAAACACTTGAGAAGATAGAAGGGATGACAAAGGACAGCACAGTTAGTTCTGAAAATGAAATCTTTAAAGTGTGGAATTCTCTGCCAAATAATTTTAAGTCAATGAAAGCACTTGGGATTGCTTCCCTTACTTTATTTGGATCATCTTATGCTTGTGAGCAGCTGTTTTCAACTTTGAATTATATCAAATCTGACACCAGAAACAGACTAACAGATGACCTAAGTGCTGCATGTGTTGCTCTCAAACTTACAAAGTATGAGCCAAGGTTAGACAAATTATCAGCATGCATGCAACAGCAAAAATCACATTAATTGTTCAAAAGCATGCCAAATGCAAACTTTTACCTTTCAATAAAAAGTTGTTTGTATCATTGAAAGCTCTGTTATTGTGTTTTTCTTTTAAGACAAAAGATGTTAATGTATGAGTTGTTTTTTCTAAACTAAAACCTCAGTATTCAGGTTAAATTGCCGTGTTGGCACTTTGCGATAAATAAGTGAGTTTTGGGTTGCAGTTTGGGCACTCAGTCTCTAAAAGGTTCGCCATCACTGTTATCATGAACCTCTTCATTAGCAGATTAGAAAGTATGACCTGAACTCTGTTAGCCTACATCTTCACCCTGATTCACCTTCTGTTATGGGAGATAACTTTTATGGTGGCTCAGTGAGCTGGAAAACTCAATGCCTTATGAAGAAACATCTATGGAGATTCTTATGAAGAAACCCTTCTGTACTTTTCATAGGAGCAAAGTACTCATGTCCCAGATATTTAATTCCTCCCAAAGTCATTCTTGACCATTCTCTCGAATCCCCATGCCACCTTTTTTCTAACCCCTCAACACCATTTAAAATATTGTTTTATTCTATGAATTTTCATTGTGTTCTCACTAAAGAGCATGATGCCTACCACTCCCCCAAGTTTGGCCAAACTGCCATGTCTGTTTCTGATCTGCTTCCCATATTGGAGTTAGGCTGAGCAACCATATAAGGTCAGCACTGTATGTTCATCCAACACTATAGACTAGACATTTGCTTCCAGAAAGATACTGCTCTCTCTTCAGTCAACTTATGATGACTAGATCATTCCTCAGGTAAGGCGCTTTAACAAGCTTCACTCATTTATATGAATTATTAAGACCACAAAGAAAAAGAACTGGTTATTATCCTGTAATGCAGTTATTTCAATGGTAATCTGCCTTTATGTAACCTGCCTTTCTTCTCTGCATGGCTTCATTTTTCCTTTAGGTATGTGGTATTGGTCTTAAGAACTAATTACTGACAGCTGTGCCTATGTGGTACACATGAGGAGCAGCATTCCCACTAAACTATTTTGTGAGCTCTAAAAGACTCCAAACAGGTCTCTCTATAAAAAGCATATAACTTATGTGTGTGAATTTGTAGTTAAGTATTCAAAGAATTGTAATTAAAACAATTAGTTTCTTTTCATGAATCTTTCAAATCTCCTATCATTTACTCATTTATTGTTCCTTGAACCTCATTTTGTTCCTCTTTTGTACACCCCTTATCAGTCCTCTATTATTCAAGCTAATCTTCGGAGCCCCAGAGTCTGCATACTTTTGGAATTTGCCATATTCTTACTTTACTTTTGCTTAAATATGCTGGGTTTAGCATCTTTTCAGTAAGGCATCATAATACATATGCTTGTGTACTTTTTTAAAATCACACAGGGATGGGAACATTAAAGATAGATTTTGTTGGAGAACTGAATGACAAAATGAAAGGATTTTATCGAAGTAAATACATCACCCCTTCTGGAGATATGCTGTTTGCTGCTGTTACCCAATTTGAGGTATGAAATCCTTTGATTTGTAAATTACCTGGCCTGTTAATATTAATTGGATGTAGCAACCTGGGTTTCTTAAAAATTCTCTTCAGTTTTGCAGTTCTTCTGATTTTCTTTTTTTACAAAGCTAAAAATATGCTCCCCCCCCCTTTTGATTGTTTATGTATATGTATCCTTTTGAATATTGAATATGATAGTTCTTATATGGATCTGTCAGAATGCCTCAGTTAGCCTGTTTTGGCTATTTAATGCTGCTCTTTTCTTTCTTGCAGGCCACTGATGCTCGCAGGGCCTTTCCTTGCTGGGATGAGCCGGCCATCAAGGCAACTTTTGATATTTCATTGGTGGTTCCCAAAGACAGGGTAGCTTTGTCAAATATGGTAAATAGTTTAATAACTTACAGTCATATTACAGTGGCTTGACAAACAGAAAAAAATTACTGCAAGGCATGACCTGAGGTTTGGATGGCATGGCTTTCTATGGTTCAATAATGTTAAGGTTAATGTAGCTTTTAAAAATCACTATATTAGAAGTGCTATATTGAAAATATGGACTAGATATTAACCCAGATTGTGCCCCAAAATAACTATGGGTCTCGGCACAAAAAACATTTTAAAGAAAAGAAACATCAGGCAAAGAGAGATGGTTAACATATAGAGAGCTGTTACAACAAGAGCATAGAGAATGTAAAATGAAATCAAGAGATAAACTGACCATGGAGGGATTTAGTTTTCAATGGTTTTCATGTGCACAGTTAAGAGAATGATTTGAAGTAGATATCTGGACATTTGGAATTAAACAGCACAAGACATAATTTGAAATTGAACTGCGTACAAACGAACATGTAATTGCTAATATATATATATTTTTGTTGAAATTTGAAATGGAAGGACAAGTGAAAGTGCATGATAAAATGGGCTAAGAATTTTGGATATAATACATTGATGGAATAATGGGAAAATATGTGGCCGAAAGGACTGAAATTTACATTATGCTACAATTTGAAAGAGAACTTTTGTAAAGTGGTGTACTGTTGGTATATATCGCCAGAAAAATTATTTAGAATGTATAAAGGTACTTCAAGTTTATGTTAGAAATGTGGAAAACATGAAGGGTCATTTTATCAAGCCTGGTGAACTTGCAAAAAAGCTAGAAAATTTTGGATTCAAATATATCAATGCACAAATTAACACACAAAGTATGAGGAATAAACAGGGTGAACTAGAAATTCAAGTAATGAGGGTAGATATGATATTGTTGCCATTACGGAAACTTGGTTGGATGAAACCCATGAATGGAATATACAGCTTGAGGGATTTAAATTATTTTTAAAAAACAGAACTAATAAAAGAGGAGGTAGAGTTGCACTATATATAAGAAATAACTATATTTCTACAGAAATAGAGCAGAACAATGATGAAAACCATCTTGAATGCATTTGGGTCAATATAAAAGGGGGGGGAAATGACATTGCCATAGGTGTATACTATAGGCCACCCAACCTAATAGAGGAAATAGATGAACTTTTTGCTAGTCAGTTAACTAAGGTATGTAGAAAGCACATCACAATAGTAATGGGGGACTTTAATTACCCTGACATCAACTGGGAGACAAACTCTGCACCAAGTGGAAGATCAAACAGGTTCCTGACAAACCTAGCAGACAACTTTGTCTCCCAAAAAGTAGAGAAGGGAATTGGGGTCAGTCATATTGGAATTAATGCTTACTAAAAGAGATCAAATTATAGAAGGTGTTGAGGTTATAGCAGGGGTGTCAAACTGCCGGTCCGCAGGCCGGATGCATCATAGCGAAACCGCGCCCACCCCATTGCCGGCAATGGCAAAAAAGTCATGATACGTCGTGACACGTCACATGACGTTGCGAGTTTGACACTCCTGGGTTATAGGAACCTTGGGGGGGGGAGTGATCATGCAGTATTGGAATTCAACATTATGCAAACACAAGCAATAGAACATAGTCAAACTAGTGTCTTGGACTTTAAGAGAGCTGATTTCAATAAAAATAGAGAGAACTTGAGAAGGATTCCATGGATGAGAATCCTCAAGGGGAAAACAACCCAAGAAGCTTGGGAAATTTTGAAAAGTGAGATTATAAAAGCCCAGTTTAGCACAATTCCAACGAAGAAGAAAAATAACAGCTCTCAAAAGAAACCAGCATGGCTGCACAAAGAACTCTCTGATAAATTGAAAGACAAAAAGGACAAGTATAAAAAGTGGAAAGAGGAGCACATAACTAAGGCAGAATATCAGCAAATAGCCCGAGCCTGCAAAGCTGAAGTCAGGAAAGCTAAGCCTCAAAATGAACTAAGGCTTGCAACAAAAGTAAAAAATATCAAAAAACGCTTCTTTCAACATGTAAAAAATAAGAAAAAAGTCAAGGAAATGGTTCATTAATGGGAGAAAATGGCAAGAAGGTGACAAGCAACAGGGAGAAAGCAGAACTACTTAACTCGTCTTTACACAAAAGGAGAAAACAGTCCAACCTATAAAAAAAAAAGATCTGTGAACATGTATAAACAAATAAAGTTATAACTAGTAGCCAGCACAGATTTGTCAAAAACAGTTCATGCCAGACAAATCTTATTGCAATCTTTGACAAAGTGACAAAATTAGACCAGAGAAATGCTGTGGATATAATTTATTTGGACTTCAGTAAAGTAGACCACAACCTACTACTTGCTAAGATAGAAAAATGTGGGTTAGACAGCATCACCATCAGATGGATTTGTAACTGGCTGACCAACCGCACTCAACGTGTAGTCCTCAATGGAACTGCATCTACATGGAGGGAAGTATGCAGTGGGGTACCCCAAGGCCCTGTTTTAGGTCCAGTACTCTTCAATATCTTCATCAATGATTTGGATGAGGGGATAGATGGGGAACTCATCAAATTTGCAGACGACACCAAGTTGGCAGGAATAGCCAACACTCCTGAAGATAGGCTTAAGATACAGAAGGAACTTGACAGACTTGAACATTGGGCCCTATCTAACAAAATGAAATTCTCTGGTGAAAAAAGTAAGGTTCTACATTTAGGCAAGAAAAACCAAATGCACAGGTAGAGTATAGGTGGTACCTGGCTCAATAGTAACAATTGTGAGAGGGATCTTGGAGTCCTAGTGGACAATCACTTACATTTAAGCCAGCAGTATGCTGCAGCTGCCAAAAAAGCCAATGCAATCTTAGGCTGCATTAATAGAGAGATAGAATCAAGATCACATGAAGTATTAGTACTGCTTTACAAAGCCTTAGTAAGACCACACTTGGAATACTGCATCCAGTTTTGGTCACCACAATATAAAAAAGATGTTGAGACTCTAGAAAGAGTGCAGAGAAGAACAACAAAGATGTTTGGGACTGGAGGCTAAAACATATAAAGAACGGTTGCTGGAATTGGGTATGTCTACTTTAATGAAAAGAAGGACTAGGGGTGACATGATAGCAGTGTTCCAATATCTCAGGGGTTGCCACAAAGAAGAGGCAGTCAAGCTATTCTCCAAAGCACCTGAAGGCAGGGCAAGAAGCAATGGATGGAAACTAACCAAGGAGAGAAGCAACCTAGAACTAAGGAGAAATTTCCTGACAGAACAATTAATCAGTGGAACAACCTGCCTCCAAAAGTTGTGAATGTTCCAGCACTGGAAGTTTTTAAGAAGAGATTGGACAACAATTTGTCTGAAATGGTATAGGGCTTCCTGCCTGAGCAGGCGGTTGGACTAGAAGAACTTGAAGGTCCCTTCCAACTCTGTTATTCTGTTATATACAATGATACAAAGTATTTTAAAGATTAATATGCAGTTGAAACCTGAACTTTTCTGGTTGGGACTAATGGTCAGAGAAGTAGAAAAGAATTATGGAAGATTATTTCCGTATTTGGTAACTGCTTCAACATTACTATATGCACAAAAATGGAAAGACTTTAAAATACCCACAACATAGGAATGGCTGGTGAAGATGACAGAATTTAGCAGAGATGGAAAAATTGACTTGTTTGATGATAGAAAGTACAATAATTACATTTATTAGTGACTGGAAACCCCTTATGGACTTTTTGCTGAAAAAAGAAAAAACAAACTTGTGGTTTATGGGTTTGATGACTTATGACCACAGTTGTGACTAGAATCTCAGTCACTGAGCAAAGTGATCATAAGTGAGATGCCCACATGACTACTTTGCTCAACAACCACAATCCCAGTTGTAGCCATTAAGCGGTCTCATAGGTTCAACAGATGGAATGAAATAGCTGCTTGCTGAGTTCAGCTACCCTCTGTGTACAGAAGGGAACTGTTCTGGTGGGCTGCAGCAATGGAGCTGGGATCTTCAGAATTCGAACTGTTTCTCCACCCCACCGGAGGAGTTAGTCTCCCCTCCGTGCATGGAAGAGAACTACTGAAGAACCCAACTCTGTTCCTGCAGCCCTTCGGAGGAGTTTCCCCTCCCCTCTGTGCATGGAGGGGAACTCTTTCAAAGGACTGCAGAAACTTTTTCTGCAGCCTGCCAGAGGAGTTTCCTTCCTCTCAGCAGGCGGCTCATTTGTTCTCAAAGGGCTGCCTGTGTGGACAGGAGAATCTCAGTTCCATGCGGAGCTGAGATTCCCTCCTGGCTGAGATTCCCTCCTGGTGGACAGCCCTTTCACACTCAAAAGAGTTGCCTGCCAGGAGGTGTCATGACCTCATCGGAGCCCAGTTCGGAGGAGGAGTTGGAACCGGGACCGTCCGATGGGGATGGCATGTCACCCTTGGAATCTTTGGAGATGGTCCCAGGCCCTTCAGGCATTGGGGGAGGTGGTCGACTGGATGGAGAGCTGCCTGCCCTCACAGACATAGGGGAGGATTGGCTGCAGACAGGCAGTGGTGTTGAGAGGTAGCAGATTCCCCTCTGATGAGGAACAGCTGCCTCCCCCACTCAGTCTGAGGGCACAGAGAGTAGAGCGGAGGCAAGCACAAAGGAGGTCTGCTCTGCTGCTCAGGAGAAGGTCACCCTGCCCCTCCTCACAAGAAACACCTGGTGAGGGTTGAATTCAGCAGAAGCCGGAGGAGATTGTCTTTGTCTGGAATAATTGTTTGCTTTGGAATACACTTCCCCAGCTTTGGAAAAACTGAGCCTTGACTCATGTTTCTGCCTGTGCCTTGCCTTTTGCCTTATGGACTTGCTTTGCCTCGTGGACTTGCCTTTTGCCTTGTGGACTTGCCTTTTGCCTTGTGGACCTGCCTTGCCCTTTGTACCTGGACTCTGGACCTTGCCCTGTGAGCTTGCACCTTCTCTTTGGACTTCCTTTGTTGTTTACTGGTTTTGGTTTGGGGGACTGAGGGTGGCTGCCTTCTGGGTAGTGTAGGGTGGAGCCTTACCGGCCATTGTAGGGCCGGTTGTTGTGGCATTTAATCAGAGCAATAAAGGACTCCATTGATGCCTGCCTCTGCCCAGGCTACCTGGGTCATAACAGGAGGTGTCATGGAGGTTTTGGATTCTGAGTCTGACGCTGATGGGGAGCCAGCTTCTGAGATGTCCTTGGAAGATAAGCAGTCGGCACCAGTTGAGCAGCCAATTGAGCAGGCAGAGCAGGTGGGGCTGGCCGGCAGGCAGAGGAAACAGTTGCTGCCATTATGCAATGAGGAAGATGAACAGCTGCCACTGTTATGCAATGAGGAAGATGAACTTCTACCCCCTTCTGATGCAAGGGCACATAGAGCAGAGCATAGGGAACAGCAGCGGAGGTCAGCGAGGCTACTTGCGAGGAAGCAGCCCCACCTTCCCAAATGAGAAACACTGGGCTGTTCTTACTTAACAGGAGCTTAGAGTTAGGACTGATGTCAGAAACAACTGTTTGATATAAACTAATTTTAGAGTCAGCTGAGGAACTGGATGGAGACAAGAAATCTGCGGCAGAGTAACGCCAAGAGGGTAGTATGGAGACAGTGGTACAGAAATCTGTTACTTTGTGCAAAGATGGAGATTAAGGCTATCACCTGGAATATTAATGGGGCAAATGCCCCATCCAAACGTAAAAAAAAATATTTCATTATTTGAGGAAACTTAATGTTGATATAATTTGCCTTCAACAAACACATATTAAGAAACAGGATAAGAAATATTTAATAAATAAACGACTGGGGAGGAATTTATTTCTGCTGGCTTAAAGAAGACTAATGGAGTTATTCTATATATAAAACCCCAACTTAAACCTAACCTACTTTTAGTAGATTACTATGGTAGATTTGTAGTAGTGGAAATTGAGCTCAATGGAATAAAATCAATAGTAGTAGGCCTATATAGGCCAAATGCTGATAAATGCAAATTTTTTGAATATCTTATGGACCAGTTAATAGCATTTTCATATATAAATTGGTTCATGTTGGGGGACTGGAACGGAGTGACCTTACCAGCTTTAGATAGATCATCATCTAAGGCACGGGTGTCAAACTCGCCGCATCACGTGATGTGTCGCGACGCATCGTGACTTTTTTTGCATTGCCGGAGCTGGGGTGGGCGCGGCCTCCGCATGATGCAACCGGCCCGTGGGCTGGCAGTTTGACACCCCTGATCTAAGGGGATTAAACCCTCCCAGGGTAAATTACCGAAGATTTTCTCCGACATGATGGATAACTTACTATTAATAGACTCATGGAGATATAAAAATGGTTCGGCTAGAGCACAGGTCGGCAACCCGCGGCTCCGGAGCCGCATGCGGCTCTTTGAGCCTTCTCCTGCGGCTCCAGTCCTCCTCCATCATTTGCAGAGAGACAGACAGACAGAGGCACTTGCACTTCCCTTCTCTCTCTCTCTCTCTCTCTCATGTGGACTTATGGGGCTCCTGATTGGCCCTGTGCCTGGGCGCCCTGCCCCTGGCCTGGGAGAAGCGCAGCCAGGAAGTCCCTTTCCCAGCCTGGCCCCGTCCGAAGCGCACGTGGCCAGGGAGCCACGTGGGGCAGCCCCGGGATCCCCCCTGGGAGCAGCCTGCCGGAGCCTCCGCTGAGCAGGCCAGCCCTCCCGCAAGCCGCGGCCCCAGGAAAGGGGTCTGCCCCGTTTAGGATCAGCGTTGCTCTGTCTCCCAACCCCTGAAGGCGCACGGCTCGCTTTGAACAGGATCACCCCCCTCGAAGTCCCGTGCTTCCCCTGAAGTCCACCGGGAGATGGGAGGGGAGGCGGCAGCAGCTGCTCTCTCAAGGGACCTCTCGCCAGCCCGGTGGATCTGCTGGGCGACCCCCGCCCAGGAAAGGGAGGTAGGCAACGAGCGCCGGATCCCCGCAGGGGAAGCTTGCTCCGTCCATCCTTTCCTTTCGGGCGCTGTTTCTGAAAAGAGGGGGGGGGACCCAATTGGAGCGGGAGGACCCCTCCCCAGCCCATCCCCACACCTGCCGGTGTCCCGCGGCTTCCTGGGGAGCCTGGCTCGGGGCTTGGGGGGGGAGAGGAAGCCGGGTGCTGTAGGAGCCCCAGAGCTGGAGGGAAGAAAGGCCGCCTGGAAGGATCAGTGCATGTTGGCCGGGGGTTTCCTCTCCTTGGGGCAGGGGTCCTAGGAGCCTGGCTCCCCCCACAGCCCGGTGCTGGGTTCCCCCCCCGAGTATACTGCAGGCTGGTTTGCGGGGGGGGCTGCAGTGGGGTCCCCAGATGGGCAGGGCAGGGAATTGGGTCTGGGCTGGGTCTTCTTTAAGACCCCGGGGTGTCTCTTCCTGATTCTGCTCAGCTCCGGGTCTTTGCTCCGAAGGGAGCCCGGCTTAGCAGCTTTGGGGGTCTTCCGAGGGGGGCTGGCTGTGCCGCTCACTGCTCAGAGCTGGAGGGTCGACCCCCGCCCCGCAGAGAGAGCGAGAGAGCGCAATTGAAGGAATTTGCCAGGGTGACCGAGCGCTGATGTTCAGCCTTGCACCACGTGGCAGCAGCAGTTCTGAACCTGGAAGGCTTCCAGGGCGTGACTGAGCATATTCGGGAACAGCTCTTTCCCCCTTCAATGCCCCAGAGTTGCTTCCCCAGGCCTGCTGGCAGCTCCCTTCCCGCTCGGTGCTGCCTCCGTGGCCGCTGCGTCATCTCAGCCACCAGCAGAATCCTCCTCATGGTCAGCCTCCTCCTCCGCCTTGCGAGCGGAGCTGGCTTCGGCTGCCGTGTGGACGGGAGGCTGGAAATAGATGCGTCCTATTTTGACGGAGGGAGCTGGGTTGGTGCAGGCGTGTGTGTTTGTGTGTGTGTGTTCCCCCCCTTGCTGTTTCTTAAGTTGCTTCCCTGTTCAAGTTAAGCAGAATTGGTGCGGTCGCTTCTCTAATTAAATCCATCTGGATTTGGGATTTCAATTCAGCAGTCGGTGTTTTCAATAGTGCAAAAATCTCTTTCGGTAAGGCTGGGTTTCTCAACCTCTGCAACTTTCAGAATTCTGGGAGTTGAAGTCCACCACCCCTCCTCTGAAAGTTGCAGAGGTTGAGAAACACAGCTAGAAGGACTGCCAGCTTTATTTAGCCTGGCAGGCTCTTTTGAGATTTGGAGGTAGGGGCGTGTTGTGGCTGCTCTAACAAAATGGCTAACTGATGGGTGTCTATGTTTTCTCTAAGTGAGTTTCTCTGCTATGGAGATCAGGAGGGCAGAGACCTATTCAGAAGAGAGTGATTTATTAGAATTCTCCAAGAGAAAGAAAAAAGGAAGGGGGGGAGAGAGAGAAGGAGAGGAAAGAGAGAGAGGGGGGAAAGAGATAAAGAGAGGGGGGAGAGGAAAGAGAGCAAGAGAAAGAGAGAGAGAGGAAAGAAAGGGGGGAGAGAAAGAGAGGAAAGTGGGGGAGAGGAAAGAGCGAGGGGGGAGAGGAAAGAGAGAGAGAGAAAGAGGGAGAGGAAAGAGGGGGAGAGGAAAGAGGAAAGAGAGAGAGGAAAGTGGGGGAGAGGAAAGAGCGAGAGGGGGGAGAGGAAAGAGAGAAAGAGGGAGAGGAAAGAGAAAGAGAGAGAAGGAGAGGAAAGGGGGGGAAGTGCAAGTGCCTCTCTCTCTCTCTCACACACACACACACTGAGTGGGGGAAGAGGACTGGCAGACCAAGGGAAGAGGGAGGGAGAGAGAGAGAGACAGAGAGAGACCCTTTTGACATCTAAAATGAAGATAACACTGCATATATCCTTTTATATATATATATATAATAAAGGTAAAAAAGGATATATGCAGTGTTATCTTCATTTTAGATATCAAAAGAGTTTTGCGGCTCCCAGTGTTTTGTTTTCGGTGGGAAACAGGTCCAAGTGGCTCTTTGAGTGTTTTGGGTTGCCTACCCCTGGGCTAGAGAATATACTTTTTTTTCAGAAAGACATAAATCCTTTTCAAGGATTGACATAATTTGGATTTCTAAAAATCTTGCAAATAACATTTTAAAAGTTGATATTTTACCTAAATCTTTCTCTGATCATTACCCAGTGTTTTTGGTACTTAGAGGAAAGAGGTTGAATTATAGATGGAGACTAAATGAAGTTATTTTGCAAAAGGAGGTGATTGTGAAAGACTGTAAAAAGAAATTAAAAGAGTATTTTGATAATAATTTAGGTAGGGAAACAGCTTTAACAACTGTGTGGGATGCAAGCAAGGCTGTTATGAGGGGTTATTTTATACAGTGGAATGGAACGGAACAGAATAGAATAGAATAGGACTTGAGCTCCTGCTCAAGCAGGAGAACCTATATCATCTCAGACAAGTGACTGTCCAGTCTCTTCTTAAAAACCTCCAGTGATGGAGCGCCCATGATTTCTGAAGGCAAGCTGTTCCACTGGTTAATTGTCCTTATTGTTAGGAACTTTCTCCTTAATTCCAGGTTGCTTCTCTCTTTGATCAGTTTCCAACCATTGTTTCTTGTCCTGCCCTCTGGTGCTTTGGAGAATAATTTGACCCCCTCTTCTTTGTGGCAGCCTCTCAAATACTGGAATACTGCTATCATGTCACCTCTATTTCTTCTTTTCTTTAGACTAGCCCACGGGTCGGCAACCCGCGGCTCCGGAGCTGCATGTGGCTCTTGGAGCCTTCTCCTGCGGCTCCCAGCCTCCTCCGCCATTTGCAGAGAGAGAGACAGAGACAGAGAGAAGCACTTGCGCTTCCCTTCTCTCTCTCTCTCTCTCTGTATGTGTGTGTGCGTTTGTGTGTGTGTGCGTGTGTAAAAAAGAGAGTGGCCTCATGCTGTCCTCCGACAAGCTGACAAGCTTATTGGGCGGGGCTCCTGCCTTTGCTGCGTCGAAGCAGGAAGCAGCAGAAAGCAGGAAGCAGCAGCTCTCTCTGTCTCTCTCTCTCTGTCTCTCTCTCTCACACACACACACACACACACACACACAGACACTGAGTGGGGGAAGAGGACTGGCAGACCAAGGGCAGGAGAGAGCCAGCCCAATAAGAATGTGTGTCGGCTTGTCTGAGGACAGCGTGAAGCCAGCTTGCCAGGTGAGCAGAAGATCGGAGAGAGGGAGAGAGAGAGAGGGGGGAGAGAGAGAGGGAGAGAGAGAGGGAGACAAAGAGGGGGAGAGAGGGAGGGAGAGAGAGAGAACTCATGCACAGCAGCCTCTTTTTAATTAAACTCTTCAATCAAGCTCCCCCCTCTCCCATGTGTGTGTGTGTGTGTGCGCGCGCGCGCGCAACTTTTGCAGCTCCCAATGTTTTCTTTTCTCTGGGAAACGGGTCCAAGTGGCTCTTTGAGTGTTTAAGGTTGCCGACCCCTGGACTAGCCAAACCCAAGTCCTGCAGCCGTTCTTCATATGTTTTAGTCTCCAGGCCTTGGATAATCTTAGTTGCTCTTCTCTGAACTTTTTCCAAGGTCTCAACATCTTTTTGTAGTATGGTGACCAAAATTGGTTGCAGTATTCCAGGTGTGGTCTCACTAGGGTTTTATAAAGCAGTACTAATACTTCGTGTGATCTTGATTCTATGCTTCTGTTTATACAACCCAGGATTGTATTAGCTTTTTTGGCTGCTGCTGTGCAGAGAAGAAGAAATCCCTGGAAAAGATACAAAAAATATTAGATGAGAGAGAAAGAAATTGAGTTGCAAAAGACACCTACGGATGTAAAAATTTCACATCAAATTAAATTGTTACAGCAACAACTGTCTATGTTAACAGTTCAAGAAATAGAAACAAAAATGAAGTATGTGAAACAAAGACATTTTGAATTTGCAAATAAACCAGAGAGATGGTTGGCATATAAATTAAGGAAGGAAAGGGAAAAGCGAATGATTGAGAAAATTTGTGAAGGGGACAAGGTAATAGCTGACAATGAACTTGTTAAAAAGACTTTTCATAATTTTTATTCTAATTTGTATAAAAAAACAGGAGTTAGATAGGTGTAAAATAGATGAATATCTTTTAAGACAAAGGTTTACCTAAGTTATCACAATCCTAGAGGCAACTTATGAATGTCCCAATAACAGTCTTTGAAATATCAGAAGCTATTAAAAAAATGAAACCAGGTAAAGCTCCAGGACCAGATGGCCTTACAAGTCAATACTATAAGTGTTTCGAGGAGGAACTTCTACAGCCACTAAAGGATATAATGAATGATATACTTCAGGAGGGAAGGATACCCCAAACATGGAAGGAAGCCAATATTGTGTTATTACCGAAGGAGGGTCAAGATCCTACAAAGACAAAGAATTACAGACCAATTTCACTATGGAACAATGACTATAAACTCTTTGCTGCAATTTTGGCAGAAAGACTAAAGAAGATTTTACGGGTATATAGTCATGAAGACCAATCTGGCTTTCTGCCAAAAAGACAGTTAATAATAATAATAATAATAATAAAGTTGGAAGGGACCTTGGAGGTCATCGAGTCCAACCCCCTGCTCAGGCAGGAAACCCTATACCATTTCAGACAAATGGCTGTCCAGTCTCTTCTTAAAAACTTCCAGTGTTGGAGCATTCACCGCTTCTGGAGGCAGGTTGTTCCACTGGTTAATTGTTCTAACTGTCAGGAAGTTTCTCCTCAGTTCCAGGTTGCTTCTTTCCTTGACTAGTTTTCCATCCATTACTTCTTGTCCTGCCTTCAGGCGCCTTGGAGATAGCTTGACTCCCTCTTCTTTGTGGCAGCCCCTGAGATATTGGAATACTGCTATCATGTCACCCTAGTCCTTCTTTTCATTAAACTAGACATACCCAATTCCAGCAAACGTTCTTGATATGCTTTAGCCTCCAGTCCCCTAATCATCTTTGTTGCCCTTCTCTGCACTCTTTCTAGAGTCTCAACATCTTTTTTACATCGTGGTGACCAAAACTGGATGCAGTATTCCAAGTGTGGCCTTACCAAGGCATTGTAAAGTGGTATTAATACTTCACGTGATCTTGATTCTATCCCTCTGTTAATGCAGCCCAGCACTGTGTTGGCTTTTTTGGCAGTTAAGGGACAATGTGAGGAATGTTCTGAATATCATTGAATACTTACAATACCACAATGAGAAACAGGCAGCTTTAATATTCCTAGATGCAGAGAAGGCCTTTGACAATTTAAATTGGGCTTTCATGTTTAAAGTTCTGGAAGAAATGGACTTTGGAGACAGCTTTATTCAAGGAGTTAAAGCTATTTACACGTCACAGCAAGCAAAAATTGTTATTAATGGTGATTTTAACCAATCCACGTGACATTCAAAAGGGTACGAGACAAGGATGCCCCTTGTCTCCCTTGTTGTTTATTTTGGTGTTGGAAGTTTTAAATAGAGACATTAGACAAGATGAGAGAATAATGGGTATAAATAGCAAGAAAGAAGTTTACAAATTGAGGGCATTCGCTGACGACTTGGTTATATTACTACAGGACCCAAAAAATAAGATAGAATATATGTTGAGGAAATTAAATGAGTTTGGGGTTCTAGCAGGTTTTAAAACAAATAAACAGAAAACAACAATGTTGATCAAGAATATGTCCTCCCAGGATGGTGATATATTGAGTAAAAGGTCTGGTTTCAAGGTTGAGAAAAAGGTGAGATATTTGGGGGTTATGCTGACAAATACAAACACAAAACTTTCAAAATAATTATATACCTCTTTGGAATGATATAAAAAAGGATGTACAAAGATGGGACAAATTACATTTATCATTACTGGGCAGAATTTCAGTAATTAAAATGAATGTTTTACCAAAGATGCTCTTTCTGTTCCAGACAATACCAATACTTGTAACGGATATTCCATTTAAACAGTGGCAGAGAGATTTCTCTAAATTCATATGGCAAGGAAAGAAACCAAGAATCAAATATAAGTTATTGCAAGATGCCAAGGAAAGAGGGGGTCTGGGTTTACCAGATTTGAAATTGTATTTTGATGCATGCTGTTTGGTTTGGTTAAAAGAGTGGGTGAACCTCCAGAATAAGAGGCTGCTCGATTTGGAAGGCCATGAATTAAGGTTTGGATGGCATGGGTATTTATGGTACGATTAAGTTAAAGTAAATGTTGATTTTAATAATCACTTTATTAGACATGCCATATTAACAGTTTGGAATAAATATAAAACAAGGTTTTTTACGAAATTGCCCCTATGGGTGTCCCCCCAAGAAGCTTTTTTAGAAAAGAAATGGTGGTGAAACCGGACTGGTGGACGTATGGTAAAATAGTATCTTTCAATTCTGGAGACCCCATCCTCAAGTCTAGGGAAGAATTAGAATTAGAAGGTCATGCTTGTCACTGGTTTACATATCAACAAATGAAGGAAAGATTTAAACTAGACAAAAAAGGCCATGGTTTTGAGTTTGCTAAAAATGAATTGGAAATCCTATGTGGTAGTGATATTCATACAATTGCCAAGGTCTATAAAATGTTATTAAAATTGAACTTGGAAAATGAACATGTAAAAACACTGTATGATCCAGTGGGCAAGGAATTTTGGGTATAATGTGATGTTTAAACAATGGGAGAATATGTGGATAAAAGGTTTAAAATTCACATTAAATTCTAACCTAATGTAAGGACCCGCTTCAAAACCTCATCCCAAGAAAGCAGGACTCTTGGAACAGTTTCATTCCAAAAGGAACTTTTATTAGGAGAAGCTGATAGCAGGCATAGCAGGCTGGATCTGAGGGTTTCCCACTCAGATCAATAGGTTAAAAGAGTCCCAAGCAAACCCCACCCAATAGTTCATCCGGTCAGTTCAAAAGAGCCAATCCCCAGGTGTTAAGTCCACTGTGGGAACGAAGCTGATAACGGAGTCCGTTCCCATGCCTGTGAAGACGATGTTGGGTCTTCGCACCTTTCTCTTCCGCAGCGAGAGATAAGCCAGATGACCGGAGGTACATTCCTTTCTCACCCCAGGTTGACATCAAGGGAGAAACAGTTCAAAGAGCGAGCATATAGAGACAGCAGAGAGGATACATTGTAGCAAAGCGAAAGGGCATCCCATAGAGCCTTCCCCCCTCCCCCTCAGGAGAATGGCAGAACCCACAGAAAGAAATGAAAAAAAATGAATTAGATTCCCCCCAGGAAGGAAATGGGTTCTGACATGCTGCCCCCCTTAGAAAAAAGAAAGATCCACCTGTAGAAAATAAAACAGAGAGAGACAAAGATTAGTCTGGTTTATCTGGATATGCAGCATGGAATTTACTAAGCAATCTAGGGGCTCTAACATGACGTTTCTGAACCCATTCATTTTCGGAAGGAGGCAGATGTTTCCATGCTACTAGGCATTGGGTGGAACCATGATGTTTCCTGGAGTCTAGAATCTCCTTGATTTCAAAATGCTGTTTACCCTCTACCATGATTGGAGGAGGGGGAGGAGCTGCAGCTGGCCTTAAGGGAGATTGCAGTTCGCGTTTCAGAAGGCTGCAGTGAAAAATTGGGTGAACCTGTCTGAGCATCTTAGGGAGCTCCAATTCTACTGTGACAGGATTGATTATTCTTTTAATGGAAAATGGTCTCACAAATTTTGGCCCTAGCTTCTTTGAGGGCTGCAGGGATTTTAGGTATTTTGTTGACAGATAAACACTCTCTCCCACTTAAAACGGTTTGGGTTCACTTCATTTCTTATCTGCCTGGAATTTATAAGCTTCCCTAGCCTCGTCTAAAGCCTTTCTTACAACCGGCCAGGTATTTTGTAATTGTGCAATCCATTCCTTCAGGGAAGGGATGGTCGGTTCGCTAGATGGTAATTCAGGCATTGGGTTGAAACTTTGTCCCGTTGCAACTTGGAAAGGAGTGTAGCCCGTGCTGGAATGTACTGCGTTGTTATAAGCGACTTCTGTGAACGGGAGTAGGTCGGTCCAATTGTCTTGCTGGTAATTAATGAAACACCTTAAGTACTGCTCCAGTACTAAGTTCGACCGTTCAGTCCCACCATTCGTTTGCGGATGATGACTAGATGACAACCCCTGAGTGGTCCCCAAAAGTCCCAGGAATGCTTTCCAAAACTCTGATGTGAATTGTACTCCCCTGTCTGATATGATTCATTGTGGAGCCCCATGAAGCCGATAAATATGTTGAACAAATAACTTTGCTAGTGTCTTTGCATTGGGGATTTTTGGGCTTGGGATAAAATGCACTTGTTTAGAAAACAAATCTGTCACGACCCAAATGACTGTTCCCCCCACTTTCTGGTAACTCCACAATAAAGTCCATAGAAATTTCTTTCCAAGGCGCTGATGGGGTTGCTACTGTTTGCAGCAAGCCTGGGGTCTTCCCCTGTCTCCTCTTAGCTGCAGCACATATCGGGCAACTAGCCACGTAGCTTTCAATGTCCTTTTTTATCGATGGCCACCAAAACTGCCGTTTCACTAGGTGTAGAGTTTTTACAAACTCGAAATGTCCAGCTGATTTTGAGTCATGGCATAGCTGCATAAAAATCAGTCTGTGGCTTTTTGGAATGTACAGTTTCCCTCCCACCCATGGCAGTCCATCAGTCATGGTGCATAGGTTCTTGTGGCTTAGGAACCATTCGTCGGTCTCTAGCGCTTTTTTGAATTCAATCCCTGCTTGGCTCGCTAGAGGCTTCTAGATTTTGGCTTGCGCTCAGGTGGTGACTTGCGCTGCCAACTGTTTTGATGGCATGAGTGGATCTGTTATCTCTGTCCTATTGCTGTTGTATTGTGGCAGCCTGGACAATGCATCGACTAGGAAATTCTTTCCTCCCGGTAAGTGCTTTAGGATGAAATTAAACCGGTGGAAGTGCTGTGACCACCTCGCTTGTTTAGGGGTTAGTTTTCTGGGCATCTTTAAGGCTTCTAGGTTCTTGTGGTCGGTCCATACCTGGAAGGGGATTTTGTTCCCTTCCAGGAAATGCCACCAGGTTAGGAGGGCCCATCGGACAGCATAAGCCTCCTTCTCCCAGACTGCTCACCTTTGCTCTGTCTCTGTGAGTTTCCTCGATGTGTACGGGCAAGGCTGTAATTCATTTTTTGAATATCTTATGGACCAGTTAATAGCATTTTCATATATAAATTGGTTCATGTTGGGGGACTGGAACAGAGTGACCTTACCAGCTGTAGATGGATCACTCGCCGCATCACGTGACATCATTCTCCTGCATTAGTACTGCCCCCACGGCTACATCGCTGGCATCAGCTTGAATCATGAATGGTTTATCAGTATCAGGGTGTCTTAGAACTGGTTCTGCAGAAAATAGTCTTTTCAGTCTTTCAAATGCTGTTTGACATTCTACCGTCCATTTCAAAGGCTGGCTTGGCTTCGGCTTCCCCTCCCCTTTGGTTTTTACTAAGTTAGTAATTGGCAATGCGATCTGTGCAAAAGAGCTGCTCTCTTGTTTCAGTAAATATCAGGATATCGTCCAGGTAAACAAGCACCCCTTTATATAGGTGCTCCCGGAGCACGTCATTTATTAATTGCATGAACACTGCAGGTGCCCCTTGAAGCCTGAAAGGCAGAACCCTGAATTGGTAACACCCTAAGGGGCAATTGAATGCTATTTTCCATTCGTCTCCCTCTTTAATTCTGATTCTGTAATACGCCTCCCTTAAGTCCAGTTTCAAAAAGATTTTTCTCTTCGACAGGTATGCTAGCATGTCTTTCATCAGAGGGAGGGGGTAAAGGTTACTCTCTCTCACTGCGTTGAGAGACCTATAATCCATGCAGAGGCGAAGAGTCCCGTCTTTCTTTTCACGAAATAACATGGGGGCTGCAGTTTTGGGCTTTGCCGGTTGGATAAATCCCCTTTCTAGATTTTTGTCTATGAACTTTTGCATTTCCTCTAGCTCCCGTGGGGTCATGGAATACAGTTTTGGCTTAGGTAATTTCGCCCCCGGGAGTATTTCAATAGTGCAGTCCGTGGGTCGGTGGGGGGGGCAGTTCATCGGATCTCTCCTTGCTGAACACTTCAGCTAGATCCCAGTATTCCTCTGGTATGCCCTGCAACTCCTTTTCCCCCCACTGCCGCTGCACTTTCAGGGGAGCTCCCCCGTTTCTGGGTTTGAATCGGGGCTCCCGCTTCTATTTTCCCTTTTGGGAATCTCAGTTCTCCTCCAGTCCACCCGCGGGTTCCACTTGGTCAGCCATGCCATACCCAAGATGAGTGGGTATTCCATGCCAGGGGTCACTACAAACGTTAGAGTCTCTACGTGATCCCCTTTGGTGAGTTGGACAGGCAACGTGGTAAGAGTAGCCGGTGTCCCCCCTGCAATGGACCCATCTAATTGACCGAACAAAATTGGTTTCTTCAGTCTCCTCATCGGAATCCCTAAGTTCCCCACCAGGGTTGGGCTTATGAGGCAGCGAGTGCAGCCAGAGTCTATTAGGGCTCTAAGCACAACCTTTTCCGGCATTCTGGGGCTAAACAGTTCTACAGTTCTGGTGAGGGGCGCGATGGGTCCACTTACCAGGGGTTCGTCCTCCGAGTTGTCCTCTGAGGAATCGGGTGGCCCTCCTGGTGGTGTCGGAGTTCCTCCCGCCTGCCTCGACGGAGTTGGGAACTTGCTTTTTATAGCCATCTCCTTCTGTTTCGATGGGGTCTTTCCGGGCTTCCCTCCGGGCTCGGTCAGTTTTCCAGACGGGGGTCTTCGAGCGGCACTCGGCGGCGCGGTGCCCCTCCTTCCCACATTTGAAACAGCCCGTTGCCCTTGGGGCATCGGGGGCTTGTTTTGCTGGTTCTCGGGGTGGCTCCGCTGGTGACTTTCCCCAGGATCTCCCTCCGTGTCGTTGCCTTCTGGCGTGATCGATCTCTGCTTCCTCGGCCAGGATGTACCAGTCTTGGAGCCGGTCCAGGTCTCCCCGAGGGATGCAGACATAATACAGGTCATCGTTCAGGCCATCCTTGAAATGACCCACCAGGATATCCTCCGGCCAGTTCAGCTTGCTGGCCAGGGCTTGGAATTCTTGTGTGTATTCCGCTACGGGTCGTCGCCCTTGTCTGACAGTTTTGATGCGCTGCCGTGCTTTCTGGTCAGCCAAGAGATCTTCAAACTGGCGCCTGACAGCTGCCATGAACTGATTGAAGTTTTGCAGTTCTGGGGCATCGGCGTCATGGAGATCTACCATCCAATCCACTGCGTCGCCATCTAGGGCCGTTTGCACAATCCTTATTCGACCGCGGTCGCTAGGTATTTCACGACCATATTCTTCCATGTAGTTTAATACTTGAGTCAGGAAAAACCCCATTCGGCGCGGCTCTCCGCTGTATCTCACCCCCAACGGCGGGAACTTTCGGATGGTTCGATGTCCTGTCTCTCCTGGGTTGGTGTCCATCGCCGTCTGCTGGTGCGGCTCGCCCAGGGGTGGCTGCGGTTGCAGCGACGGTTGCTGCCTCCATGGTGTCGATTGAAGGCCCTGGGATTGCTGGTTTGACCCCTCCTTCATCCGTCCCTTCGGCTGAGCCTGGGTTGATGGTACCTCGGCATGGGTCAGCTTTCTCTTCCTTCAGGGAATCGAAGGCGACCCTCAGCATATCAATAGCTTGCTCCAGGAACCGGTTGGGGCAGGGTGGCCGGTTGTCTTCATCTTTGCTGAGGCGAAGCGACCTCTCCATCTCGACTTTCCAACCCGGTTGGTGACTGCCACGTTTGAGTGTCACTTTCCTGGATTTCTTCTCCCAGTCCTCCTTTCCGACGCCCATCGACCACCTTGGCTTGTTACGGCGTTCAGCGACCACCACCTCATCCAATGAGCTCGAGGATTAAGAACTGTATCTGCTGGGCTCTGCCTGGTGGGAGAACTCCCCCCCCCATGGCAGGTTCTTCTGTTTCCGTACCAATTTCAGACATCGTTTGCTTAGTCCCCCGGTAAGGGTCTTCCTTCCGGGTTGACTATCACTGCAGATCCTGCCTAATGTAAGGACCCGCTTCAAAACCTCATCCCAAGAAAGCAGGACTCTTGGAACAGTTTCATTCCAAAAGGAACTTTTATTAGGAGAAGCTGATAGCAGGCATAGCAGGCAGGATCTGAGGGTTTCCCGCTCAGATCAATAGGTTAAAAGAGTCCCAAGCAAACCCCACCCCAATAGTTCATCCGGTCAGTTCAAAAGAGCCAAACCCCAGGTGTTACGTCCGCTGATAACGGAGTCCGTTCCCATGCCTGTGAAGATGATGTTGGGTCTTCGCACCTTTCTCTTCCGCAGCGAGAGATAAGCCAGATGTCCGGAGGTACATTCCTTTCTCATCCCAGGTTGACATCAAGGGAGAAACAGTTCAAAGAGCGAGCATATAGAGACAGCAGAGGGGATACATTGTAGCAAAGCGAAAGGGCATCCCATAGAGCCTTCCCCCCTCCCCCTCAGGAGAATGGCAGAACCCACAGAAAGAAATGAAATGAATTAGAGTCCCCTCAGGAAAGAAATGGGTTCTGACACCTAAAAGAAAATTTCTACAAAATGAGGTATCGCTGGTATTTAACACCAGATAAGTTATCTATAATGTATAAAGGTATTTCAAATGAATGTTGGAAATGTAAATGTAAAGAAGGGACTTTTTATCATTTATGGTGGACATGTGATAAGGCAAAGAAATATTGGAGTAGGATTCATATATTAATGCAGAAAATTCTTAAAGTGAACATAAAGATTCAACCAGAAACTTTCCTTCTGGGCCTAATGGAAAGAGAACTGGGAAAAAATTTTGGAACTCTGATTTTATACTTGGTGACGGCAGCAAGACTGCTCTATGCACAAAAGTGGAAGGATGCTTTGATTCCTACCATGGACGAATGGTTACAAAAACTGATGGAATTAGCAGAGATGGCCAAATTGACTGTTTTGATAAAAGAAAAGAATATAAGTACTTTTGTTTCTACTTGGAAACCACTTCTGGACTTTGTGCTTGCGGTGGAAAAAAATGATATCATGATTTTGGGTTTTACCGATTAGACTGATTTGCCGATACAGAAATGGCTAGTGCATACTACTATAGAAATGTAAAAAGTTGAGATTTGATTTTAATGTCTGATTTTACTGCAACAGAGAGAGTCGGAAGTCAATGCCTTTTGTTTCTTCCCCCCCTTTCTTCACACCTTTTTTGTTTTCCATTTTTCTACTGTTGTCCCCTACTATTTGCTTTTGTATTTTCATATTTTATGTTATAAATGAATAAAACCTAATTAAAAAAATAGAAACAACTGTTTGTAACTCTGACTTTGTGTGCCTTGCCTCGTCTTGCATTGCCTTGTCTCGCCTCCTCTTGCCTCACCCCTTTGCTTCGTGCTTTTGGGAACTGACGGTTTGACAACCTCTTCCGTGTCTTGGACTCCAGAACCGTTTGTGCCTGACTCCATGGACTTGGAACACTTAATGGAAGTTGCTAGACTGGTGGAAAACAGGGTTACTTTGCATGCTTTGGGCACATGGCTTTTTGCTGCATGTTATAAGTGAAAGTTTGCAACTGCCTCTTGGATGTGTGCATGTGCTTGGCCTGAGACAGGACAGGAGGAAATCTCAGCTTTGTGGCAAGTGGCAGCAGCTTGCAACTTTCCCTGCCATTACCAGTGACTTTCTGGGAAAGCCAGCAGAGAAGATTGCAAATGGCCAAGACATGATTGCAGAGCACTTGGCAACTGGCCATAAGTGTAGTTGTTAAATGACTGTTTTTATGTCAAGGACTATGGAAAGAAGGAAATTTTGTTGCAACCTTAGAGAAAGAGGGTAAAATATAAATGAACATGTAACTGCTGTGAAGAAGATTGAAAACTGCTTCTTTATCACTTTTCCTTTCCTTGCACCTTTTTTCATTTACTGTTTACCTTCTTTACTTTTTTCTTTCAGAATTTGTATTGTTATTAATATATACATAATAATAAAATAAAAAGTTACTGTAAGTGAAAAGAGAAAGCAAGTGGAACTATAGCCTAGGCCCTAGAATGAGATTGGAGGTGAAGCGTGTAGTAGATGAACGTAAGGGAGAGAGTTAAGACCAAGATATTGTAATTTGGCACTAGAATGTACCATTTCTACTTTACAAAATCTAGTGTTGCTTCACATACAATATAATGAGCCTCTTCATTTGTTGGACAGAATATCACTGACCGGAGGCCCTATCCTGATGATGAAAATCTGGTAGAAGTGAAGTTTTCCCGTACTCCTGTGATGTCAACATATCTTGTTGCTTTTGTGGTTGGAGAATATGACTTTGTTGAGACCAGGACCACTGATGGTGTGTTAATCCGTGTTTATACTCCTGTTGGCAAAGCAGAGCAAGGGAAGTTTGCATTAGAGGTAAGATAGGTTTAAAGATCTTTATATCTATTGCTGTATGGCAGTTGCTGGAAAACAAAACCAAAGTGTTAAAAATACTTTAATTTCATTTAACTTGCAACTTCAAATGCATGCTTATATGTAAAATATAGGGAATTTTAACAATCTCAAACATTACTATGGACTGTAGAATATTATAGATGACATATAGATGGACCAAAACTTAATCTCTGGCAACTTAGGGTAAACCTGGGGCAAAAATAGATTTGAAGACATGAGTATTGTCACTAAGCAGTGCCAAAAGCATTGAGTTAAACAGACTGCATAAATGGGCAGTTTCCAGTGTGTTTCATGGTGGAATGGGCCACAGTTCCTCAGAATGTAGGGTATATTTTGCAATAGAAATTAATCTCACAGAGGTCAGTTTTTATTTATTTATTAAACTTGTATGCTGCCCATCTCTCTACTGAGCAATTCAGTCATAATAAAATGATTCCCATAACTCTGAAATTAAGGACTTCAGTGTTACAGGTTTTAAGTGCTTAGGTAGAACTGGGATCTAGAAAACAAAAATTCAAAGAGATAGGATATTAGGTAGTGAACTTCTTATATTAAGAATCCCCCCCCACTTATAAAAAGATACCTTTTTATAAAATGGCCTTCGATACCATTGACCATGGTTTCCTTCTGGAGTGGCTTCGGGGGTTGGGAGTGGGGGGGCTCTGTGTTGTCCTTGTTCACTTCCTTCCCCTGTGGCCGCTCTCGGTGTTGATAGGAAGCGAGAGGTCCAGCCCTTGTCCACTGCTTTGTGGGGTTCCGTAGGACTCAGTACTCTCTCCGCTTCTGTTTAACATCTACATGAAACCACTGGGTGAGATAATCTGCCACCATGGACTGAGATATCATCAATATACTGATGATACTCAGCTATATGTCTTGGCCCATGGTGAGTTAAGTGATGCCGTGACCTCCCTCTCGCAGTTCTTGGAGGCTGTTAAGGACTGGATGGGGAGCAGCGGGCTAAAACTGAACCCTGGCAAGACTGAGTGGCTCTGGGTTTGGGGTTCCTTGGTCCATGAAGAATTTGGTCGCGGACGGGGTGGCACTGCCCCAAACAGACCCAGTGCATAATCTGGGGGTTTTCCTGGACTCATGACGCCTGCTCAAGGAGCAGGTGGCAGTCGTGGCCAGGAGGGCCTTTGTGCAACTCTGGGTTGTATGCCAGTTATGCCCTTTCCTGGACCAACAATCCTTGCTCAGTCACTCATGCCCTAGTCACCTCCCATCTTCACTATTGCAATGCGCTCTACATGGGGCTGCCCTTGAAAAGCATCCAGAAGCTCCAATTGGTTCAAAATGCAGCAGCCTGCATGGTTTTGTGCACATGTGTCACCTCTCCTATGGGATCTGCATTGGCTGCCAATTTGCTTCCAGGTGCAATTCAAGGTGCTGGTTGTCACCTTTAATGCCCTACATGGCTTGGGGCCAGGTTATCTGAAGGACTGTCTCTTCCCTTTTACATCCACCTGACCCACCAGAGCGGGGAGGCAGGGAATGTTGTGAGTCCCGTCTCCAAAGGAGGTACGTCTGGCGGGACCCAGAAGAAGGACCTTCTCCATGGTGTCTCCCTTCCTTTGGAACATCATCCCCGCAGAGATTAGTCCGACCCCTACTTTGACACTCTTTCACACAGGGCCCTGAAGACCTGGTTCTGCCAATGGGCCTGGGGAACCTAGAGTGGGATGGAGCCCATTAAGTGGCTCGTTTGATTGCTTGTTGTCGCCAGGGGGGTGGGGGGTTATTGTTTTTATTCTTTTTATATTGGTTTTTTATTGTTTGTAAGCCTCCCAGAATCACTGAGAGTGAGTGGGCGGCCATATAAATCTAATTTAATTAAAAACATACATACCATAGACATACATTTTATGATGCCTTATATTTTGGTAAATCATGAAGTTATGGTATCTTTATTTAGTGAGAAGTTTAAAAATGCTTCAAGCTATCTAGAAGTAAAGATTGAATTACAATATCATGGTCAGTTACTAAAAGATGGGTAATATAAAGTTAAACAGGCCATATTATAATTTTTCATATTTTTATTTCTGTAGGTTGCTGCTAAAACCTTGCCTTTTTATAAAGACTACTTCAGTGTACCTTACCCTCTCCCAAAAATTGATCTCATAGCTATTGCAGACTTTGCAGCAGGTAAAATACTTTATATTTTTCTGAAGTCCTGAGCTTTCTTTACATTATAATACAGTTCAGAAGAATGTTGTGTGCATCGATATCAATAAAACTTTTTATTTATTTTGAAAGGTGCCATGGAGAACTGGGGCCTTGTTACTTATAGGTATGATTTTAAAATACTATATTCTTTCCATAGTCTTATGTTCATGTTTCCATGTTCATGAATTTCCCCAAATTTATCAAGTGAGTTCTAAAGAGTTGGAATGAATTAGGTTTTGTACTGATTAGCATAAAGTAGCTTCCTTGAACTTGGACTGTGTTCCATCTTGAATAGCATGAACTTTCTGTAAAGTATGTTCTTTGGGAGATCGTTGCAGAAATAAATATGAATAATGATTCAAGAATCATAATACTTTTGCATTTTAATAACATCTGCCTGGAAATACAGTGAGGGAAAAAATTATTTGATCCCCTGCTGATTTTGTACATTTGCCCACTGACAAAGAAATGATCAGTCTATAATTTTAATGGTAGGTTTATTTTAACACTGAGAGACAGTATAACAACAAAACAATCCAAAAAAAAGCATTTCAAAAAAGTTATAAATTGATTTGCATTTTAATGAGTGAAATAAGTATTTGATCCCCTATTAATCAGCAAGATTTCTGGCCCCCATGTGTCTTTTATACAGGTAATGAGCTGAGATTAGGAGCACTCTCTTAAAGGGAGTGCTCCTAATCTCAGCTTGTTACCTGTATAAAAGACACCTGTCCACAGAAGCAATCAATCAATCAGTCAGATTCCAAACTCTCCACCATGGCCAAGACCAAAGAGCTGTCCAAGGATGTCAAGGACAAGATTGTAGACCTACAAAGGACTGGAATGGGCTACAAGACTATCGCCAAGCAGCTTGGTGAGAAGGTGACAACAGTTGGTGCGATTATTCGCAAATGGAAGAAACACAAAATAACTGTCAATTTCCTTCGGTCTGGGGCTCCATGCAAGATCTCACCTCGTGATCATGAGAACGGTGAGGAATCAGCCCAGAACTACACGGGAGGATCTTGTCAATGATCTCAAGGCAGCTGGGACCATAGTCACCAAGAAAACAATTAGTAATACACTATGCCATGAAGGACTGAAATCCTGCAGCACCCGCAAGGTCCCCCTGCTCAAGAAAGCACATGTACAGGCCCATCTGAAGTTTGCCAGTGAACATCTGAATGATTCAGAGGAGAACTGGGTGAAAGTGTTGTGGTCAGATGAGACCAAAATCGAGCTCTTTGGCATTAACTCAACTCTCTGTATTTGGAGGAGGAGGAGGAATGCTGCCTATGACCCCAAGAACACCATCAAACATGGAGGTGGAAACATTATGCTTTGGGGGTGTTTTTCTGCCAAGGGGACAGGACAACTTCACCACATCAAAGGGACGATGGAGGGGGCCATGTACCGTCAAATCTTGGGTGAGAACCTCTTTCCCTCAGCCAGGGCATTGAAAATGGGTCATGGATGGGTATTCCAGCATGGCAATGACCCAAAACACATGGCCAAGGCAACAAAGGAGTGGCTCAAGAAGAAGCACATTAAGGTCCTGGAGTGGCCTAGCCAGTCTCCAGACCTTAATCCCATAGAAAATCTGTGGAGGGAGCTGAAGGTTCGAACTGCCAAATGTCAGCCTCGAAACCTTAATGACTTGGAGAGGATTTGCAAAGAGGAGTGGGACAAAATGCCTCCTGAGCTGTGTGCAAACCTGGTGGCCAACTACAAGAAACATCTGACCTCTGTGATTGCCAACAAGGGTTTTGTCACCAAGTACTAAGTCATGTTTTGCGAAGGGGTCAAATACTTATTTCACTCATTAAAATGCAAATCAATGTATAACTTTTTTGAAATGCATTTTTCTGGATTTTTTGTTCTTATTCTGTCTCTCACTGTTAAAATAAACCTACCATTAAAATTATAGACTGATCATTTCTTTGTCAGTGGGCAAATGTACAAAATCAGCAGGGGATTAAATAACGTTTTCCCTCACTGTAACTAAACTACCTTCACATCCATTGCTACACCATAGTATTACAACTATAAACATGAGAGCCAAGTACTTTTGTTTTTTGCCTCCTTATTCTTGACCCCAGCTTATTGAATTTTTATATCATTCTACAGGTAGTCTTCGATTTATGACCATTTGTTCAGTGACCATTGGAAGTTATGGTGCTAAATGAAGGGACTTACGACCTGTGACTGAAGGTACAGCCATTGTAGCACCCCCCTCAGTCACATGATTGTGATTTGGGTGCTTGGCACCCCATTCACATTTACAGCCTTTTGCCAAACCCTCCACGATCTAGTGATTGCCATTTGCAATCTTCCCTGTTGGATTCCCCAGAAAGTCAGTGGGGTTGAGGCAAGTCTCTCCACTCTGGTGCTGCAAATCCTCCATGCTAAAATCCAAGCAGGATTTCCAGACCCAGAGTAGAGAAACCTGCCTTTCCACTTTGGGGCTGAAAATCCCAGCTGTATTTCAGCACAGAGAATTTTCAGATGCACAGCAGAGAGTCAAGTCTCCATCTGCTTAATGACCTGTGATATTGCTTAATGAATGCAACATGAGTGCCAGGATTGCAGTGGTTGAATGAAGCAATCACGCAATGTCTCACTTAATAATCACTTTGCTCAACAATCGAGGTTCCGGTCCCAGTTGTGGTCATAAGTCGATGACTTCCTGTAGTTCAGAAATGTAAGTTAAGGCAAGATCAGTGGAAGTATGCTCATGTGCACATCATTTTTGAGCAATCTGTGACTTGTGTGTGAAGATTAGTGTAATATATAAATGTAAGTCCCTGGCACCATCCATTCACTAGCACCAAAGTCTGACACCATGGTTTACTTTCAGTTAATAGCTTTATTTTTTGGTCTTTTCTGGGCAGATAGAGCCAGGGCATAATATTTACATATTAAACTGAGCAAAACAAAGCATAGCTGGCTTAGGTGTATTTGCATGTGTTTGCTGCTAAATCAGCCTTTACCATAGCATGGCAAACTATCCTACTATGTTTACATCTAATGATTTACTGAAGCAGCCAAGCATTAAGCTGTGCTTAAAAATTCTGGCTTCTAGTAATAAAATGGTTTCTGTTGATGTAGGACAGGGGTGTCAAACTGCCAGCCCACGGGCCGGACGCGTCATCCGGAAGCCGTGCCCACCCCATTGCCGGCAATGGCGAAACCGTCCCGATACGTTGCGCGACGTCACATGATGTCGCGAGTTTGACATGTCTGATGTAGGAGGAGTGACAGAACCTGGAGGCAGAGTTAAAAGATGAATCAGCATAGAATCCCTACATTGACACAAGTGAACTAACTCCAACCAACCTTGAATCTGTTGACCCTTATCTAACCCCAAGCAGGTGTTAACTGTTAGTTGAGAAGATATCTTGTGCATAGGCTTGAGTAGCAATACATCAGGGGTCTTCAAACTTGGCCCTTTTATGACTTGTGGACTTCAACTCCCAGAATTCCTCAGCCAGGCACGCTGGCTGAGGAATTCTGGGAGTTGAAGTCCACAAGTCATAAAAGGGCCAAGTTTGAAGACCCCTGCAATACATTAATTTAATTGGACCTTCACGTGTGGTCCTGATCTTTTGCACCTGACAGTTGAGCCTTTAGCAACTTGGTTACATATGAGCCTTGTTCCAAAAACAACTTTAACCAATCTGCAGAGCCAGTCATATCACTTATCAATAGTAGGCAATCACATAAACTGTGTCCAAATTCACAATTTGGGGAACAGAGACGACTTCCACACAAAATTTCCCAGGTATGCTTAATATCTCTAGTCCTTGCGCCAGGAGAGTACAGAGAAGCTTTCATTACATTGCTAGCCTCTTCCCAATTGTCCTGTTAGGCAGCAGTAATTGTGGCTTGGCTGCTACATAATTTCTTGGAAGTATATTGTGTTGCCAGGCTTCCACAGTGATTTCTATTATGGAGAGTCTTGTTTTTTGGCCTCCCTTTCCTTTTAGCCCATTATCTTGGAAAATGTTATGACCCAGGTAGTCAAGGCAAGCCTCTAGAGAGTTCTTTATTTCTCTTAACAAATGTTCCAGCCAATAAAAGGACAAGTGTGATGACCCAAGGCACGGCACAGAGGCAAAACAGTCAACTGGCAGTTCAAACCGCCCTTTATTTGCTCCAATTTTCCCCAAATGCTCCCACGTTTCTGGCAAGCCACAGAACAAAGTAAGACACACACACCTTCAGCAGCCTCTGGCTGCAAGTAGTTTCACAAGTTTTTAACTCTTCAGGCAGGGAAAGTGTGTGTATGGAACAAGCCGTCCTCCTTCAGGTTTCAACTCACACACAGATTAGAAGAGTAATTTACTCAAGGCCACATAGTTAACAAGGAAAGAAACAAACATCCAAAATCTAACGAGTCTGTGGAAATGCAAGCTTGCCTGAGCAGTTTCAGAAGAGAAGCCAAAATTCAATCTGAGGTCTTTGAACACCAAATCAAGTTTGTCAGCCAGTCCAATGGTCAGAGTTTCAGGGTTTCCAAGCAGAAATCACAGCACAGAACAAGAGATCAGAGTTGTTTCCAAGATCAGCAACAGCACACAAAACTCCAAGCATTCAGCGTTTGTTCCCGACAAGTGCCCCTCCCCACAGCGTCTCCTTAAGTCTCAGTCTCCAGGTGTGCCTTGTGGAGAGGGGCGGGGCGCTCTCCTCCCGAGTAGTTGAGCCTGCCTGCGTTGTTCCCTCCTTCTCTTCACTCTCCGTGCTCTAGGATCAGGAGGGGGTGGCCCTTGCTCATTGCCTGCGCTCTGTCTCTCATGTTCATCCTGTCCCAATCCTGAAAGGCCCTGGCCTGCCTAGGCCTGCTCTTCCCCACATTCCTCTGAAGCCACAGACACCTCTCCCTCAACCTCCATAGGGTCCCGTTCCAGCTCATTTTCCTCATCAGATTCAGGCTCCAACGGGGGCATGACAACAAGGTCCAAAACCAAATGCAAAGAGCAATCTTCCAAGTGAGGCAAGGCAAATGGCAACAGACACAAGCAAAAGCAAACAATTGTTCCTGGCAAAGACTAACGCCCCATGGCTTCTCCTTAAGTTACTCCCCTCCAGGTGTTCCTTGTGAGGAGAGGTGGGGCCACCTCCTCCCAAGTAGCCTTGCAGCCCTTCTCTGGGCTTGCCTACGCTCCACTCTCCTTGCCCTTGGATCAGTGGAGTAGGCAGCTGTTCCTCATCAGAGGGGATCTACTGCCTATCAGTACCACTGCCTGTCAGCAGCCGATCCTCCCCTGTGTCTATGAAGGCAGGCAGCTCTCCATCTGGTCAACCACCTCCCCCAATGCCTGAGGACCCCCAGACAGCATCGTCCTCAGCCCCTGGCGTGCCTTCCCTGTCAGATGGTCCCAGCTCCAACTCTTCCTCCTCCTCTGAACCGGCCTCTGAGGGGGCCATGACATAAGTAAGCAAAATGGATCAATTGACTAGACTTAGGTATTCCTATAACATAACTGATTGGGTGATGTTAATTGAACCTAGTAAATGATATGGTCTGTTCTGAATTAATTCAACACCTTTGGCTAGTTCACAGGTCAGCAACCTGTGGCTCCGGAGCCGCATGTGGCTCTTTGAGCCTTCCCCTGCGGCTCCCAGCCTCCTCTGCCATTTGCAGAGAGAGACAGAGAGAGGCACTTGTGCTTCTCTTTCTCTCTCTCTTTCTCTCTCTCTTTCTCTCTCTCTTTCTCTCTCTCTCTCTCTCTCTCTCTCTCTCTCTCTCTCTCTCTCTCTGTGTGTGTGTGTGTGTAAAAAAGAGAGTGGACTCACGGTGTTCTCCGAGGAGCTGAAAAGCTTATTGGGTGGGGCTCCTCCCTTTGCTGCGTCTCTGCAGGAAGCAGGAAGGGCAGGAGAGAGCTAGCTAGCCCAGCTATGCTGACTCAGGAATTCTGGGAGTTGAAGTCCATGAGTCATAAAAGAGCCAAGGTTGCCTACCCCTGAGCTTGTTGGAGAACAGCTTGAAGCCAGCTTGCCAGGTGAGCAGAAGATCGGAGAGAGGGAGAGAGAGGGGGGGAGAGAGAGAGAGAGAGGGAGAAAAAGAGAGAGAGAGAGGAAAGAGAGGGAGAGGAGACAGAGAGAGAGAGAGAGAGACTATATATATCAATCTCCGGGAGAAATATAAACCAACTGTTTATTGTTAAAAAAGTTTAAAACAATAAAAACAACTATTTACAATATTAAAACAACTTAGCTTTCGCTGGTCCACTGCCAGCATCTTCAGAGTGAAGTTTCGGGGGTGGAGATTTCTTTTATAGACCTTGCTAGCCTAATTGCTTACTCATTGACCATGTGATAGGGCCATCCGTCCTGGCTGACCGTAATTGCCTTAATTGTCCCACCTCCTCTTTTTTGCACTCCAGTTCTACAGCCTTTCTCCCTCCCATCCTTGTCAATCCCCTCCTTCCCGGCGCTGTTGCCGTTGGTATGCTTTCTAGCCGCTCCCCCGTGCTCGTTCTGGGCCGCACGTCCAGATCCGGTGTCCTAGATGCCTTTCCATTGCTGCTCCCCTCCTTTCCATCCCGTTTGTCTGCCCGTTGTTCTTGTCTTCCACTATCTATTCCTATTAGTCCTATTTCCTCCGGTTTCCTTCCACGCTTGGATGTGCGTGTGCACAGCCGTATCCCGTCCCTCTGCCCCGTCTGCCTACGATCAGCTGGGCTGTCTGCCGGCTCGCTCCTAAATTCACTCCCTCTCATCCTTACAGATCCTGTCCTTCCTAATGCTGTTACCGTTGGTGTGTTTGCCAACTGCCTTCCCGTGCCCCCCCTCCTTCTTATCCCGTTGATCCACCCGCTGTACTTGCCTTCCACTATCTATCCTTCTGGGCCCTATTTCTTCCAATCTTTCTACGTGCCTGGATGTGCGCATGCACATCCTGTCCTTCTGCCTCATCTGCCTACGCTCAGCTGAGCCACCTGCTGCCTCGCCCTCAGTTCCACTCTCTCTCCTCCTTACCGATCTTATCCTTCCTGGTGTCATTGCCCTTGATGCGCCCTCCACCCCTACCCCCATACGCATTTTGGGTCGTACGGCTAGGTCCGGCATCCTCAATGCCTTCTCATTCCCGCCCCCCTCCTGTTGGTATTGGTCCACCCGTTTGTCTAGCTTTCCACCATCTGTCCCTACTGGCCCTACTTCTTCTAGTTTCCCTTTGCACAAGGATGTGTACCCGCACAGCCACGTCCTATTCCTCCACCTCGTCTGCCTTTGGTCAGCCAGGCTGCCTGCTGACTCACTCCCGGATTCACTCCCTCTCATCCTTATCAACCCTATCCTTCCTAACGTCACTGCCATTGATGTATTTCCCAACCACCCCCCCGTGATCATTCCTGACCGCACATCCGGATACGGCACCATCGGTGATTCTCCATTGCCGCTCTCCCCCTTTTTGTCCCGTTCATCCGCCTGTTGTTCTGGCCCTTCATTGCCTATCCCTGCCAGCCCTATTTCCTCCGGATCTCCTTTCTGCCTGTCGATGCGTGCGCACAAACGCGTTCGTTCAGCTGGATCATCTCTCCTCTCCTTCTCCTTTTTGCGGACCACACTGTTTATCTCCGATCGTCGTTCTTCCTCCTCCTTGGTTCCAGCGGCTCATCGTGGGTCTGATTCCCTTTCCATACGATTATTGCCTTTAGTTCTACCTCTTGCGAATGCCGTCCGCATCCTGGCTTGCTCCTCATGTGTTTTTAATGTCTAGTATGCCGGGGGCAATTCTACGTGTCAGTTAATCGAGCCCGAATCTGAGAGCCAGGCCTCCTTCAGTAGGCGCCCTCCTTTGGAGGTATCCTGGGCGATGGCTTCTGCCCCCATGAAGTCAAACGAGTGCCCCTTATTGACCATAGGTGTCCATATTTGGGAGTACTGCTCCTGCCTTTTGACGGCCAATTTGTGTTCATGGATCCTGGTTTTTATTCGTTTGGCCGTCTCTATTGCTAAGCTTTCGTCAACAAACTGTTGACATCATCAGAGCAAGGGCTGAATAACAAGGGAGCCTGTGCATATACTTATATAACAGTTATAACTGTTACAGTATGGCATGTGCATATAGCGTGCTAATAACACGAGCGAGCGAGCTTGTTATTAGCACGCTATATGCACATGCCATACTGTAACCGTTATAACTGTTATATAAGTGTATGCACAGGCTCCCTTGTTATTCAGCCCTTGCTCTGATGATGTCAACAGTTTGTTGACGAAAGCTTAGCAATAAAGAAGCCATTTTTTCATATATCCCGGAGCTCATTATTTTACTTTACTGATTTTAATGTCCACACCTGGTATATGTGTGTATACACACACACACATATATATATACATATACATATATAGATATATATATACCTATAATAAAGGTAAAAAAGGATATATGCAGTGTTATCTTCATTTTAGATATCAAAAGGGTTTTGCGGCTCCCAGTGTTTTGTTTTCGGTGGGAAACGGGTCCAAGTGGCTGTTTGAGTGTTTTGGGTTGCCTACCCTTGGGCTAGTTGATTAGGTCAGTTCATTCCATATTAGTTTTTCTCCAACATATAATCCCCCCTCATCGATCTAGTTAAGTGTACAGGTAGTCCTTGATTTACAATCACAATTGGGACCGGAACTTACATTGCTAAGTGATTCAGTTGTTAAGTGAGCCATGCCTGATTTTATGACCGTTTTGCTTCAGTTGTTAAGTGAATCACATCATCATTAAGCAAATCTGGCTTCACCCATTGACTTTGCTTGTTGGAAGCCCTCTAGGAATGGAATGGGAGAACTCACAGTGGCCAGGTTGGCGTGGATGGGTGGGCATGGCTTGGTCGGCGTGCTGGGTGGGCGTGCCCAGGTGGGCGCCGCTGAGTCAGCATGGTCAGGTGAGCGCACAGGCTTGGCCCGGCTGGGACGGCGCTGAACAAGTCGCACCGGCTAACTTGACATGGGGACAACTTGGCGCCCCACCAGCTCACCTCCCCAAACTGCCGGCAGCCAAGTGTGCGCACACACACTCACACCCCATTCCGCATTTGGAGACTTCTATCCACATCCATGCTGGGAAGCTGCCAATCAAGCCCGGGCTTGGTCAGAAGGACCTCTCCTTTGGTGATCTAGGCGCTCATGCACACACACACACACACACCATTCCGAGTTTGGGGACTTTTATCCACAGAGGAAGGAGAGGTCGAAGGAGAACCGAAGGAGAGGTCCTTCTCCCCAAGCTCAGGCATGATTGGCAGCTTGCCAGCTCGGATGTGGATAAAAGTCCCCGAGCTTGGAATGGTGTGTGTATGTGCGTGTGTGTGCAGCATGCTGAAGAAGGTGTCCTTCTCTCCAAGCCTGGACTGTCAAGGTTCCAACTAATGAACCCAAACAAATCGGAACTCCGAGGCTTGAAGATTCCTCAAAGAACGTGTTTATTGGATACATAATATCGGCACAATCAAAAGTGAAACCAACTCTAAAATTCTCATACAGATTCAATGTAATTAAATGTAATACTTCCCTCCCCCCTACCATGCCATTGATCATGCTACCCAATGAGGGCAATTGGCGGGCTCCTTGACACTCCTTCTCTCCAACTTCCAGCACCTGTGAGGCTGACCTTGGTTCCCAGGGGATCGCTCCATGTTATGTCTAGCAAATCCTTCGTTTTCTCCCCCCCCCCCAACCTGTGTGGCAACTGAGAACAACAAAAAAGGCTTCAGCGAGGTTCGTTTCAAAAGTTGACAGTTGGACTCCCCTAGAGAGAAAGAAGTTCCTGGAAAATAATAAGCATAAATACACATTAGCGTTTCACTAATCATCTACTTCATCACCCGGAGGCTCTCTAGGCTTTTGGGGATGTTTATTGTGAAATTTCTGTATTAGTCTATCTGCATTCACATCTTTACACTTTACTCAAGTAGCTTCTAACAAAGGATAGCCTTTCCATTGAACTAGATACTGTAATTTCCCTTTATACAGCCTAGAATCAAGAATCCATTTTATTTCATAATGGGTGTCACCTTCTACTATAATGGAACCTGGGGCTACTCGAGGTACTGGTCTCAACGTCGATTCTATGACTGGTTTTAATAAACTGCAATGAAAAACTGGATATATTTTCCCTAATAGTCGTGGGAGTTTCAGCTCCACAGTAATGGGGTTTATGATCCTTATGATGGGGAAAGGACCGATGAATATAGGTCCCAGTTTTTTGCATGGTAACTGTAATCTTAGGTATTTGGTTGAGAGATAGACTTTATCCCCTACATGAAATGGTTTCTGGGGGGACCGCCTTTTATCTGCTTGCTCCTTTTGACTCTTAGTGGCTTTGGCTAAGGCATGTTTTACGTTTGCCCAAGCGCTCTGCAGTGAGCTTACCCACTCTGTCAGTGTTAGTGAGGAAGGGGGTTCTTGGGGATATTCAGGCATGGGAATGAATTCCCTGCCAGTGGCTACTTTAAAAGGAGTAAGTCCAGTACTGCTGTGCACAGTGTTATTGTATGTCACTTCAGCAAAAGGCAGGAGGTCTGCCCAGTTAGTTAACATAGCATCTCAGGTATTGTTCCACCATTGCGTTCGCTCGTTCAGCAGCTCCATTTGTACTCGGATGAAAAGCCGAGCTGAGGCCCTGGGTGGATCCGATCAATTTTACAAACTCCCTCTGGAATTTAGCTGTGAACTGGACCCCTTGGTCCAATATGATCCTTCTCAGTACTCCATGGAGTCGGTAGATGTGTTTTAAGAACAGTTTCGCCAGTTTCTGGGCGGAGGGAAGACCAGGGCAGGCTATAAAGTGAGCTTGCTTAGAGAAAAGGTCAATAACAGTCCAAATTACGGTATTCCTGCCGTTTTCAGGAAACTCTATGATGAAGTCCATTGCGATTTCCTCCTAGGGTTGGGATGGCTCCGCTACCTGTTGTAACAGTCAAGGGGGTTTTCCCGGTCTTTTTTTCATGGCGGCACAAATTGCACAACTCTTTACATAGCTTTCAATGTCTTTTTTCATTCCTGGCCACCAGAACTGCCTTCTTACTAGGTGTAAAGTCTTTAGGAACCCAGAGTGACTGGCTTGCTTGACATCGTGGCTTTGTTGTAAGGCTTGGATCCTGTGGGTACTAGGAAGGTACAATTTGGAACCTTTCCATGCTAATTCATCCCTATATGTCAACAATTGCCTGTTGTCTCTGAACCAGGGGTCGGATTTCAGTTCGGTTGTAAGTTTCTGGGTCAAGCCGCTGTCGGGACTAGCGGATTGCTTTCGAGCTTGATGTCTAGTGATCACTTGAGAGGCTTTTTGAGGTGAGGGGATGATAGCATTGACTACTTCCTCGTGATTGCTCTTGTCTTGTGGCATTCTGGACAAGGTGTCAGCAAGGAAGTTCTTCCCTCCAGGAATGTACTTTAGAGTGAAGTTAAAACGATTTAAGTATTGCGCCCATTGAACCTGCTTAGGGGATAATTTTTGAGGGGTTCTAAGTGCCTCAAGGTTTTTATGGTCAATTCACACTTCAAAGGGTATTTTACTCCCTTCTAGAAAATGAAGCCAGGTTAGTAATGCCCAACGAATGGCAAACGCCTCTTTCTCCCATATAGCCCATCATCTCTCTGTGTCGGTGAGATTTTTGGAGGTGTATGCGCATGGTTGTAGGTCTCCCTTGCTGTTTTTCTGGAGAAGAACTGCACTCACGGCAACATCACTAGCATCCGCTGGGATGGTAAACTGTTCCTTGGGGTTAGGGTGTTTGAGGACTGGTTCTCCCGTGAACAACCTTTTGAGGTGTTCAAACGCTGCTTGGCATTACATAGTCCACTTTAAGGGTTGACTTGGATGGGATTTTGCCCCCCCCCTTTACCCGTTTGTAACAATTCAGTGATTGGTAGGGCTATTTTAGCAAAGGAGGGAATGAACTGCCAGTAAAAGTTTGCAAACCCCCAAAAGCTCTGCAGTTGCTTGCGAGTTCGAGGGGGTTGCCATTCCAGAACGGCTTTAACTTTCTCAGGGTCCATTTCTACCCCCTCGTTTGAGATTCAATACCCCAGATAGTCAAGGCGGGTTCGGTGGAACTCACACTTGGATAGTTTGGTGTAAAGGTTTGCCTTTAATAGTTTCTTGAGCACCTCGCGAACTAAACTGACATGATCCTCCATGGTTTCGGTAAAGATGAGGATGTCGTCAAGGTAAACTAGAACCCCTTTATATAGGTGGTCGTGCAACACCTCATTTATCAACTGCATAAACACAGCAGGAGCCCCCTGGAACCCAAAGGGCATCACTTTGAATTGGAAACTCCCCAGTGGGCAATTGAAGGCGGTTTTCCATTCATCTCCCTCCTTAATTCTTACTCTGTAGTAAGCTTCCCGTAGGTCCAGTTTAGTGAAAATTTTCCCCTTTGCCAAATGAACTAGCATGTCCTTCATAAGGGTGAGTGGATACATGTTTTCCACGCACACAGCGTTTAACCCTTTGAAATCCACGCACAATCTCAGTGTCCCATCTTTTTCTTTGAATAACATGGGCAGCCACGCTTAATTTGGCCGGCTGGATGAAATCCCTAGCAAGGTTTTTGTCAATGTATTCTCTCAGCTGGTTCATCTCTCTGGGGGTCATGGAACACATTTTTGGCTTGGGAAGTTTCGCTCCTGGTAGAATCTCTATCGCACAGTTGGTGGCGCGGTGAGGGGGAAGCACATCACATTCCTTCTCACTGAACACCTCGGCCAGATCTTGGTATTCCTTAGGAATGAGTTGGATCCCTGGCTACCACTTCGTTGAGGTTTTCAAGGACTCGCTTAGTGTGTTCTCGGTTTTATTGAAGGTGGCTTCCCTTTCCTGACCATTATGGTTAGGAGGAAAAGGGCCGCTTCCTAGTCTCATAGTTCTCACCCCGTTTTCCCACGCCACTTGTCTAGCCAGGCCAGCCGCAGGATCACCGTTTCAGTCATTTTTGGGATCACCACAAACCGGATAGTTTCCCAATGTTGGCCCATTTCCAGTCGCACTGGTTCGGTTAGGTGTTGAGACCTTGGAAGATGTTGAGACCTTGAAAAAGTTCAGAGAAGAGCAACTAAGATTATCCAAGGCCTGGAGACTAAAACATATGAAGAACGGCTGCAGGATTTGGGTTTGGCTAGTCCAGGGGTCGGCAACCTTAAACACTCAAAGAGCCACTTGGACCCGTTTCCCAGAGAAAACACTGGGAGCCACAAAAGTTGTGCGCGCGCACGAACACATGGGAGGGGGGGAAGCTTGATTGAAGAGTTTAATTAAAAAGAAATAGAGGCTGCTGTGTGAGTTCTCTCTCTCTCTCTCCCTCTCCCTCTCCCTCCCTCCCTCCCTCTCCCTCTCTTTGTCTCCCTCTCTCTCTCTCCCTCTCCCTCTCTCCGATCTTCTGCTCACCTGGCAAGCTGGCTTCACGCTGTCCTCAGACAAGCTGACACACATTCCTATTGGGCTGGCTCTCTCCTGCCCTTAGTCTGCCAGTCCTCTTCCCCCACTCAGTGTGTGTGTGTGTGTGTGTGAGAGAGAGAGACAGAGACAGAGAGAGCTGCTGCTTCCTGCTTCGACGCAGCAAAGGCAGGAGCCCCACCCAATAAGCTTGTCAGCTTGTCGGAGGACAGCGTGAGGCCACTCTTTTTTACACATGCACACGCACACACATAGAGAGAGAGAGAGAGAGAGAGAGAAAAGAGAAGCGCAAGTGCTTCTCTCTGTCTCTGTAAATGGCGGAGGAGGCTGGGAGCCGCAGGAGAAGGCTCAAAGAGCCACATGCGGCTCCGGAGCCGCGGGTTGCCGACCCGTGCCCTAGAGAGAGCTGTATATCCTGACAATTAATGCAGTAAACGCAGCAATGTGCTTGGGCCAGAAGCTGAACCCCAAGATCCTCTGCAACGCACTTTAGAGTACGTCTATTAGCACTCCAGGCCAAGCACCAATGCTCACCTCAATGAAAAAGCAAGCCAAAGATGCTACTCAGGCCAATGAGACGCCTCAAGCCTACAAAAAAGAAAGCTCCAAGCAAAGCTGCACCTTCGATAGCAGACCCCCCTCACCCAAGGTACCTGAGCCTGCAAATTATTCTACAGGATCAGCCTTCATGCCAGAGCAGCATAGAAAGGACCAGCTGAAACCAGAGACTCCTAAAAGGTATGACTACACAACATCCTTTCACCACAGCAATGCACAGTCAGATAATCAAGCCACCATAGACCTTGCCAAGTTCCTTGCATGATGTGAGTTAGTCACACAAGGACTTGAAAAGTGTAATGATCGTCCTGAAAGCTTTAGAGCCTGGCGATCTTCTTTCCAAAATGCTATCAGAGGCTTAGATTTGTCATGTAGTGAAGAGATAGACTTAATAGTTAAATGGCTCGGAATCGAATCTTCTGAGCATGCAAAATGAATCAGGACAATAAACATAAACTACCCTGAAACAGGCCTTAAAATGATCTGGGACAGATTTGATTAGTGTTATGGCTCAGTAGAAGCAGTGGAAAATGCACTGTTCAAAAGACTTTGTCAACGCTGTTAATATAGGATATTATTGCTTTGACAAGATATGTAGAACTGTCTGGTATTTTTAGAGTTAATTCAGAAGGCAGAAACAGAAGGAGGAAAGCCTGGGAAAGAAACGGAAGTAAATCTTTGGCCTCCAGCCTAATTGGAAGACGTAATTCATGACTGTAAAATAAGGGAGGGGTGTAGCAAGTAAAGAAAGACGGCCAGCCAGAGAAATTCAGTTTCTGGCATCCATCCATGTAAGTGCCAAGGTTATTTTTGCAATAAATGGATTCTCGGAGGTAAGGCCTCATGTTTCTCATTAAATGCAATCTTCCTGTGGAACCATAACAGACTTGACAGCTTCCCCAAAATACCTAACAGAGCCTATCAGAAACTTGGGGAACTTAGTGACTTACTAATGGAACTTCAAGTAGCTATGTCAGAAGGGGACTTGCAAGGACTTGCATTCCTTGACACAGCCAGAGGTGTCAACCCCATTGTACAAAAGCTACCCTATAACTTACAAGAGCAGTGGATCACACATGGCTCTAAATACAAAAGAAAGTACAATGTTCCATTTCCCCCCTTCTCTGTTTTTGTGGACTTTGTGTGCCAACAAGCTAAAATAAGAAATGATCCTAGCTTTGACTTCTCATTGTCATGTGCTGCTCCTTCAGAACAGAATCTTCGTAAGCCTCCAGTAGCAGTCCACAAAACTAACGTGGCTCCTCCAGATTCCTTTCACAGGTCTGCCAGCTCCTCTCACACAGAAACTGAGATCAGAGATCCTGGTAAGCAGTGTCCTTTACATCAGAAGCCACATCCTCTCTTAAAATGCAGAGCCTTCAGAGAGAAGCCCATAGAAGACCGAAAGGCTTTCCTGAAAGAAAACAGCATTTGCTACAAGTGCTGCTCCTCAGTCCCTCATTTTTGCCAACGACTGCAAGGTCAGTGTAAAATGCACAGAATGTGGCAGCACAGGCCACAACACAGCTTTACACCCAGGGCCAGCTCCATGGACTTTACAGCACACTTACAGTGCCAGTGAGCATGGCAGGGAGGAAGATAACACTGCTACAACCACAGCAGAAATCAATGCAAAATGCACAGAAGTCTGCAGGCAGCAAGTCCTGCTCCAAAATCTGTTTAGTCAGAGTCTACCCAGCAGGTCAAAAGGACAAAGCCATTAAACTTTATGCAATTCTAGATCGGGGTCCCCAACCCCCGGTCCGTGGACCGGTACCGGGCTGCAGCATGCCAGCAACCGGGCCGCACAAACAAGCAAAAACCCATCTGCAGGATGCAGGCAGCACAGAAAACCATGCCCCCTCCGGTCCGCGGAAAAACCTCTCTCCACGTAACCTGTCCCTGGTGCCCAAAAGGTTGGGGACCTCTGTTCTAGATGACCAAAGTAACAGGTCTCTAGCCAGCTCAACCTTCTTCGATGCCTTTGGTATTAAAGGCCCCAACATTCCATATTCCTTAAAAACTTGTGCAAGAATTGTGGAGACGGCGGGAAGAAGAGCATCTGGTTACCAAGTCAAGTCGGTAGATGGGAAAACATGCCTGACTTTACCAACTCTTTATCGAATGCAACCAGATTCCTGACCATAGATCTGAAATCCCTACACCAGATGCAGCAATTCATCACCCACATTTGAACCGCATAGCGCATCTTATACCAGAGCTCGATCCTTAGGCTCAGATAGTCTTGCTCCTAGGGAGAGATATCTTACGAGTCCACAAAGCAAGAGCTCAGATCAATGGTCCCCACAATGCTCCATAAGCTCAGAAATTAGACCTAGGGTGGGTCATTATAGGAGATGTCTGTCTAGGCAGCATGCACAAACCAACCTCTGTTAACAGCATGCTTACATTCACAAAAGATGATACTGACAACTGGGTCACCCCTCTTCCCTTCAGATCACAGAGGCGATGCCTTCCTAACAATAAAGAACAAGCTGTAGCCTGCTCCTTGCCACAGTCTCCAGAGTCTGTCTATGCCATTCATACCACAGAACTTGTGGAGAACAGCATAGCTCAAATGGTGCACCAGCCTATAACCAGACCACAAACATCAGCAAAGTTCAAAAAAGTCTTCTGCAATGTCTTCCATAGTATCTGTTCAACAGAATGGTGCTGGATATATATCAGATGATCTCAGCAATTCTAAGAGAGAAGCTAGCAATGAGATATTATATTCTGTACTTAGATCACTGTCAAGTTCCCAGAAGCCTCATTGGAAACTGCAGTCGCACCACCCTATTGACAACCTTATCAGCAAAAAAGCAATGGCAGCTTACCTAATGCTACCATCTCAGGACTCAAATAATGGTATCAGTTCATACCAGGCAGGGAGTGTCATGCTCCAGCATATAATTTGTACATATACATATTACATATATATACATGCATACAGTGAGGGGAAAAAATTATTTGATCCCCTGCTGATTTTGTACGTTTGCCCACTGACAAGGAAATGATCAGTCTATAATTTTAATGGTTTATTTTAACAGTGAGAGACAGAATAACAACAAAAAAATCCAGAAAAACACATTTCAAAAAAGTTATAAATTGATTTGCATTTTAATGAGTGAAATAAGTATTTGACCCCTTCGCAAAACGTGACTTAGTACTTGGTGGCAAAACCCTTGTTGGCAATCACAGAGGTCAGACGTTTCTTGTAGTTGGCCACCAGGTTTGCACACAGCTCAGGAGGGATTTTGTCCCACTCCTCTTTGCAGATCCTCTCCAAGTCATTAAGGTTTTGAGGCTGACGTTTGGCAGCTCGAACCTTCAGCTCCCTCCACAGATTTTCTATGGGATTAAGGTCTGGAGACTGGCTAGGCCACTCCAGGACCTTAATGTGCTTCTTCTTGAGCCACTCCTTTGTTGCCTTGGCCGTGTGTTTTGGGTCATTGCCATGCTGGAATATCCATCCACGACCCATTTTCAATGCCCTGGCTGAGGGAAAGAGGTTCTCACCCAAGATTTGACGGTACATGGCCCTGTCCATCGTCCCTTTGATGCGGTGAAGTTGTCCTGTCCCCTTAGCAGAAAAACACCCCCAAAGCATAATGTGTCCACCTCCATGTTTGACGGTGGGGATGGTGTTCTTGGGGTCATAGGCAGCATTTCTCCTCCTCCAAACACGGAGAGTTGAGTTGATGCCAAAGAGCTCGATTTTGGTCTCATCTGACCACAACACTTTCGCCCAGTTCTCCTCTGAATCATTCAGATGTTCATTGGCAAACTTTAGACGGGCCTGTACATGTGCTTTCTTGAGCAAGTGTGTTACCAATTGTTTTCTTGGTGACTATGGTCCCAGCTGCCTTGAGATCATTGACAAGATCCTCCCTTGTAGTTCTGGGCTGATTCCTCACCATTCTCATGATCATTGAAGCTCCACAAGGTGAGATCTTGCATGGAGCCCCAGACCGAGGGAGATTGACAGTTATTTTGTGTTTCTTCCATTTGCGAATAATTGCACCAACTGTTGTCACCTTCTCACCAAGCTGCTTGTCGATGGTCTTGTAGCCCATTCCAGCCTTTTGTAGGTCTACAGTCTTCTCCCTGAAATCCTTGGACAGATCTTTGGTCTTGACCATGGTGGAGAGTTTGGAATCTGATTGATTGATTGATTGATTGATTGCTGGACATGTGTCTTTTATACAGGTAACAAGCTGAGATTAGGAGCACTCCCTTTAAGAGAGTGCTCCTAATCTCAGCCCGTTACCTGTATAAAAGACACCTGGGAGCCAGAAATCTTGGTGATTGATAGGGGATCAAATACTTATTTCACTCCTTAAAATGCAAATCAATTATAACTTTTTTGAAATGCGTTTTTCTGGATTTTTTTGTTGTTATTCTGTCTCTCACTGTTAAAATAAACCTACCATTGAAATTATAGATTGATCATTTCTTTGTCAGTGGGAAAACATACAAAATCAGCAGGGGATCAAATATTTTTTTCCCTCACTGTATGTGTGTGTATATATATATATATCTTTAGCATTTGGAAGGAAGCAGAAGCACCAGGAAGAATCCAGCTTAATCTGTGGCACATGGTCATCTGAGGACAAAACCCACATCCCATACACACAGCATCGCTGGTGAGATTTAGATTTATCTGTATTTGTTAATTGTTATGTTCACCAGCAACTCCATACTGCTTACTTTGTATTTGGATTCTTATTATATGTATTTCTATTTTTTCCCAGTTTCACCCATCCTGTTCCTTTAATAAAGCATTCAGATCTACGCACACGGTCTGTTTTATTGGAGGATAGATGGGTTTAGCTGCATGTCAAGCTGCACACAGAGTAATGTGTAGTAAGGATAGAACGGGGAGCTGCGCGAAGGAGGCTGGCCAGGCAAAGCAGGAGGCAGAGGGCAATGCTGCTGCGCATGGAAGCATGGAGGAAAAAGTTTGCAGGAAGCAGTTTCCTCCGAGTCCAACTTCTGCCTTGACAGATGTCTGGAGAGGAGGAGGAGGAGGCGGGGGAGCACTGCATCCCGGTTTTGTGCAAGGGAGGTTTGTTGGGGCAGGAGTCACTCTGGGACCATCCCTTCGGTTCTCTCCTGACCACTCAGGAACAGGTTACAGCACACGAGTCTTCCGAGTTGCCTCTGCTCACGTGCAGACCCGTGTTTTGGTCTATCGACAGGTTAGAATGCTGCCCCAACAAGCCAGCATTCTTACCACACACGCTTGGAAACAGGGATTCCCTTTCAAGAAGCCTGGCCAGCACCCTTGTGCAGGACCGGGAAATGCCAATGCTTGGATATCCGGATTTGGGGAGAAGGACACCTCCTTCGGTGTGCTGTGCACACACACGTATGCAACACACAATTCCAAGGTTGGGGAGTTTTATCCACATCTGAACTAGCAAGCTGCCAATCCTCCTCCTCTCCAGAGATCTGACAAGGCAGAAGTTGGACTCGGAAGAAACTGCTTCCTGCAAAAATTTTCCTCCACGCTTCCATGCGCAGCAGCGTTGCCGTCCGCCTCCTGCTTTTCCTCCGGGGGGGGGGGGGGCACCAGACAGGGAAACGCCGATGTTCAGATGTCTGGGCTTTGGCAGAAGGACGTCTGCTTCTGCGTGCTGCACGTGCACACACGCACATACACCATTCCAAGGTTGGGAACTTCTATCCACATCTGAGCTGGCAAGCTGCCAATCGTGCCTCGGCTTGGGGAGAAGGACCTCTCCTTTGGCTCTCATTTGACCTCTCCTTCCTCTGTGGATAAAAGTCCCCAAACTTGGAATGGTGTGTGTGTGTGTGCACGCGCTTGGCTGCCGGCAGTTCGGGGAGGCGAGGAGTTGGTAGGACACCGAGTTGTCCCCACGTCGAGTTAGCCTGTGCGACTTGTTCCACATCGAGCCAGCCGCGCCGAGTCAGCGGGGCTGAGCCGGTTGCGCCCACCTGGCCATGCCCACCCTGTTGCGCCCACTCATGCACGCCAACTTGGCCACTGTGAGTCATCCTAGACCCCTTTAGGAAGGTTGCAAATGGTGATCACATGACCCTGGGATGGTGCAACTGCCGTAATTACATGCCAGTTGCCAAGTGCCCAAATTTTGATTGTGTGACTGTGGGGACATTGCAACAGTCATAAATGTGAGGACCAGTCATAAGTCATTTTTTTCAGCACTGTCATAACTTTAAATGGTCATTAAACAAATGGTTGTAAGTCGAGAACTACCTTTATTGGACGTACAGAGTCATTGTGTTTAGCTAGAGTAGGCAACCTTTTGTGAGAGCTTAAGAGCTGCAGTTGATACACGGTGGTGAGGAGGAAGGGATGATTTTGGTTTTTCTGGGAAGGGGAAGTTTGAGGATTTTTAAAAAAAAACTTTGTTAAGTGTATTTCAGAGGTTGCATTACAGTTTTCTATTTCCTGTCCCCAAATGCATGAAAATTGTGCTACTGATATATGGCAGTTTTTGTTGGAAGTGAAATTCCAGGGACCACGTATAGTGAATTGCACTATCCGCCATGATTTGTTGAATAAATCACAGTTGACTGGATTTAACTATGCCAGCTGTAAATCATGGTTTACAAACTATAGTAACAGAACATACTAAGTCACAAGGTTTTTTTCTTGGTTTTGTCTTAAGAGTGTTCTGTTTTATAGCATTGGAGAAGCTAGAACAGTTCCACTCTAAGTGAAAGCTTTCAGTCTCGTCATGGTGTTATCAAAGGAGATGAGGGAGCACACAAGCATGAATTCAATAAAATGTACATATATTGCTCTGTTAACAGTTAAGAATGTATATATAAGATGTGAAAATTGACATTTTCTTCCATAAGTTTTCTTAGGAATGAATTCATTCTTTAATGAAAATGTATACAGCTTTAAGTGTAATCACAGTTCCAGTTTCAAATCTTGCCTAATTATAATTGCAATCATTTTTAGGACGAATTCTCTCAGAAAAGATAAGAGAAAGAGAAAATATTTAATCTTCCTTTGGCATGCTGCCTTACTAGATAAAAGTCATGGTTTTTAACTACAAGCAAATAATTATATTTTAGTTCTACTTATTTCCATATTTTTTAAAATGATGAACTCTTTGCAACACTAGGATTCTCCAATAATTTTGTGGGCTGTTTATCCCTTTTCTCTGCATTTTGTTACACTTTACAAAGGTACATGAATTAGACTCTACACAATGGTTCACATTTGGCTATTTGCCCAGTACATTGCCCATTCACATTTAATATTGTTGGTAAGCCACATTTGGTCCCCATGCCTTTTAAAAAAATGGCCCAAAAGAGTTCACACTGCAGATACTAAAATTATTGAGCTGCAAGTTCCTGCCTTTTGAACCAAAAAAGAATAAATGGCTTGTAATGTGTGTGTGTATGTGTGTATAAAACAAACTCTGCCCTGCCTTCTTAGGAAATATGACATTTTCCTATATCACATGACTCTCAGCTGCCACAGAGTTACCTTTCCCACCTTTAAATGCAAGTATAGTCTGGCACCTGTCTGCATTGATACAGTGGTGGTAATAATATCACTGTTTTTTATTTACTAGTTCCAAAACAACACAAAATTAAAACAAAATTATTTCTAGTCTTCTTACCAAAATAAATGTCATCATGCACATCTTGTCATGGCCCCATTGGAACCCGGTTCGGAGGAGGAGGAGTTAGAACCAGGACCGTCTGACAGGGATAGCACATCTCCCTTGGCATGTTTGGAGAGGCCAGGGGCTGAGGACGATGTCTCAGGCCCCTCAGGCATTGGGGGAGGTCGTCGACCAGACAGAGAGCTGCCTGCCTTCATAGACACAGAGGAGGATCGGCTGCTGACAGGCAGTGGTGCCGATAGGCAGTAGATCCCCTCTGATGAGGAACAGCTGCCTCCTCTGCTGTGCAGGTTCTGAGGTTTTGCTTGATAAAAAAAATACAGGAAACCAGAAGTTGCCTTTAAGCTTTTATATTTTTATTCAGCTGAACAAAGACGGGCTCCTCTAAAAGAGAGAAGCCCCTAATGACAAGAAATCCTTGTATTTATTCTTTCTCATTACATAAGCAACCCATCCAGCAAAGCTGACACACATAAGATAAAGATTTCACCCAGTAAGTCTGGCACACTGTAGATAAGGGAGAAAGCAGAAGTAGCTAAAAATGTTCCCTTTTGGGTGTTTCCCTAAAGACATCGTACGTTCCCGGGTGGGTTAGGACATTGGGTGTTTTCCTTGCTGTCCTTTCATGACCCTGCATCCATGACTCTGCAAGTGCCCAAAGACAGCAGGGCCATCTGCACATATTCGCAATTGATACTTCCTATGCTGTCTCCTAATTCCGGGTCAACATAATCCCCCCTTTCATACTTTGAGCAGTGTGCAGAAGTATGATCATCAAACTGGAGAGACACAGGATAAGCTTCTGCAGTATGTGGGCCACATTGTTGAGGACAGGTAGAGGTGAGTAGGGGCAAGTAGTGAAAGATATAACAGAGAAAGATAACAAGGAACACCACAAAGTGAAGACCAATAAATAGTTCCCTAAACCATCCCCATCCCGGGAGCCAGCTGGTAAGGAACAAGAATTTACTACTGAAGACTCCCCATACAGCATCAGTGAAAATCTCCAGATCCTCAGGGCGATTCTTGATTCCTCCTTCCATGAGATGGATGGTGTGACTAATATTAACTTGATAATCAGTGAAAAAAATCTGAGACGACCAAAGCACACACCGCTCCTTTGCTTCTAGTACCATATCTAGTGTTTGGCGATTCTGTAACACTACTTCCCTTATTTCTCCCTGTTCCTTATTGAATTGTGTAAATGCCTGTATGGTGTGGTTAAACATTTCCTCTGTCCAGTCACCTAATTGTATAAAAGATTTACAATTCAAACCAACCCCCATAGCTGGGATTACTGCTCGTGCAATGGCATTTCCTAGGCCAGGGGTAGGCAACCTTGGCTCTTTTATGACTCATGGACTTCAACTCCCAGAATTCCTGAGCCAACCATGCTGAGGGGAAAGGGAGAGGTTTCCAAGCTGAGCCATGCTGGCTCAGGAATTCTGGGAGTTGAAGTCCACGAGTCATAAAAGAGCCAAGGTTGCCTACCCCTGTCCTAGGCCATGAGGTACAGGATGGTGTTCAATATGTTCTTTATGCTCAAGGTGGTCCTCGTCCCGTCGATTGTGGATGCGGCAGTTCCAGTCATTATGTCAGATGATACAAACTGAGGAAAAGATCATTCCTACAGTACATGTACCTGACCAGTAAGCTGGCAAAGACTTGTAGGCAAACAGACCACAAAGGAACCACCAGTCCGGGTGGTTAGCCAGATAAATGCCTTGTTTGCCTTCTAACCCCTCAGGCATAGAAGCTCGAACACCAGACATATAAGCTATAAGTCCCATTGCTGCAAACAGGCTACAAACAGCAGAGGGGTCCTTTTTGTAGTCAAGACCAAAGGTCTGATGACATTTATGCCATCCATCCCACATGCTAGTACTCACCTTCCATGTGACCATGCAAGGTGCATAAATCCCTAACTTATCTGGAAGAAGAATTAAAATGACTAAGGCAAGCTGCTGCAGGGTGCTGGTGCTGTATAGTTGAGCAATCTGCAGCTTTCCTGCCCCCAAACCCAGGGAGTGCCCAGCCCCTTGTGACAATGATCATGCTGAACATAGAGGCTCCCAGAGGTGTAGCTTCCATAACCAATCCATGGGTACCAGTTGGGGGTATGTGGGTGGAGATCCAACAGTCCATTACATTCAAGAGTTTAACCCAAGCCGGTGCATTCTGCATATGGGTGTTGGAACCCTAAATTCCTAAAGAGGGGCTGGGAATTGGGAACTACTCTGCCCTTCCATGATACTAGGAAAGATGGGGAAGGATGTCTGTAGCTCCTTAGGCTTTTCAGGCACGAACTTAGGTCCAGCATCAGTGTTTTGGGGAGCATCTGGCTGAAATCCTAAAGCAGGGATAGGCAACCGTGGCTCTTTTATGACTCGTGGACTTCAACTCCCAGAATTCCTGAGCCAGCCATGCTGAGGGGAAAGGGAGAGGTTTCCAAGCTGAGCCATGCTGGCTCAGGAATTCTGGGAGTTGAAGTCCACGAGTCATAAAAGAGCCAAGGTTGCCTACCTCTGTCCTAGAGCTATCTTTTCAGGTTGGGATACTCGAGAAGGGGCTTTTGGGTTTTCCTGTCCAGTGTTCAGACTTACCCAACCATGGGTAAGAAGAAACTGTCCTTGCCGAGATATGGGGGGGCACCGGTTATGGCAAAGCAACAGGAGAGTTCATGCTTGGAGGGTGTGTCAGATTGTACAATCTGACCCATCCCAGTCCACAGCAGCTTGAACCTGACCAGAACCTGACCTCGAACTTGACCACCCTTCCCATAATCCCCCCCGGAAGGGCAGAGCAAGCTCCACAGAAGAAAGAAGGAAGAAAGAGAAACCCAGAGTATGAAGAGGAAAATAACAGAGCAACTGAAAAAAATGTAGTTGCTTTATTATAATTAAAACTGGACTGGTCGTTGACCATAATAAAGATCCTTGTATTACAATTCAAATAACCATACCAACCTATTATCTGCATAGAGACACACACTTACTCAATTGGGAGTTTTCTACCTAGTCATTTAATAGACTAATTGGCATTTGAGGAGTGCATGCATTCTTCTTATGAGTGCTCTGAAAAATGTGTCTCCTTGTTGCATCTTGGTAGATATGGAAGAACAATTTTACCATTTCCACATGAGTTTGGGTTAGATGAGTTCTCAAACTTGACTGTTTTTAAATTTCACTTTTCTGATGTCACACTGTTCCATCTTTGTTCTTTCTCCTATGCAGGGAAACTGCGCTGCTGATTGATCCCCAAAACTCTTGTTCTTCATCTCGCCAGTGGGTAGCCCTTGTTGTGGGCCATGAACTTGCTCACCAGTGGTTTGGAAACCTTGTAACTATGGTATTTAAGAAGTATATTTAAGTCAAAATTACTCAAATTATAGCTAAATCCACTTCTATAGTCCTGGGTATCATTAATCATTATTTTTGGAGGCTCCCTATATTTGCTATTGAGGGTGGGCATATTTGCATTTGTATAGATAGTATTGTAGGCAGACCCATGTCATGTTATGTCAGCTGAAAAACCAGGCCTGAAGAGATGGAGACATTAGGGTAGATTAGATGGTGAATGTTACACAGAGTGTCCCCAGTAAAATCAGGATGAAATCTGAGGTCAGTATTAATTTGTCTGGATGTATCAACTTTAGTGTTTATTTTGTATTCATGCTGGCTGCTGTGGGGAGGCTGGGAGTTATCCACCCCAGCTAAATCCAAGTATCCACTCAGGATAATTTTCTATTTGTGATAGCTATCCCAGTAATGCATTACTAGAATAATCAGCTGGGCATTTTTAATACATCTGATCTCTTTTAATAGACAGATCTCTGTTTGTGGCCAAATTTGCTACAGGCTTTGGATTGACTTGTCCTTCTTTTATAGTTGGAGCGAGTCGTTTTTTATTCCTTATGGAGGAGACTAGTTTGGTGCAACTCAAAGCACTCCTTCACATTGTTCCATCAAAATAAAAATATTTGTACAAATAAAGTTGCAGATTAGTACGAGTCAGTTTTTAATCCCATTTGTGTATATTTTTCATACTTGTATTTCAGTCATCTGGAGAAGAGGGGTTATGCAGGGAACTGATGCTTTATCCAGCTTCTGTGGTGATCCACTCTTCACTGCCCACACGGGCTTTATTGCTGTATCTGTAAAGTAGTTTTGTGGGGGAAACTAAGTTACAGGTAATCCCCGAGATACTCACTTAACGCTCGTTCAAAGTTACGTGATGAGCGCCCCCTAGTGCTTACGAGCAAGTCCCGAAGTTACGAATATTGCAGCACCACGGCAGTTATTCGCCCTTACAAGCGACTGCAGTGGCTCTGCAACATTCACCCTGGTTATTCCATCCCTCCCCACCCCCGCCCCGGGTGTCCCTAGGCACCAGGCCTTCAATACTCACCCTGCGAAGATCGAGATCCTTCGCTTTCTTGGCTGCTCCAGGCCTTCAGTGCGTTTGCAGAGAATGGAGGCCTAAAGTAACGCAAGATCATGCGAGATCAGTGGGGCGAGATCTCATGCTACTGATCTTGCGTGATCTCATGGTAGTTTAGGCCTCTGTTCTCTGCAACAGAGAATGGAACTGAAGCTGGTGGACGCTTCCACATGCCTCTGGAGGCTGGATTGGGGCCTCAGAGGCCTTTTCCAGGCTGCTGCCGCCTAGATCTGAGGCCGGGGAACGCTTCTGCGCCCTGCCGTGGCCCGATCCGGGCTCCGGAGGCCTTTTCCAGGCTGCTGCTGCCCGGATCTAAGGCCGGGGAACACTTCCGCGCCCCCTCTGCGGCCCAATCCGCACTCCGGAGGCCTTTTCTAGGCCACTGCCACCCGGATTTGAGGCCGGGGAACGCTTGTGCCTCCCCCCCCCCCCCCCCCCCCGCGGCCCAATCCAGGCTCCGGAGGCCTTTTCAAGGCCCAATACAAGGCAGAGAGGAGACAGATCTTTTCCAGGTGAGTCCGGCGCGGCAGGAAGGGAGGTTGAAGCATGCAGTATCTTAGTGGGTCAGGGAGGCCTTGGGGGCCTGTTCCATCACTAGGCCCTCCATGGCCTTCCCCACCCTGAGATACCTCATGTTCGCTTAACGAGCCGCGTGTGTTTTAACGAGCAAGAGAGTAATCTCATTCGATGTACGAGATTCACTCTACGAGTTTTCAAGTTACAAGTGTAATGGGCAGGCTCCATTACACTCGTAACTTAAGGACTACCTGTACTTTCGTTTTATGGTATTCAGATGAAATCACTGATGCAGGACTGATTATAGATAATTCAATAAATACTAGTAACTTGTGAAATAGATGCTTATTGATGAATTTCATAGTGCTTTGGGGATGCTCACTGTGTACTGCTTAAGAGATTTAATGTTTTACGTGAGCTTCCTCAGTCCCACAGTCCCTTTGACACATACAAGATTGGAAATAATTTGTGAAAATAGAATAGACATCTTTCCATAGCATTTGTTTTTCGGGGATTTTGCCTGCTGTATTGCCTGCTGTTACTGATAAGGCCAACTTTCCTCAGCTGTCACATACTTTCCAGGTACTACAGTACTGTAGTCATTGTTGAAATGGAAAAGTATTAACCATAAACCATGTGTTTTTAGCATTTACAATAACAAGTTTTATTAAAAAAAAATTTGTTTTACAGCCAAGTGCTTAAGACACATCGTGGAGATAGGGCACTCCATAGAACAAAACAAAAGATACAGTCGTACATATACAATTTAAACTACTTCTTTAAAGGTTCCCTCTCTATTTTATCAATCAAAAAAGAAAAAAAACAAAACAACAACAACACAATAACAAAAAACAAAAACTGTCAATCATATTTTCACCCGTTTTCAGGCTTAACTAACTTTCAATTAACCTATTTCAATTTAATCTTACATAAACATATAGTATATAATTCGAGTATTCCTACAATATAAATTGTTTAAATTCTATCTCTTATTATTCTATTCCACATACATATTTTGTAAATGAACATAACTTTATGTATTTTAAAACCATTACATTTTAGCCTAATATAATAAAACAATAATTATTTCTATCATAAACATATAATATAACTATTATATTTTAATGTTTCTCAACTATATTCTATTTCATATATTCTATCAAGTATTTTTATAAATCCATCCAAATCCCTAAAAGTTCCTCAATTATTTCAATTTAGTCCACTTAATACATTGCTAATTAACATTCAATTCTTATAAGTAAAAATATCAGTAATATTTCACCAATCTCAATCTGACTCCTTTAATTTTAGATTTTCCAATTTTCCCTATTGCCATTCCAAACCATAATCAAATCCATAGTTTAGATCTAATGTTGACTCAGACTAAAATAACCTTAAAAATCTCAAAAGTATTAGCTCAATCAAAGTCTCTAAAAACCCTTTTTACCCATCAGATAAAATTTTAACTCTCATTTTTAAGTCTAATTCTAGCTTTCTTTTTGTGCCAGGCAGGTTTCCACGGTAGGGCCTCTAGTTCCTCCCATCTTAGTGTTTGGCTATAAGCATTTTCCCACCATTGAGTCCAATCATAGTCTTCTCTTTTGTCCAGTGTTGTCTGCACTATCATATTGTCAGCGTTTTTAGTGCCTCGTATTTGGAAGTCCATTCCTGTTGTTTTTACAATTGCAAATGTTTTAGTTGAATTCTGCCTTTGCTCATCAGAAATCTCCATCATTTGCATGTGGGGTGTATCCTCTTCCTCATCAGTAAGTTGTGGATATATTTCATCCATCTCGTTAAGTTGTAGATCTGATTGTGTATCATAGTCAGTCAAGATTTGAGCTTCAATTTTTAATTCTGAAACCTCCTTTTTCCTAAGCGCTCTAATATGTTCTTTAAATTCCACTCTCATTTCCAAAAAAATTTCTAATATAAGTCCATAATTAATCTGTGAATAGGATTCCATCCTCTCTTTTTTCAGTATTGTAAAATATAGAGTCCCAACCGAAATAGGGAAAAGCAAATAGTCAAGTCCAGCACAGAAATAAAAAAACAGCAAGAGTCCCAATCAGTAACAGTCAATTATTATATTATAATCCTAGAATGGAAAAGAAAAATCCATTTTTTGGAAGTATATTCAATATTGTGAAGTCAAACGTGGTACAAGTAGAAAATTGAGCAAGTTCCAAAGGAAACATACCAGTCTGGGCGTCACGCCAAGATCAGGGAGTGAGAGTACAGCTGAAGATAGTTACTTTGTATCAAAGTTTCTGGGCTTCACGCCAAATTCCAGGCTAGCTTGTAGCCAAAACATTCCACATGAGTCCACCCAGAGAACAGAAAGTTTTTTTTTTTTTTGAGGTAGGCAATGCTGTTCAGGAGGGGGGGGAGGGAAAAAAGCACTCCACCCCCCTCCCTAAAGGTTTTCACCTAAACTAAAGATAGACAAGCCAATAAAAGGAGTCACAGAATTTTTTTCAGGATACCCGAATTAAGAGCTCATATGTACAAAAAAAAAGAAAAAATAATTATTTTTCCAAAGCCCGTTTTCCCCAGTATCGGAACGCTGCCTTCTCAAACTAGGGAAATAGTTCTTAAAGCTGTTAACAGGGAAGTAGATAGTTTAACAAGAGGGAAGGAAAGGTCTCACCCAGATCTTCCACGGTGGTTCTTTTTGCTTAGATGTTGCTGTGACTTTCGGCTGGAGCAGCTAAGTGATCGGCCATGTTACTGGCCGATCTTTTCCCCGTCGGCCCAAAGGTGATTTCTCGGACCGCAGAGGGAGCTGCCGCTCCCTCCGCGATCGACGAGTGCCCTCCTCCACGGTGGTCGCCCCTCCAGGGCGACTTTCGACCCTGTCCAGGGTCTACCGGCGGGGGAAAACCGGACGGCAAAGAGAGCAAGTTCTTTGCACGTCCGCTGGCGCCACCGGATCCGGAAGTCGTGTTTTTAGCATTTGATTTACATTAGAACACGGGTGTCAAACTCACCACGTCACGTGACGTGTCGTGACTTTTTTTGCATTGCCGGAGCTGGGGTGGGTGTGGCCTCCGTATGATGCAACCGGCCCGTGGGCTGGCAGTTTGACACCCCTGCGTTAGAACAGTAAAGAAAATGGGAGAAACAGCTTTGTGTGACTAGTAAGATTGTGCAATGTTTTCTATTTAAAAGCAAAAAGTAACTTCTAGCACATGGAGGGGCATATATAGAACCTGTCTATAACTCCTTAAACTAAATTTGTTGTTTCCTCAGATTTTGCTGTAGCAGTAGAATGTAACTGCATGATCCTGGGGAACATACAGTATATAGCTGCAAGAAATTGTAGACAGTTCCTATATGCATGCACTCCAGAGTACTTTTTTTGTCAACTCCAAAACACCATATAGCATTACCAAATAAATTTTCTATCATGTGGGAGGGGCCCTGGAGAAAGCTGATTTTTTTTTATAGTCCTGATTGTACCAAAGCATTTCTTTATTTTTCACATTTATCAGTATGACTTCTTTTTTCCTACATGTTTGCACTTGGTAATTATTGGCACATAGATTCCCTGAGCAGGAAGAGCTGGTGTTATCACTCTGCTCTGCTAATGTGAGATGTTAACAGGGAGCACAATCATGAGTTCATCAGTTCATTTCACAGTAGAGGAGAGAAAAGAAATGCCGGCAAAATAATTAAATCTATTCTGAATTCCAAACAAAACTCCTTGATAGTTCTTCCTAGTATTTTTATGGCATAGGTTCTTCATTATATTTTAAGAATGTGGGTGCAACACTAAATTACACATATTTTATATTACAATTACCACAAATCATGCAGTGCATAATTCATTTTCATTTTCCATTGTAAATGCAATGTGCACTATTGCATTATGTGTCAGAGACAAGATAAAACAAAGTCAGTGTGCTACAGTGATAAGGTGTTGAACCAACACTGAAAAGACCAAAGTTCTAGTCTGCCTTCAGCCATGGAAGGTACTTGGGTGACTTTAGGCCAGTCACTCTTTTACAGCCCAATTTCCTCACAGCATTGTTATTGTAGAGAAAAATGGAACAAAAGAATCCTTATATATGCTACTTTGAGCTGCTGAATGAAAGATGAGATATAAATCGAACAAAACACTAAATTTAACAAATAAATACAGAGAATGTCATAGGGACATGGCAGAAAAAAAATGTTACTGTCAAGTTATGGTTAGGCGCAAATGGGGAAGGGCCCAATAATGCCACAGGTAAATGGAAGAATGTGTATAACATATTAAAGCAGCAGATTGGTACTGTTGTAGGATTGTCTAAACCAGGGAGAAAAATACCAACGTTTTCAGTTTTGGCACTGTTTCTTAGGTAGTTCTATTAAGGCTCAAAGTAAATTTTTCAAGAGCCTGAACCACTACTGCTTACATAGTAAAAGTCAAACTAGTTGATCTGGAGTTCAGTCTTGAGACATATCTGCACCTCTCTTGTTATGTATTGATTATGTTTTTATAATCAAGGGTGTCTCCAGACAAAGCCTTTTATTCTAAACGTGTCCTGCTTTATTTACCAAATTTTATTGGAGACTAGACAATGTGAAGCCTGATTTATAATCCTTGTGTATTTTCCACAGCTTTTCCCATCTTTTTCTTAACCACTATGAGCAGCTTGCCTATAAGCCACTATGAGCAGCTTGCCCCTTAGACACAACGAAAGGCTTTATTATCTTCCATTCGTACATAGGTTACAGTTACAGAAATTGTGGGTTCGGTTTGCCCTACAGGTCTGTATTTGCTTACCTGCTTGTATGGCCTAAGCTTCTAGAATTTTAAGAAAATACAGTATATACAGTGAGGGAAAAAAGTATTTGATCCCCTGCTGATTTTGTATGTTTGCCCACTGACAAAGAAATGATCAGTCTATAATTTTAATGGTAGGTTTATTTTAACAGTGAGAGACAGAATAACAACAAAAAAATCCAGAAAAATGCATTTCAAAACAGTTATAAATTGATTTACATTTTAATGAGTGAAATAAGTATTTGATCCCCTATCAATCAGCAAGATTTCTGGCTCCCAAGTGTCTTTTATACAGGTAACGAGCTGAGATTAGGAGCACTCTCTTAAAGGGAGTGCTCCTAATCTCAACTGGTTACCTGTATAAAAGACACCTGTCCACAGAAGCAATCAATCAATCAGATTCCAAACTCTCCACCATGGCCAAGACCAAAGAGTTGTCCAAGGATGTCAGAGACAAGACTGTAGACCTACAAAAGACTGTAATGGGCTACAAGACCATTGCCAAGCAGCTTGGTGAGAAGGTGACAACAGTTGGTGCAATTATTGGCAAATGGAAGAAACACAAAATAACTGTCAATCTCCCTCGGTCTGGGGCTCCATGCAAGATCTCACCTTGTGGAGCTTCAATGATCATGAGAATGGTGAGGAATCAGCCCAGAACTACACGGGAGGATCTTGTCAATGATCTCAAGGCAGTTGGGACCATAGTCACCAAGAAAACAATTGGTAACACACAACGCAGGACTGAAATCCTGCAGTGCCCGCAAGGTCGCCTTGCTCAAGAAATCACATGTACAGGCCCATCTGAAGTATGCCGATGAACATCTGAATGATTCAGAGGAGAACTGGGTGAAAGTGTTGTGGTCAGATGAGACCAAAATCGAGCTCTTTGGCATCAACTCAACTTGCCGTGTTTGGAGGAGGAGGAATGCTGCCTATGATCCCAAGAACACCATCCCCACCATCAAACATGGAGGTGGAAACATGCTTTGGGGGTGTTTTTCTGCTAAGGGGACAGGACAACTTAACCGCATCAAAGGGACGATGGAGGGGGCCATATACCGTCAAATCTTGGGTGAGAACCTCTTTCCCTCAGCCAGGGCATTGAAAATGGGTCGTGGATGGATATTCCAGCATGACAATGACCCAAAACACACGTCCAAGGCAACAAAGGTGGCTCAAGAAGAAGCACATTAAGGTCCTGGAGTGGCCTAGCCAGTCTCCAGACCTTAATCCCATAGAAAATCTGTGGAGGGAGCTGAAGGTTCGAACTGCCAAATGTCAGCCTCGAAACCTTAATGACTTGGAGAAGCTCTGCAAAGAGGAGTGGGACAAAATCCCTCCTGAAATGTGTGCAAACCTGGTGGCCAACTACAAGAAACGTCTGACCTCTGTGATTGCCAACAAGGGTTTTGCCACCAAGTACTAAGTCATGTTTTGCGAAGGGGTCAAATACTTATTTCACTCATTAAAATGCAAATCAATTTATAACTTTTTTGAAATGCCTTTTTCTGGATTTTTTTGTTGTTATTCTGTCTCTCACTGTTAAAATAAACCTACCATTAAAATTATAGATTGATCATTTCCTTGTCAGTGGGCAAACGTACAAAATCAGCAGGGGATCAAATAATTTTTTACCTCACTGTAAAAAACTTTTTCTCTGTGGTCAAGCTATAAAATATGAGAGTGTTATTAGTTTTTTTAGAATTGTGCTAATGCTGGCGATGCTTTTTTTCCATTGAAGCCCCAGTTAGGGATTGCCTGATAAAATCCAAACCACAATGAAAATTGTTGTCTGTTTATCATTGTAGTATATATTCAACAATATTTTTATCTGATGGCAGTTTAATAGTGCTAATATCAGGTGCAAGAAATCGGGCCAGGATAGGGTTCAAAAGTGCTACAAGTTTATTCTATGCTGCCTATATACAAGAATCTTGAACTACTAACAGTCAAAGCAAATTGGCGCCAGATAAGAGCGGACTTCAAGGGGAGCTGGACTTGGGTCTCTTATTGGGGTGTAGAGACTCCAAACTGATGATGTGTTTGACCTCGCCCTCGGGCTCAACCTGGTCAGCTAATATGTTTTATTTGTCACAAAGAAAACTGACTGTATTTGTATTACAATTTTAATTTTACAATTACAATTTTAAATTTTTACTCACTAAACAAAGCATTACTTCAGTGGTCAAATCACAGAAAGGGAGAAAAGACACAATTTCTTTATGCCTTGTATATATCAGCTGCTTTTTTCTAAGCTGCTTCTAAGAGTCCATTGGCCCCTGTCTGTTTATTTCATGCTGTAGGGTAAAGGTGGGCTACTCAAAGCTCCCTAATACTTCATTTCTTTCTTCTGTTTAGGAATGGTGGACTCATCTGTGGCTCAATGAGGGCTTTGCATCCTGGATTGAGTACCTTTGTGTAGACCATTGCTTTCCAGAATATGATATCTGGTCCCAGTTTGTTTCTGCTGATTACACAAGAGCTCAGGAGCTTGATGCATTAGACAATAGTCATCCTGTTGAAGTGAGTGCCTCCTACAATAATTAGTGGAAGTTTGCAAATTCTCACATGTTTCTTCAGCACAGAAATCTGATCAATGGAGGGACAAAGCAAAGTGTTTGATATCTTAAATTAAGGGATTATATTGTAACTCTGATTTGATATTTATTCAGTTGCAAGCCTAATCTGTTGTATAACTTACTCCTTTTCTCACATCTAGGTCAATGTAGGCCATCCATCTGAAGTGGATGAAATATTTGATGCAATTTCTTACAGCAAGGGAGCATCAGTAATTCGAATGTTACATGATTACATTGGGGATGAGGTAAATACACAAACACAGACATGTAATATAATTTAACTATGGATGTTTTTCTCATGTGTACAGTGGGAGTTGTTCAAACAGCAACTCAGGTGCTGGGAGTTACCAAGCAGAATGTAAAGCAAAGCGCTTTTTTCTTGGTCTTTAGTAAGATAAGCACTGACAAAGTTTGTAGTTGTATCTGTGCCACATTCCCCATTAATGGTAAGGATGCACATTTTGATTATGCCACATGTTACCCTAGGCATACTTATGCTATTCTCTGCAAGCTATGATCTCTAACCAAGAGACCGCTTTCTAAGCCAGCATACTATTGTCCGTGTCTCTCAAACTAGAAGATCTATACCATGTACTTATACACCCAAGATATCAGTATCTGGTTTTAGTTCCATATTGTTGTGAATATGGAGTTGAAATTCTATTCCTTGGTAAAAGAAACTATATATTCAAAATTCTTGGTATACAAATTAAAACTAGAGACAAATAATAGATAATAGCCAAGAAGATTGCAACTCCTAGCAGAGGAATGAAACTCCCTCTTCATCCAAATAAGAAAAAGAATATTCCTTAGTCTACGCACAGTTCTGGAAAAATGAGAATATACCAACAGAGGAAGAAGTGATAAGAAAAATCCTGGACTGTGCGGAGATGGACAAATTAACAAAAGAGATAAAAGAAAAGGAAGACACAGTACTATCTAATATGGAATAAGTGGTATGATTGGTTGAAGATTAGAAATAATAAATGAGAATAAATGTGGAAAGGTCAAAAAATGGAAAATGTGTGTATAATAATGTATAGTAATAATATGTATTATTTTTAGTATGAAGTATAGTATGAAGGAAGAAAAATGGAAATAAGAAACAATGGGACAACAAGGACAAATATATTTAAAGAAGAATAAGGGGGGAAAATGTAAATAATAGAAGATTACCGTTACGAAATTGCTGTTAAAAAAAAAAAGAGTATACACTGTGTGTGTATGTGTGTTATGTTTTGTTGTTTTAAAAAATAAAAATATACAAAAAAAAGAAAAAAAAAGAATATTCCTAACTGGAATATAGTTATGGCCAGTTATATCAATTGACAGAGTGTTTATGGATACAATTCAAGCATTCTCAGAGAGTGCTGTAAAGCACCATGGAGCCATATATAAGTCTAAGTGCTATTGCTATTGCTATTCTGAGAATTGCTTAACTACATCTTTGAAAAACCTGAACATGGACTCAAGCTCTGCTCTTGCTACCCTTTCTCATCATTGTCTTGTATAAAGCTAACTTATGAAGTAGGGTCCCTCTTCTGTCTGTCTAAGATCTTTGCATGATGAAGAGCATGGTACTGCTATTTATATGTAATGTTTATGTCACAAAGTCTGTAACGCCATTCACAAGGAGAATCCTAGTTGGGAATGTCATCTGAGATTATTTCTGAATTTTGAGAAGTTGCTAGAGAGTATTCCATTCTTGGGACCAATTTGTATAACCCTGGAGATATGGTGGCCATTGTAAATTCCTAAATATGTGTAGGATTTTCTCTATAACATGCAAAACTGGTCCAGTTAATGATGACATTGTCAAGTGCTGGGGAAATCAGGAGATTCAGGCAGTTCAAATTACTATAAAGATTTATTGCAACCTTAAGCTCTCCACAAAAATCTGACCTACTAACGGTCAAGGGAAATGAGCTGGAATAAAAAGGCATTCAAAGTGGGCTGGACTTAGTTCTCTTGCGGGCGCACAGAGACTTGTAAATTATGATGCATTTGACCCCTCCCTCGGGCTCAGCCTGGTCATCTCCTACATCACCCATCCCTCCATCTTGGCTCGCCTCCTCTTCCATGGGTTCTTCTATGCTGCTTTCCTCTTCCAGCATTGTGTCTTCAAAGTCTGAGTTCTCATGGGAATTTGGCAAGGGCGGCAGGGAGGCCATCTCAAAAGGAATCCTCCTCCCACTCCTCTGCAAGAGCTGGTGAGCCAGGTGGTGGTTGCTGTAACACACAAACGTTAGAGGTTTCCTCCCCTTCCTTTCCCAGGAATTGAAGGCCAGATGTGGAAGGCCCATCGTAGGTGAGTCTCCCTCCTCCCCCCGGAAGAATGCAGAAGGTCTGGTTAACCGCTTCCTCGACAGGTTCCTCAGGCAAAACTGGGCGGGGCACTGGTAGCTTGGTCAGCCTTAGCTTGTCAGGGAAGCGCTGGTGGAACTGACGAACTAAATCAGGGGCATGTACATACCGTGCGTTCTCCCAGGAGCAATTAGAAACCAGGTAGCCCTTCCAATGAATCAAGTACTGGATGCCTTTGCCTCTTTTCCTAGAGTCTTAAGATTTCTTCCACCTCGTATTCTGGTTCTCCCTCTACTATGACTGGCAGTGGAGGGTGTCACTGTGATCTTATTGTGCTTGGGAGGGGGGCATCTTTGGAAAGTAATGCTTGGTGAAATACTGGATGCACCTTCATTGAAGGGGGTAATTGTAGGTGGAAGGCCATAGGGTAGATTTGTCAGAGAACTTTGAATGGGCTCACAAATTTAGTGTCTAGTTTCTTGGAAGGTCTTGAAGTGGTTAACAACCTACTAGAGAACCAAACTTTGTCTCCGACTGTTATGGGTGGATCCTCCCACCGATGTGTATCTGTTGCCTTCTTGTAAGCCTGTTTCACTTGGTCAAGTTGCTGTTTCAACAGGCCTTGGGATACAAGTGGCTCTTGTAAGAAGTCAACCACCCCTGGAACCATGGAATCCAGTGCAGGATAGTCTGGCAACACTTTAGGGTGTGTGCCATATATGGCTTGAAATGTTGTCATTGAAGTCAATGAGTGCAGCAAATCGTTGTAAGAAAATTCTGTGAGTAGCAGTAACGATGGCTAGTTGTCTTGGTTGTAAGTGCAGTAGTACCTCAAGTACTGTTGGAGGAGCTGGTTAGTCTTCTCAGCCTCCCCATTAGTGGTCGGGTGGTGAGTTGAGGAGAGGTTGACCTTGACATTTAGTAACTGAAAAAGTGCTTTCCAAAATCTAGATTAGAATTGCGCCCCTCTGTCTGACATGAATGCTGAGACCATGCCATGGTAGCAAAAGACGTGGTCCAGGAAAAGTTGGGCTGTGTCTTTGGCAATCCCTTACAGGGTATGAGATGGGTCATTTTAGTGAAAAGATCTACCACCACTAATATGGTAGTGAAGCCTTGGACAGAGGGTAAATCAGTAATGATATCCAGGGAGACTGTATGCCAAGGGTGGGTGGGCGTACATAGTGGTTGCAAAAGTCCTGTTGGCTTCTGATGGAGTGGTTTGGCCCTCCTGCACGTGTGGTAAGAAGCCACATATTCCCTGATGTCTGCAGCCATCCTAGGCCACCAAAAGTTTCCCAATGATCTGTGCAGGGTTTTGAACATTCCTCCATGCCCTGCCATTTGATTATCACGGCAAAGCTGCAGTACCTCTTCCCTGCATGGGGGGGGGGAACTACTATTTTGACTCTGTTTCAGGGCACCTCCCTCCATCATGAATGGGGTTACAGTACCTGCTGGGATCTCGTTGAGGTCATCTGTCCTGGCCCGTGAGAAGTGATCTTGTTGTTGCTGGTCCTTTGTCCTGGTAAGTAGAGGGAAAGTGACTATTCTGGCACACTTTTGAGAATTAGCCCTGTCTACATATGCTTATCCGTGCACGCTTGCTGATTTTTGAGAATTAGCCCCGCCCACCCACTGCTGACTGGTCATTTTTGAGAATTAGCCCCACCCACTGATGACATCATGGGAAATCCCCCATGCTCCCCCGCACACGAGCACAGATGAGTAGTAGAAATGTGGGGATTTCCCACACCATAAAAGTCTCTGCTATTCACCCATAAGAGAAAAATGAAAATGCATTAAAATCTTTTTCTGTATATAACAAAAGAGACATGTCTACGGTAAAGAAATATTCACTTCCAAAGTTGAAACAGATAATGAAAGACAACAAGATCAAAGGCGTGAAGACTATCAACAAACCAGAGATCTTGAAACTTGTCGTTGAAAGAGGGCTTGTTCCTGCTGAGGCTCTCACAAAGCCACAAAAGCCACAAAAGATTGTGAACCCAAAGGATGAGTTCCTTAAAAGGAAATATTCGCTTCCTGCCCTGAAGCAGATAATGAAAGACAACAAGATCAAAGGCATAAGGACTATGAACAAACCAGAGATCTTAAAACTTCTCGTTGAAAGAGGTCTTGTTCCTGCTGAGGCTCTCACAAAGCCACAAAAGATCACGAAAGAGTTTGACCCAAAGTACGAGCTCCTTAAAAGGAAATATTCGCTTCCGGCCCTGAAGCAGATAATGAAAGACAACAAGATCAAAGGCATAAGGACTATGAACAAACCAGAGATCTTTAAACTTCTCGTTGAAAGAGGGCTTGTTCCTGCTGAGGCTCCCACAACACCACGAAAGATCATGAACCCAAAGTACGTGCACCTTAAATCGATCCGCAATAACCCAATGAAGGTGATAGTTAAAAATAGAGAAACAGGAATCGAAACTGAATATCCTTCGATTTTCAAGGCTAGACGTGCGCTAAGATGCTCAACTAAACTCTTCACTAATTACAATGGTAAAATATGGAGAGAAAGATACAAGATAAACGTGGTTGATAACTAACAGGTTTTTGGACTCCAAAATTGAATATGCCTTAAACAAAATTTTTCCCTACTATAAAATGGTTAACAAAGTAACTGTGAGTTGTGTGCCATTGCAAAACAAGGAGGACTGCGGGGTTACTCAAAGCTCAGAAAGGCTGAGTTGATGGCTCTACTTAGTGGTACTACGAAACTACTACTCAATGAGTCAGTTCCAGATATACAGGTTGAGCCTATTATGCCTACACCCATCTCAATTACCAAGAAAGTTTATGACAAGATCAACACATTTGCTGATTGGATTATTAACTATGTGCCCGAAGAACCAAAGAGAGTTGTGAATGAAAAACTTGAAGCGCTCAAAACACAAGTCAATTCTATTTTCAACAAGTTTTACAAAAACAAGGTGCTGGCCAGAGAAAGCAAGACAGCAATCAAAGGATTCGCAAAGCAATACGTTATTGATGATATTGAAGGAGTTGATGCTATTCCATTTCTAAGAAGAGCGAGAAACGAAGTTGTAAAACTGTTGACTAATAATCGCATGACAAAATTTAACTTGACTCTTTATTGCAAGATGGAACACGTTGATATGAAAAGCGGAGAAGTTATCAGCACCGTCGCTCTGTTTCGTTCAAAGACAGAAGTTGTATTAGAAGCGACCGATATCGGCGAACTGTATAGCAAAGCTGTTGATAAGATAATGGAGTCAATGGTGATGTTTCAGATGCAGGGCAGTAACTGGAGTTTCAAGGCCATGCAAAGGTTGGAGATAAACACCGTTGCGTACAAACCATTAAAGGGTAAGTCATATACTCTGCTTCCCCGTTTTAGCGAACAAAAAAGCGATTGTCAACGTGAAGAATAAAGACGACCAATGTTTCAAGTGGTGCATGACACAAGCGTTGAATCCAGCAGACCATAATCCTAAAAGAATAACAAAGGAATTGAGGAAACAAGCCGAGAAGCTCGATTGGAGCGGTATTGAATTCCCTGTTGCTGTCAACGAAAATATCATTAGCAGTTTCAAAAGAAACATCAGCGTTAATGTCTTTGGTTACACAATATATGTATACCCCTTGTATGTGTCAAAGCACCAAAGCAATAAAGTTGTCAATCTGCTGCTTATTTCCGATGGCGTCAAGAAGCACTATTGCTGGATAATGAACTTTAACAGACTGATGGTAAAGCAAACAGAAAAATCAATCAATTCAATGCACTATAGCAAAAGATGTTTGACCGGATACCGAAAGATTGAGGTTCTTAAGAAACACGATGAGTATTGTTCATTGCACGGAGCCCAAAAGATAGAACTCCCAAAAGCCGGCACAACGCTATCTTTCATCAAATACGATAGGCTAATGAGAGTGCCGTTTGTAGTGTACGCAGCTTTTGAATCGTTCATTAAACTGATGGATACGTGCCAACCAAACCCCAAAGAGTCTTACACAAACAAGTATCAGAAGCACGTTCCATGCTCGTTTTGCTACCTTATAATATGCTTTGATGATACAGCATATAAACAAGACCCTGTTGTATTCACTGTTGTGAACGAAGACGATGATGTAGCGCAGATATTCGTCGACTCGCTTGTGTAAAATATTAAGGATATATATAAATGGTTCAAGTTTCCAAAGAGGAGGATATTTACCAAAGATGATGCAGAGAGATACGCCTCGGCTACTATGTGCCACATATGCGAACGTGAATTGTGTGATGAAGATAAAGTTCGCGATCATTGTCACTTTACGGGAAAGTTTAGAGGCATGGCACACAATAGGTGCAATGTAAATTTCAAAGTACCAAAGTTTTTCCGTGTAATGTTCCATAAACTTTCCGGTTACGATAGCCATCTATTCATCAAGAAGCTGCAAGGTGACAACGGCGAAAGAATAAATTGCATACCGAACAATGAGGAAAAGTACATTTTGTTCAGCAGAGATGTTGTTGTTGACAAGTTCATTAAGGAAGGAAAAGAAGTGATTGTTAAGCAAGAATTGCGGTTTGTTGACAGCTTTAGGTTTATGGCCTCAAGTCTTGATGCTTTGACAAAGAATCTTAATCAGTGTAAAAAATTGGCAAAGATGTACATAGGCAAGCAGTTTGATCTTTTGAAAAGGAAAGGAGCTTATCCGTACGATTATGTGGATTCTATTGAAAGATTAAGTGAGAAAGAGTTGCCACCAAAGTCTGCATTTTATTCAAAACTGAATGGTACCGAGATAAGCGACGAAGACTATGCTCACGCGAAGGAGGTATGGGGCGAATTTGATTACCACGATTTGTACAAGAGTGACGTGTTATTGGCCGACGTGTTTGAGAACTTTAGAGACGTTTGCATGGAAAACTACAAACTAGATCCTACGTGGTACAATACATTGCCAGGGCTTGCTTGGGATGTGGCGCTGAAGCTGAGGAAGGTTAAACTGGAGTTGTTGAGCGATTATTTATGGTGCTCATGATAAAGCAGGAAATATGCGGCGGGGTCAGCACAATCTCAAATCGTTTCGCTCGTGCAAACAAAAAGTACATGGGCGAAGCATATGATTGCTCCAAACCTTTGTTCATTACTTATCTGGATGCATATAACGTGTACAGATGGGCAATGAGCAGACCGCTTCCGGTTCATGGGTTTCGATCAATGGAAGAAAGAACTGAACGACGAAAAGCATTTTGGGTCAAGGTGGGACGGGTTGTATTCTCGAAGTCAACTTTGGATACCCAAAAGAATTACATGACCTTCATAACGATTATCCGTTGGCCCTGGAAAATATTGTTCCTGAAGGATCAAAGGTGCAAAAGTTAATACCAAACTTGAATGACAAGACAAAGTACGTCCTGCATTATGAAAACTTGAAGCTGTACGAGAGTCTCGGGTTGAAGATAAAAAAAATTCATAGAGGAATAAGATTCGAAGAAGAGGTGTGGTTGAAGAAGTACATCGATCTGAATACCGAATTGAAAACAAGAGCCGACAATGACTTTGAGAAAGACTTTTTCAAGCTCATGAACAACAGCGTCTTTGGCAAGACCATGGAAAATATCGAGAACTGCGTCGACGTAAGGCTGGTGACGAGTGAGAAGGAAGCCTTGAAACTCTCTGCCCAACCAAACTACGACAGATGCACGATATTCGATAAGAATCTAATTGCCACTCACATGAATAGAACAAAGTTGATGTACAACAAGCCGATATATCTAGGCGGGAGTATACTAGACTTGAACAAGACATTGATGTACGAATTCCACCACAACTACATCAAAAACAAGTACGGAGACAGAGCAAAGTTGTTGTTCACCGACACCGACAGTCTGGTGTATGAAATACAGATAGAAGATTTCTACGCAGATATCGCCGACAATATCGAGAAACGATTTGACACGAGTGAATACCCGAAGCATCATCCGTCTGGAATAAAAACCGGAGTTAACAAAAAAGTGCTCGGCATGTTCAAGGATGAGGCTGCTGGAAAGCAAATTGAAGAGTTTGCTGGGTTGAGGGCCAAGCTTTACTCGTACAAGATGTTTGAGGGCGATGAAGACAAAAAGCGTAAGGGAGTAAAGAAGAATGTAGTCAAGAAATCTACTACGACGACTACAAAGAAACAGTCATAAGGAACAGTACAGAAAGATGAACGTTATTAGGTCGTATCTCCACGATGTGTACACCGAAGAGGTCAACAAGATAGCTTTGAGCGTCGACGATGACAAAAACGAGTCGATGACAAAACAAAACTCATCATCATGCCTTACAATGACATAAATCAGTATACAGACCGCAGGTTTATAGTAAAAAAAAAAAAGTACAAACCCAAGCTTATGAATTTTGATAAGAAAGAGGCTCCTAAAGCAAATACTAATAACAACACACACCCTAAAACAAATGCTAATAATTAATTTTCTACAACACCGCTTTCCAAATTATTTATAATTTGGAATAAAATGAATATCGATGTGGAAGTAATTGTGCTTTTGAATGTTCCGTTGTCAAACTTTCAGCTGATTGATGCGGCCGGGAAGCTAAAAATTAAAAACTTTAGAGGAGTTTTTGTAAGAGATGAGCTACCAAAAAGACCTCAAAAGATAGAGTGTGGTATTTTGAACCTAGATAGCTCCGATGGAAAAGGGACCCACTGGACGGCTTGGTATAAGAAAGGAAGTGAGAAGCTGTACTTTGACAGTTAAGGGTTATCACCACCTAACGAGCTCATCAGATACTTGGCTCATCCTGTATAGTGAACGAATACAGCTGGATGGTGAGACGTTTTGTCAAAAGTACGAATCATTAGATTGTTTGTTAACCAAGATGAGATTGATAGTCATAATCTATCCCCATCGTGGCTAATTGAAGAAATGGCTAAAGACTCGGTTAGACCAGCCAACATCGAATGCAAGTTCTTTGAAACGGCGGATGATGTGCCAGACCCAGGAGACCTAGACAGCGCAAAGAAGAACCTGATGATATTTGATGATCTTCTGCTGGAAAAGCAAAACAAGTGTGAAGCGTATTACATGAGGGGTCGTCATAGCAACGTAGACTGCTTTTACCTTGTACAAGACTACTTCAAACTTCCAAAACGAACCATCAGAAAGAGTGCGAATTTCATCTGTATATTTCCGCAAGATGAAAAAAGTGTTAATCATATCTATTACGATCACACCTCAAGAGACATGCCTATTGAAGAGTTTAGAAGGCTTTGTGAAACCACGTGGGAGCAGCCGCCCGGGTTTGTCGTTATAGATTTATCGAGCAAGAAAGATGGGTAAATACAGATCAGGATTTGACAAGTTTTATATACCCCATTAAAAAAGGGATACATCATTTCTGAAAAGAATTGCATCGAATACAGAAAGAACAGCTCACAACATCGAACCAAAGTCTTCGTTCTTCATACTGTTGAGTGAAAAAAGCACTAAAAGTAAAACCAAGTTTAGACCGCTTATCCAGTTGGACAAAAACAAAAAGTATGAAATGGCTCTAGTGAACCTCAAAACGTATAATTCATTCCCAAACATTGACGCAAGCAACAACTTTAAGTACTCGTCGGATAACGGTACAATGTGGTTTGACATAAACATGCCGGAAGGGTCGTACGAAATTAGAGACATAAATGATTACATACAGAGAATCATGAAAAAAAACCGGGCACTATAACTCCGTTGCATACGATTATTACATATCCATAGAGCCAAACAACAACATACTAAAGTTGGTACTCGATACAGCGTCTCAATACAGTCGACTTCATGACGGCAAATTCTATTAGAACCGTCTTAGGCTTCAACTCGCAAGTGTATATGGAAGGGTACAATGAGTCAGAGAACATCGTTAACATACTTAATATAAGCAGCGTGAGAGTAACCAATGATATAATTGGATCATCGTACAGTAATGGCACAACAGAAAATATATATAGCTTCTTCCCGAATGTAGGACCTGGGTTCAAGATCATCGAGGAACCGGATAACTTGGTTTACCTTCCGATCACCATGAGCACGATTTCAACAATGGAAACAAAGCTCGTTGAGCAAGACGGGAAACTTATCAACCTACAAGGCAAAGAACTATCCATAAGGTTTCACATAAGAGAGGTTTAATATTTAAAAAATCACATATAAAATGAGTGGATACGTAAACGTGAAAGTAAATGTTAGCGAAGGACAAAAGGACAAGATCAAACGTGCTATTCAATCAGGATTGTCTGTGTCTATTCGCCTTTTGCATTCAGATTTCTCAGGAGAGCATGTGCTGGCATTAACTCAAACACAAGTTAACAAACTGGCAAAGGCGTACCAAAGCGGTGTAGGAATGACTGTTAAAATGTCTAAAACACAGCTAGAGCACAACGCAAAAGTTTAGGGAGGATTTATTGGAGCTATTTTGCCTATGCTAGCTACTGCAGGCAAGTTCCTTCTATCAAGCATATTACCATTACTCGCTACTGGAGCATTAACAGGTATAGGAGCTGCTGCAAGCAGTAAAGTCGTCAACTGATCTGCTATTTACATCAAAAAGGGAGGTTCTATATGTAAGATTGTCCCGCATGGTTCTGGATTGTATCTTCCACCGTAACAGAAAGGATTGGGAATAACGGGCGATGGACTCTTCCTCAAATCTGGAAGCGGTAGTTTTGTTCCAATTACCACGTCTGGATTGATCACCGGCGATTCACAAATTTCAAGAGCTATTTCCAACGTGCCACTGATAGGACCGTTGCTTTCAATGATAATCTAATATTAATAAAATGCCAAGACGATATGGAATGCCAATACACAAGTTTATTCACAAATACAAATACCCGCCGCCAGCCCCAGTCTGATGGCGACCACACAAAGGACTCACGCATCCACCAAGTCAATTAAACAGGCGATGGGAGATTTTTACGCAGCAACCATTGTCAATTCAACCTAGATCGGTACTTACTCTATCACTAGGATTTGGTATCGTATTACTGTGAGGCGTTTGCTCAGTTTCGCTTAGGCAAGCAATAAAAGAGATGCAGTGCAGTTTACAAGATGAGTTTATTGCCGAGTCCATAGAAAACATAATTATAATGATTCAAAACAACTCAGATGTTGCAGTAAACATTGCCGCAGGCGATTCTTTATGTTACGTTTTTCACCAATTATTTTAGGTAAATAAAAGCATGGAGTACAAAGAATCAGAACGCATTTACCCAATTCTTCCGTCTGCTCTGATCACTGATGGAGCGGCTTACACGTACAGACTTCAAAAGATTAATGAAATCCAAAAAGAGATTCTATCGGAGTGAGAAAAGCGTGTGGCGTTGTCAAAAAAGTATCACAGTGGTTAAGATGATTGATGGACTAGACAATGCTCTTGTTGCGGCTTCAATGGGCCTGGGCGTCGCAGGAATTGGATTTTTAAGTACAGCGGTTGGCACAGCAGCAGCAATAGTGGTGGAGGGTGTCGCGTTAGGAACAGTTTTTTTTGTCGATTATAGGAAGTCAGGTCAACAAAAAGCTACTACTAAAGGCGGAAAAGCATGAAAAGATCAAAACGCTTGCAGACGCAAAGCTCAATACGATAAGCAACCACATTTCCAAAGCACTAAAGGACGACTGAATTTCAGACGAAAAATACTCTCTCATCCTGAGCAAGCTAGAAAAGTTTAACCAAATGAAGGAAGAAATCAGGTCTAAAACCAAGACTGGTATCGATGAAGAGACAAAGCAATCGCTCATCGCCCAAGGTCATGAAGACGCAATCATGTCATTTCAAAACATGTTTCAAAAGAAGCTAAACACACGTTAAAAACTATGTTGGACGTTAAAAACTACGTTGGATGCTAAAACTATATTAAAAATGTTAACCACGACGTTTCAACACACGTTTCAACACACGTGTGTTAAAACCTTATGTTTACTTAAAAATGTTCTTAGATATATCAGATCACGCAAACAGACTTTATCGTGGAGGAGTTTCTAAAGACAAAGGGGAACATTCAACAAAAAAAATTATCTGAAAAGCTTGGTGATATTAGGTTACAAAGAGAGCTAACGAAGCTTTACAAACCCATAACCGAGTCGCAATTGGCTCAAACGGCGATGCTAATGAATGCTTTAACATCGACGTCGCTTCAAGCACTGCCGGCGGTGATATTTCCTAATTATGCTAGCATAAAAGCAGAAACTGATGAAGGTCTACCCATAGAAGAAAGCCTATTAAAAATAGGACCGACAGGCGTCCATTACCTGAGATTGATGGTGAGCAAAACATCAACAGATAAAACATTCGGGCTGTACGACAGAAGTGGAAAGTTCTATATTGGTGACACCGAAGTTGTTATTTCGGGGGATGATATCATTGGATCAAACACCCATCAAGGAACACCAAGATTATGGGAATTAATAACATCAAAGAGTCCAGATAGAGGAGTATAAACTTCAGAAGACCTTGAAAACTAAAAGGACATTTTACTGAAAACAAATGCCATTGTCAATCCGTCAACTGGAAAGGTTAAGTCTAGTTCTGGTGAAAAATACATGCAAATTATCAAGCCAATATACGATGAGTATTTAAAGCCTCATAGAAAAGTGACCGGAAAGGGAATTGCACTGATGCCTTCGGATCCAAAGTCGCTAAGCGAAATGCTTAGTTTACGAATGGCAAGTTATAAGGCAGGCAACATGGGAGTAAGAAACGAGATGGTAGACATATCGGATGAGCTGTTGAGTCAAAAAATGTTAAACAAGGAGTTGTATAAAAAATTAATGTTGGTTCTTTAAAAAATGCTGGTTGTCACTAAACGAAGATATAAAAAGAAACATGTTATTGGAGGTGCTGGCCTCTTTGACACCGTTGCAAGCTTTTTTAAATGATTAGCTACATCGAGCGCTGCAACAAAGCTAACAAACACAGCACAGACAGTTAGGTAAGAAGGCTATTGAAGCAGGAAAATCGGTAGCAAAGCAGATTGGTTTACACACTATAGACGTTGGAAAAGACGCGGTTATAGCTAAAGGGAAAAGATTAATCGATAGAGCGGTAACACTTAAAAACCTTAAACCAGCAGCACTAACACAAAAATCAAAAGATACACAAAAATCATTAATCAATATGGAGGAGGAGACAATGAATATACATAATCTGCTAGCGGGCATGGGTGTTAATGCTAATGCTATTGCTATTCAAGACTTGGTGAAGGTTTCCGGTTTGTGATCGCGGTGCTGGCGGACGTGCGGGGCGATTGCTCTCTCCGCCGTCCGGTTTGCTCCCGCCGGGGGACCCTGAAAAGGGTCAAAAGTCGCCCTGGAGGGGTGACGAGCGTGAAGAGGACCCCCGACGATCGTGGAAGGGCGGCAGCCCTCCCGTTTGATCCGGGGCAGCTCTTCGAACTGACAAGGAAAAGATCGGCCATTAACATGGCCCATCATTAATGCCGCTACCAGCCGAGGCCAAAATTACTATCAAGCACTTCGAAAGCACCGTGGAGGAATTGGGTGAGATCTTACCTTCTTTGTATCCCAAGTATTTTCCTGTTAAAAGCTTCTTGAAACTTCTTCCCCCTGTGAGGAGAGAGGGAAGGGAACGTCTTTTTCCCACCCTCTAAAATGGCGTCGTCTATACTTAGGGGAAATAAAGCCCTGAAAAGAACAACTAAGTAACTGGATTTATATTTTCTTGACATTTGGGGACCCAAAAAGTTCCTACTTTCACGGGGACCTGCTATCTTATCTACTTGTAAAAAAGATGAAAAAGAATTTAAATTGGATAAAAACCTAGCCTGGGTTTTGAAAAGGACTTTAAATCCTATTGGGGACATCTTGTGGCGAAGTTTGGTACAGCAAGTGAACATTCTTGACAAAGAGACCTGCTCACAGCCCAGATCTGTCCTTGGTATTATCTAAAAGAGATAAAAAGCTGAGAGAACAGCTGGGAGGTGAAATCGGCTTTTAGGAACTGTGGAGGTGAACATTCACTGACTCTTGTTTAAAAAATAGCCTCCACTAAAGGACTATTTATAACCATCTCAGAAATGGAGGAGGACCAGCAACAAATTTCAATTAATTATAAACTTATACTTGAAAAAATTCTTGAAGCTACTGAGATAATTAAATCCAGACTGAAAGACAAAGGCGCCAGCGTAAACCTACAAACTGAAACCCTGATTTCAACTAAAGAATTTACAATTCAGAAAACAATAGAAGCGGAAGAAATTAATACCAAGACAGAGGACTTTAAAGAAGAACAAGTACAATGTACTGAAAATTCTGACAACCAAACCCTGATTGCAACTAAAGAACTTACAACTCCAAAAGCAACAGAAGCGGAAGAAAGTAATACCAAGACAGAGGGTGTTAAAGATCAACAAGGACAGCAGATTGAAAACCTAGATAACCAAACAACAACCATAAAATTGGACATGACTTTTTACTTAAATCAGAAGAAACCTGAGGAAGAAGACCAGACCGAATTGAAGATAAAGATACTGGAGCAAATATGGAGATCTGAGCCACCGGGGCAACAATTTAACGACTATAAATGGACCAGTTTCTTTGGAAAATTGATAATTAGATGGTCTCCTTTGATTCAAGCAACATGTGCAGGGATGAAGGGAGATCTATCTGATGATTTAAAGGCATTGGTATGGAAGCCTGGTTGGCATAAAAAGAAAGCTAGAGTTAGATTTAAAAACTGGGGTCTTTTGATTTATGACAGAGTATCCTAAAGTTTCAACTAATGGGCTAAAGGGAGATTTTGAGGTGAAGGGAAATATGATTCTTAGATTTAAATATTGTTGGAAAATGATAAAAAATAAGGGATTAATTGGCTTAATACTTAGGATTTAGATTTATAAGGGAAATGGAAATTAACTATTAGGAACCAGCCTCGAACTATTGTTTAGCCCAGATAATATAGATGATGGATTTGAGACAATAAAGGATACTGTAATAGTAAGTGGCGATGTATTAGGATGAGAAATAGAAAATGTTTATGAAATAAAATATAAGTAAGTAATATGTGTATTTTAGATATTATAACTTTTATGTAGTGAAATAAAGGAAATTTGGGTTACCTGAAACTTAAATACTATGGATGTTAAAGGTCAAATTGGAATACTGTAATTAAAAATTAGGTAAAACTTAATAACAGGATATGGATATGTATAAGCAAAAAATATATTCATAAATGTTTTAACTGAGCTTGTTATGCTTAGAAATTTACTAGCTTAAATATGATATAACAAATGTTAAGGGAAATAGAGAAGGAATTTTTGATAATGTAACCTGAGATATGTACTAAAGACTTTGTTATTGAACTATTGATTACCCAATCACCACGCTGCTTTCCAAATACCTGGATGTAAAACTGGAAAACCAATAAAACTTGTTATAAAAAAAAAAAGACTTGGTGAAATGATTAAACACAGGAGCAGGACTTCGAATAGTATAAATAAAAAATCTTTGCAATATAAAATGTTTAGTGAAGCCGTAGAGAGTTTTGAGTTTCACGAGTATGAACCTGTTGTAAATGATGAAGCCATAGAAAGATACGAGTTTCATGAGTATTGGCCTATTAATGGCACAAACTTAAATTCCGCAGACAAGATTCATATCTGAATTGAATCGCAAGATCTCTTTACTCATCCTGCAGAATCTTATCTGCTGTTTGAGGGGTGTTTGACCAAAAACAATGATGGATCTGCGGACAACAATGCTGTAGCTTTGGCAAACAACGGTTTGATGCACCTGTTCTTGTGGATTTCATACTTATCAAACCGAGAAATCGAGACCGTGTATCGTCCTGGGCAGGCCACACCTAGCTTGGAATGCTAAAGTCCCCGGCTCAGGGACTAAACCAGCTTTGGGCAAAAGATACCACTGTGACAGCCACAATTGTAGACAACTCGGGATTTGCTCTTCGTCAGGCATATTTGGTTAAACCAGCCGACAAAGGAATGATTTCATTCGTCATTCCTCTGAAGCACATTTTCGGATTTTGTGACGACTACGACAAGGTTGTCTACGGACTCAGGCACATGCTGACGCTAGTTAGAAAGTCCGACGACGATGCAATCTTTTGTGCAAACGGTGTTACCGCCAGAAAGGTGGAACTAAATAAAACTTTATGGTTCGTGCCACATGTCCTTCCATTGGATTTAGAGTGAATGCGCTTGTACAAAATGATCGAATCAAAGGCAAAGATACCAGTGGCTTTTCGGGCTAGACACTGCGAAACTATAATGCTATAGCAATTAACCATGTTCAGTTGGAGGTTGAGCGGTCAGTCCCTGTCGGAAAAGCCTAGGTATATACTAGTTGCATTCCAGACTAATCGCAGTGGTAGCCAAGAAGCAAAGCCATCAATCTTTGATCATTGCGACCTCAAGAACATGTACATTATGCTGAACCAAGACCGATATCTCACCTTTGACTACAACTTATCTTTCCCTAATCATCAGTTTTCAAGAGCTTACCGGGATGCGGCAGCATTTAGTGCGTTAAGCAACATCTCCCCGGCAGATTTCAAAGATCTGTTCCCAATCATGGTGTTCGATGTAAGTAAGCAGAGTGAAAGACTAAAATCATCAGATGTATACATTCAAATCAAGGTGACATTCAATGCGGAGGTACCAGCTGGAACTGAAGCTTTTGCGGTGGTTATTTCAGACAGGATGCTAAACTTTCAGTCTGTTGGGTCAAAGATGTCGGTAGTGTACTGATGTGGGACTAGTATAAATAAATAATCTTTGCAATATAAACTGTCTAGTCCTAGTGATTTTCTCAGATTTACAGAACCTGTTCTAATCGATGAAGCTGTAGAGAGTTTTGAGTTTCATGAGTATGAACCTGCTGCTTGGACAAACTTAAACACCGCTGGCGAGATTCATATCAACGTTGAATTGCAAAATCTCTTTACTCTTCCTGCAAAATCTTATCTGCTGTTTGAGGGATGTTTACTCAAAAAGGACAATGGAACATATGGGAACACCGATAATGTAGCTTTGGCAAACAATGGTTTGATGCACCTGTTCTCGCAGATTTCATACTACTTGTCAAATAAAGAAATCGAGACCGTGTTTCATCCTGGGAAGGCCACAATGATGCTTGGAATGCTAACGAAACCCGACGGCTTTGCCAAGGCCCAGGGACCAAACCAGCTTTGGGTAAAAATTGCAACAGCTGCAATTGCAAACAACACAGGATTTGCCCTTTGTCAAGCATACTTGATAAAAAAGCCAAACGACAAAGTAATGTTTTTGTTCGCCATTCCTCTGAAACACATTTTCGGGTTTTGTGACAACTACGACAAGATTGTTTACGGGTTCAAGCACACACTGATGCTAGTTAGAAAGTCCAATGACAATGCAATCTTTCAAGCAACGGTACCGCAATCAGCCACGTTCAGTTGGAGGTTGGGCATCAGTGCCTCGTTGGAAAAGCCTAGGTATATACTAGTTGTATTCCAGACTAATTGCGTCGGTAGCCAAGAAGCAAACCCTTCGATCTTTGATCATTGTGATCTCAAGAACATGTACGTTATGCTGAACCAGAAACGATATCCCTCCATTGACTACAAATTGTCTTTCCCCAATCAACAATTTTCAAGAGCTTACTGGGATGCGGCAACATTCAGTTAGAATTACTATCGGCTGGATCAACTAATTACGCAGAGCAACATCTCCCCGGCAGAGTTCAAAGATTTCTTTCCAATCATGGTGTTCGATGTAAGTAAGCAGAGCAAAAGTCTAAAATCGTTGGTTGTAGACGTTCAAATCAAGGCGACATTCAGTGAGGAGGTACCAGCCATGACAGAAGCTTTTGCAGTGGTTATTTCAGACAGGATGCTAAACTTTCAGTCTGATGGGTCAAAGATGTCGGTAGTGTACTGAGATGCAGTAGTTTCCAAACCTAAATAGGGTTTGAAAACATTACAGTTTCTCAATCAATAATGTGACACTCAGGTTCAAATTACCAGCATCATTATGATTCTGCGCCATAACTTTAATGATGGTGTCGTGGGATAGGTTTAATGCGTGGCTAAACTTGAACTGATTTCTAATAAAACCTGCGATTAAACTTGATACAGTCTCATGAACTATCGCGGCAAGCTCAATTTTGGCCTCTTGGTTTGCTGTTTTACCAAAAAGCGAAAGCCTCCGGAAGCCAGAGTTAAGATAAATCGTATCGGTAGTGTTTTCGAATGAGCTAACGTGCAGTTTGTGAGCGGCGTTTAGGCTGACCGACTGCCAGGTCGATAGCGGGCTAGAAGATTCAATACTGCCTGTGTAGATGTCATGCGTGAGCGAGGTATCCACATAGCTTTTTGTTGCCGCATCTTGACTGTCGCTAGGCTCCGGGAGGAACGTGAGATGGTGGCTGGTCATGCTAATGTCCTTGTGGATTTTTACATTGGTAGTACCGAGCCGGCACACTTTTTGGCTGGCGGCTCAGACCAGAAATCCATGTGTGGTTTCCAGAGTAACTGGTGTCTGAGTCTTTGGCACTGCATCCAGTTTTGCAAATTTCCCAGCGCAAGGGCAAATCCTTTCCCAGATGTGAGATCTGTACGGCCCAGACGCCTGACTGTGTCAGAGCCGATACTCAGGTGCAGGTCGCTGGTCACTTTGTTAGTAGCATCCACATAGCTCTTAGTTGCAACATCTTGTGCATCGGTTGGATCCGCTACATTAACGATCTTGAGAATCCAAATCGATATTGTCGGTTGAGGCATTACCGCCATCACGTCTTAGAAACGTGTTATTAACTTGTGATAAAGTAACTCCTCCAGAAACTATTCTTTGTGAGTCGCTGGTATCTGTTCTTCCGAATTTGTCGACGGGCATTTTTTATATAGAATAATTTTTTTTAATGCGTTTTCAACTTTACGTTTTGGGGGTTCTACTATTTGCAACAGGTTTTTTTTTTTAAACTGTAAAGATTGTTTGCTCGAGTTTTTTGTATTCTGACTTACAATCCCAAAGAATGTCAACAAGTTTAGTGTGATCTTTCGCGGTGTATTCTTTAGGAATGCAGAACTCGTGTTTGGTTAAAGAGAGATAATACGCGGGTGGATTATCTCGCCAAAATATCAACGCTCCTATCCCAAATGCTAAATTACGCAGTTGCTGCTGCCTTGTGATATTGGTTTCTCGACGGCTACATTCCATAAAGAATGGATAGAATTGCATTTTTGTAGATAGAAGAAATTTTTTTAAAGTGTTTTCAATTTTGCCATGTGGGTGGATGTGGGAATTTCCCACATTTGTAATACTTGTGGGTGGGGATTTCCCATGTCATCGGTGGGTGGGTAGGTGGGGCTAATTCTCAAATGGACCAATCAGCAGTGGGTGGGTAGGGCTAATTCTCAAAAATCAGCAAGCGTGCACGGATAAGCATATGTGGACGGGGCTAATTCTCAAAAGTGTGCCAGAATAGTCACTTTCCCTCTACTCTGGTGATTAAGTCTTGGTGCAGTTGGGCAGCTCCCAACCTCTCAGTGGTTGATGGTGATTGGTGAAGCTGGAAATTGGAAGGTTGCAGGATTGTTGTTGGTTCTGGAATCTGTTGAACAAGGGAATGTGGGAGAGCCCATCTGGCATTAAGTTCTTGGTGCCTGGGACGTATTTAATGTAATAATCAAAACGTGAGAAGAAATGGCTCCATCTGACTTGTCTGGGCGAAAGCAGCTTGTTTTGTTGCAGGGTGTGTAGATTTTTGTGCTCAGTGTAGACCTCTATAGGAAAGCGTGCGCCTTCTAGAATGTGTCTCCAGTGCTGGAATGCTGATTTAACAGCAAGGAGTTTCTTATTAAAGATGTCATAATTGTATTCTGTGGCAGTCAGGACTCTGGAAAAGAAGGCACATGGCAGAAGGCTGTTTCTGCCCTCTCCTGTAAAAGAACAGCTCCGATGGCTGCCGTGTTTCCCCGAAAATAAGACTGGGTCTTTTTTTTTTTGCCTCTAAAAGAGGCACCAGGTCTTAATTTCAGGGGATGTCTTTTAAACTCACCTCTGGCACCAACAGCCACCCAGCCGGCCTACCTCTTCTGCGGCCGTGATAGATAGATAGAGATAGATAGATGGACGGATGGATGGGTAGATACATACATACATGATAATGATAGATACATACATACATTGATAGATGATAGATAGACAGACAGACAGAGTAATGGATGGATGGATGTATGGTTGTATATAGGTAGATGGATGGATGGATAGATTAGAGAGAGAGAGAGATACATAAATAGATGATAGATGATAGATACATAGATGGTAGATAGATTAGAGAGAGAGAGAGAGAGAGATGATGGATAGATAGATAGATTGATAGAGAGAGTTTCATAAATATTCAAGTATTCATTCTGCAGCTGCATTCCGGCCTGCATTTTGCAGTTAGGCCTTTCCAGAAGGCCTCTGCAGCCAAGTACTGAGCTATGGATTGAATCCATAGCTCGGTTCTCGGCTGCAGAGGTCTTGCAGAACTGAGCAATGGATTGAATCCATAGCTCGGTTCTCGGCTGCAGTGACCTTCCGGAAAGGCCTGTGACTGAGAAATGCAGGCCTGGCTGCAGAAGACGCCGCAGAAGTGTGCCGGCGAGGAGTGGCCTGGCTGCAAGGTAAGTGGGTGCGGGGCGCGTGGGACAGCTCCACACCCCCACCCTAGCTTGATTTTTAGGTGTTTAGGTATAAATTTCCTGTAGAAGTTAGCAAAGCCTAGGAAGCATTGGATGTCTTTGGTTGTGTAAGGGGCTTGCCAGTCAAGTGCAGCTAGGACCTTCTGGGGGTCCATCTGGATGCCTCTTGTGGAAATATGGTAGCCCAAGAAGTCTAGTTGTTGCAAATCAAAGGCACATTTTTTCCTGGCTAGGTAAAGAAGTGTTTATCTATACACAGACCAAAAGGCAGCACTGTGTATTTAAATTTGCCACATCTGGTGTGACAGGCGGTTAAGTATTCATGGCCCTCTTTTATTTGAATAAGGTTATAAGCATTGCGGAGGTCTAGTCTTGTAAAAATGCTTGCTTTCTAATAGGTCTGGAATTTATGGCAGTGGATAATGGTCTCTTACTATGACTGTGTTTAAAGCCTTGTAATCATGGACCACTCTCAGTGGGGGGTTCTTACTGTTATTAGGCCCACTGGGGTCTTGCTTCTTAGGTACGAAGAAGGTGGGAGCCGGCTCCCCAAACACAACAGATGCGCCAAATAGTCTCTAACGTTCCTTTTATTTCAGAAATGCCAGCAGTTTCACACAGCCTCCAAACAATGGAGCTCGCTCCCTTTTCCCCTGTAGGGGTCTCCTAACACCCAGAGTTACTCTCAGTCTCACCACGCTTGCAACCAAAAGTCCTTCAAGCAAGCTGGCTATTTTTCAACATAAGACACGCCCACGCTCAGAAGGCGCTCCGACTCCCAGTGCCACAGGATCTGTGGAAAACTACAGCAAAATTCCAATTAGAAGTGTCAGGAGTTCCAAATACAAGTGGCTGACCAGCAGGAAGAAGACTAGTTGTCTGCCACACCTATTCGTCTCCTCCCCTGCCTTTTATCCACAGCTGAGGGTGGGGCTCCGTTAGCAGGGGTGACTCTTCCGCCCCGAAGACCGGCCCATAGCCTCTCGCTGTTCTCCTCTTCTCAGCTTCCGCTGCGCCTGTGCATCAGTCACTGGCCCCATGTGATCCTCCTCTCCTGATTCACTTGCCTCAACGCATGGAGGTCTCAGCCTTTCCATCTGAGGGCTGGCGGACGGCCCAGGCTCCGCCTCTGTCCCTGGCTGCGACAGCTCCATTCCTTCGTTGGAGCTTTCAGATGGCCCTGGCGCTGGGGCCGACGCCCACTCCTGTGCTTCCTCCTCTGAGTCAGCTGTGGAGTCCTCCAGCGGCCGACAGGCCACAACAGAGGGTCTTATGAATCCATTTTTCAAATTAGAATCCAAATATTGTTTTAAAGTTTCTAATTCTGCAGTAGACATCTGGTATTGTCTCTTGGTGGGAATTTTGGCACCAGGGACCAGGTTTATGGCGCAATCGCAGTCTCTGGATGGATGGAGGGCTGAGGCTTCCTCCTCCCCAAACACTTCAGCGAAGTCTGCGTATTTACTTGGCAGATTGGGAATCTCTGTGAACCATGGGGGGGGGGCTGGGGGGGACTTCAGAGGGCCCATCGCAGTGAGAAAGGCATTCAGGAATTTCAAAGGCAATAGAACAGTTTTTCCACTTCATAGTGGGGTCGTGGTGTTGTAACCAAGCGGTTCCCAGCACCAGTGGAAGATCTGAAGAGGGTTAACTCTTCAGAATGCTGATCTATTGTTAACTTCAAAGGCACTGTGGAATAAGTAAGGGCACTGTGCTAGGAATGTTCTTATCTTATCAGACTCACTAGTGAATCTCTGCGGTAGGCAGCCAGGAGACTTGGGAATGAGCATAGCAGGCACAGGCAGTTGTGCCTGGGCTGGTGAAGCAGGTGGTTGTGGTTGCAGAGGAATGCCTTGTTGAGTCAGGATCTGCATTTGCTGCATCATCTGTTGAAAATTGCCTGCAAGTTTTCTGATTTCGTCTTCAATGCCATCTTGGCGTCTACTGGTGGAGCAGAGGTCTGGCTTATCTGCTATTACTGCAGCTGTGGGATCTGAGGTCATGGCTAGAATATTCCAGAGCCTGAGAAAACTTTTGGTGAAGGGAGTAAGTCAGATTGATGTCAAGTGCCGGGGAAATCAGGAGATTCAGGCAGTTCAAATGAGTGTAAAGATTTATTGCAAACTTAAGCTGTCTACAAAAATCTGAGCTACTAACGGTCAAGGGAAATGAGCGGGAATAAGGCATTCAAGGTGAGCTGGACTTAGATCTCTCAAGGGCGTGCAGGGACTCATGACTTATGATGCATTTGACCCCTCCCTCAGGCTCAGCCTGGTCATCTCCTGTAGACATTCTTCGATAATTGGCTTGTGTGACCAAGAAGTGTTTGTTGCAAAGTTGCATTGTTTCAAATAGCAGCACTCCTTTTGGGGGGCATGAATATGAATATCAGATGAAAATATGAGCATGAATATGGTTGTAGCAAAGTTTTTTTGTGATTTCCAGACCTTTTTTTTTATAAAGGTTTTTATTGAGTTTTATAAGGTTGGGGAGGGGGTAGGACCAGGATAGGGATTAAGGTTCGGGGTGGGGTTAGGATCGGGATTGGGGTTGGGACAGGATTGGGAACAACATTGGGGTTGCCCCCCAGTAACATTTTCAAGCTTTAGCAAACAGACTATTGTCCGGGTACATATGCTCAGTTAACACTAATTAATACAATAGTAAATAGCTGTAGTGAATATGATAAACAATAATCATAAATCATATCAGTTGGTCAATACATATCATTCTTCTTACTAATATATATTCAAAATAACATCACATTCATTGCTCACTAGTTCGTTTTCCTAACCATTGGTAAAATTTATCCCATGTTTTAAAATAAACTGAATCTTCTTTCTCTTTAATCTCTAAAGTTAGTCTATCCATTTCTGCACATTCTAAAATTTTCTTAATTAAGATCTCTTCAGTTGGTAAGTTTTCATTTTTCCAGTATTGGGCAAATACTATTCTCGCTGCTGTCAATACATGCAATATTAAATACTCATTCTCCTTCTCATACTTAGCTCCTAATATTCCTAACAAAAACAGTTCTGGTTTAAATTCTATCTGTATTTTAGTCATCTTTTCCAACCATGTATGTATCTTAAGCCAAAACTTTTTCGCTTTAGGGCATACCCACCAGATATGGTAGTAAGTACCTGGCCTTTGTTTACATTTCCAGCAATTATTCGAAGTATTTTTAAACATTTTGGCTAATCTTACTGGTGTCATATGCCATCTATAAAACATTTTATACAAATTTTCTTTATATGAAACTGCTTTAGTCAATTTAATATTTCTATCCCATAATTTTTGCCAGTCTTTTGCCAGTCTTCCAAATCAATAGAATATCCAAAGTTTTTTGCCCATGTTATCATTGTTTCTTTTACTTGTTCTTCTTCCATCTTCAAGTTTAGTAGAAATCTGTAAAGTTTCTTAATCAGGTTTTCATCTGTTTTTAATAATATTTGATCAAATTCCGTCTGTTCTTTATAAAATCCCGTTGTCTTTGCATCTTTTTTATATCTTGTTTGAATTTGCAAATATGGCCACCATGCTAAGTCGATACCTTGTCATTGTAGATCTTGTCTGTCTTTCAATTCTCCTTCCTTATCCAGGATATCTTTATAAGTGACGACTTTGTCATAGTTAATTAAATTTGGGTAAGCAAAAGCTTCCATTGTTGAAAGCCACTCAGGTAGTTTAATATAAATTTTCTGCTTTATTCTTTCCCATTCTGAAAGGAGTACATTCCTTATAAAGTGGTTTTGGAAGTATCTATGTGTTTTGTTTTTCTCGTACCATAGGAAGGCATGCCAACCGATTTGTAGGTCATGCCCCTCTAGATACAATAGTCTTTTATTTCTCAGCGTTATCCATTCTTTAAGCCATGGTAAGATGGCTGCTTGATAATATGGTCTCCAGTCCGGGAGTCCAAATCCTCCACTATTTTTAGCTTCTTGTAATATTTTCACTTTAATTCGCGCTTTCTTCCCTTGCCAAATAAATCTCAATATTGTTGCATTTAGATCATCAAAAAAGACCTTTCCCAATTTTACAGGGATCGTTTGGAATAAAAAGAGTATTTTCGGTAAAATATTCATTTTCACTGTGGCTATTCTTCCTAACAGTGACAGTTGAAGATTTTTCCACTTTTCCAAGTCCAATTTTATTTGTTTCAACAATCTTTCATAGTTATCTTCTTTTAATGTTACACATCTTGCTGTTAAGTAGATTCCTAAATACTTAACTTTTTTAACTATTTGTAAATTTGTCTTTTTTGTAAATTGAGTTTTCTGTTTATCTGTTAAGTTTTTTGTTAATACTTTGGTCTTTTCTCTATTTATTTTCAAACCTGCCACTTCTCCAAACTTTTCTATTTTCTCCAACAGTTTAGTAGCTGTTTCAAGTGGCTCCTCCAAGATAAAAACCAAGTCATCTGCAAAGGCTTGTAATTTATATTTTTGTTCTTTTATCTCCAGTCCTTTAATTTCTATGTCTTGTCTAATATTTCTAGTCAATACTTCCAATGTTAATATAAATAACAGTGGGGATAGTGGACATCCCTGTCTTGTACCTTTTTTGATATCAAAGTTTTCTGTAAAATCTCCATTTAGAATTATTCTAGCCGTTTGTTTATGGTAAATTGCTTGAATTGCATTTATAAAGTTTTTCCCGAAGTCCATTTCCATCAACTGCTGGAACATAAATTGCCAATTTAAGTTGTCAAAAGCTTTTTGTGCATCCAGAAATATTAATGCCATCTGTTTCCCTGGGTGATTTTCATAGTACTCTAAAACATCTAAAATCATTCTTAAGTTATTTTTTATCTGTCTTTTAGGTAAAAAGCCATTTTGATCTGTATGTATAAATTCAGTCAAGAATTTCTTAATTCTTTCTGCCATTATCGAAGCAAAAAATTTATAGTCCACATTTAATAGTGATATTGGTCTGTAGTTTTTTATTTGTGTAAGGTCGGTATCTTCTTCGGGTATCTAAAGTAATATTAGCTTCAGTCCACGACTTTGGTATTTTAATCTCCAGAAAGATTTCATTACACAGTTCTTTCAACCTAGGACTTAATACATCTTGTAATGCTACATAGAATTCTGCAGGAAGTCCATCTGGACCCGGAGTCTTATCTTTTTTTTGTCTTTTTATAGCTTCTGTAACCTCCATCATTGATATTTTCTCATTTAGTATATTTTGAATATTCTCCGGGATTTTTGGCAAATCTGTTTCTTTTACGTACGACTGTATTTTCTCTTTAGGAACTTCCTCTGCCTTATAAAGTGTCTCATAGTAATCTTTAATGATTTTTTTAATTTTTTTTTATTGAATATACAGTTAAAAGCAAAAAAGACACAATGGACACGATACAAATTCCCTGGTTTAAACAACATTATAACAAAATATGCGTATAGGGTCTGTGAACTTTCTATTAAGCATTCTTTCAATCGTATACATTGTGGTTAAATAACTTTCAATTCTATCTTATAAAAAATACTAGTATAAAGATTTCTAAACTATCAACTTATCAATCAACAATCATCCCAGCATGCCTCCTTGACTCTAGCCATTTATACACTTCATTCCAAATTTCGAAATAGTCTGTTTCAGTTTTGTTTTTAAGCTCTAATGTTAACCTATCCATTTCAGCGCAGGATAGGATTTTATTTATTACTTCTTCTTCGGTAGGGGTTTCTTTTCCCTTCCATTTCTGAGCATAGGCTAGTCTCGCTGCAGTTAGAATATGCAATACTAAATATAAAGATCCTTTGCTGAATTTATCCTTGGTAATCCTTAATAAAAAGGTTTCTGGTTTCGATTCGATTTTTTGTGATAATATCTCTTCCAGCCAATTTTTTATCAGATGCCAAAATTCTTGAGCTTTTGGGCATTCCCACCACATGTGATAGTAAGTCCCTGGTGATTTTCTACATTTCCAACATATCGATGAGGATTTTTTATCCATTTTTGCTAGTCTCGTGGGAGGAAGATGCCACCTGTAAAACATCTTATATAGATTTTCTTTATAGGAGGTGGCTAATGTTAGCCTCCTATTCCTGTCCCATAATAGTTACCAATTATCTAAATCGATACTATAGCCAAAATTTTTGCTCCAAATTAGCATTGTGTCTTTTACTTGTTCTTCTAGCATATCTTGCTCTAGTAAATATTGATATATCTTTTTATCATTTTGTCTTCTGTTCCTAGTAGGATTTTATCTAATTCTGTGTGTTCTAATTTTATCCCGGGTTCTTTTTTATCTTTTCTGTATCGTGATTGTATTTGCAAATACGCCCACCATTCCAGCTCTATGCCATCTTCTAATAGTTTTCCCCTTGTTTTCAACTCTCCGTTCTCATCTAAAATGTCTTTATATGTAGTTACCCTTCCTAAGTTCATAAATTTTGGGTGCAAAAATATCTCCAATGTCGATATCCAATTGGGGATTTCCATGTAGTTAGATTTTTTAATTTTAATCCACACATCTAATAGTGCCCGTCTAATATAGTGTTTCTGAAAATACTGATGTGCCTTGTGTTTCCCATCCCATAATATCGCATGCCACCCTATCTGCATGTCATGGCCTTCTAATGCTAACAATCTCCTATTCCTTAGATGTATCTATTCCTTTATCCAAGCAGATGTTGCTGCCTGATAGTATTTTTCACAATTTGGGAGGCCGAATCCTCCTCTTTCCTTTACCTCTTGTAATAACTTGAATTTAATTCTCAGTTTTCTCCCTTGCCAAATAAATTTGGATATAATTTTGTTTAAATTTTCAAAGAAGTCTTTGCCTAATTTAATCGGTATGCATTGGAATAGAAAGAGTAGTTTAGGGAGTACATTCATTTTAATTGTCGCGATTCTCCCCATAAAGGAGAGCTGTAGGTTTTTCCATCTATCTAAATCCACAGTAATTTGATCTATTAGTTTATCATAATTTTCTCTTTTAAGTGTGATGCATCTTGCTGTCAATTGAATCCCCAAGTACCTTACTTTTTTAGCTATTTGAATGTTATTTTTTTCTGCTAGCTCGTTTTCTTGTGATTTGGTCATATTCTTAACTAACATTTTAGTTTTTTCTTTGTTAATCTTCAGCCCCGCTACATCTCCATAGTTTTCCAGGACCTGTAATAATCTTGAGCCAGACTCTAAGGGCTCTTCCAAAATAAAAACTAAGTCATCTGCATATGCCTGTAGTTTAAATATCTCTTTCTTAGTTTCTAAACCTTTAATCAGTTTATCTTCTCGAATTATTCTTGTTAAAACTTCTAAAGAGAGTACAAATAATAATGCTGATAGTGGGCAACCTTGTCTCGTACCTTTTTGTATTTGGAAACTTTTTGTTAATTCTCCATTCATAATTACTTTTGCTTGTTTAGAATAAATTGCTTGGAACATGTTTATGAATCTTTCCCCAAATTCCATATGTTTAAGTTGGGTCAACATAAAGTCCCATCTAACCTTATCAAATGCTTTCTGCGCATCAACAAAGATCAGTGCCATTTGTTTTTCATTGTGCGATTCGTAGTATTCTAGCATATCTAATATGATCCTAACATTATATCTTATTTGCCTTTTGGGCAAGAAACCGTTTTGATCGGTATGGATAAATTCAACTAAGTATCTTTTTAATCTTTCTGCCATTATTGTCATAAAGATCTTATAGTCCGCATTTAGTAAAGAGATAGGCCTATAGTTTTTGATGAGAGTTAAATCAGAGTTTTCTTTAGGTATTAACGTAATGATTGCTTCTTTCCATGAATTTGGGATCTTTGCTACTTTTAATACTTCATTAAATGTATCCAATAAGGTTGGGCCCAAAAGTTCTTGAAGATTTTTGTATATTTCAGACGGTAATCCATCAGGGCCGGGTGTTTTATTACTTTTTTGTTTTTTAATTGCTTCTATAATTTCCTGAAGTGTTATGTCGTTATTTAATATGTTTTGGAATTCTCCCGGGACCTTTGGCAGATCAGCATTCATAAGGTATTGTAGTATTCTTCCTTCACTAATCTTTCCATTGTCTTTATAGAGGTTTTTTATAGAATTCGTACGTCACATGTTTTTTTCTTCAGTCTGGTATACCATCTCCCCCACTTCGTTACATAATTTACTAATCCATCTTTTATCTTTTTGTTTTTTCAGTCTATAGGCCAACCATCTCCCGGGTTTATTTGCCTGTTCAAAAACATTTGTCTGATACTTTTAATTTTTTCTGCCAATTTTTCTTTTTCTATAATGTTCAATTTATGTTTATTTAGATCTAGTTGTCGTTTTAGATCCCTACATTGTGGTTTTTTTTGTAGTTCTGTTTCCAGTTTTTTGTGTTCTTCCTCTAAACTTTTTTGGTACTGCCTTTTCTTTTTATTTTCATTGGCCATGTATGCAATTGCAGTTCCTCTCATAACTGCCTTGGCTGTATCCCATAGATTTTGGGTATTAGTCTCCTCTTTCTTGTTTGTCTGGAAGAATATCCGCATTTGTTCTTCCATCTTATACTTGAATTCTTTTTTATTTAAAATTGCCTTTTTTAAGGTCCACCTCCTTGTTGTCTTCTGTCCTTTCCATTTCATTATAATAGAATTGTGGTCTGCCCATGTATTAATATCTATTGTTACATCATCTACATCTGAATTTAGTTCTTTTGTTGTCCAGACCATATCAATTCTAGACCACGATTGTTGATGCCTGAATAATATGTAAATTGTTTTACATTCGAATTTCTCTCCCTCCAACTATCTTGGATGTTAAGTTCCTCCGCCATTTTAAAAAAAGTACCAGATAGTATTCTTCTAGTTCCTTTTCTTGCATTCTCACTTTTATAGTCTAATTCTCTATCTACAATTGCATTGAAGTCGCCAATTAAGCAAATATTCTCATTTTCAATATCACCGATAGTCCTATGTAGTTTCTTGTAAAATTGTCTTTGTCTCTCGGGGGCATAAATTCCTACCAGGGCGACTTTTTTTTTATTCAGGGAAATTTCAATTATCAGTATTCTACCTTCTTCGTCCTGATAAATTTGTTTTGCTGGAATTCTTTCCTTGACATATATCACTATTCCTCCTTTTTTCTGCTGTGAGAGTGATACAAATTTAGTTCCTAACTTGGGGTAGTTTAATAGATCTTGGTGCTGGTTCTTTATATGTGTTTCTTGTAAGATTATTATGTCTTAAGTTTTTCTTACTAAGCTTGTTCAAAATTTTGTTTCTCTTAGCCGGGGAGTTTAAACCGTTTACATTTAGTGATAGTACTGTTAGTTCTTCTGCATTACTTCCTATATTTTGATCTTGTCGCTCTTGTCGGTCTTCATTAAGTTCTTTATGTCTACTTTCATCGTCATTGCCATGGTTCATTTTTTCCCTTCTCTCAATTTCCCGTTCTTTGTTTTGTGCTTCTCGTGCCTTTCTGCTGTGTCTCTCTGTAATATCTTCTTCTCTTAGTTCTCTTTCTTCTAATTCATCTTCGCTACCTAAATATTGCTGAAAAAACTCTTCTGCTTTGTTTATCGTATCCAGCCTGTATCTTTTTTCTTGCCAAGTCACCAGGATCCCTTCCGGCATCAGCCACCTAAAATTGATGTTTTGTCTTATTAGTTTCGATGTGATGTGTTGATTGGGCCTTCTAAGATCTCTTACCCTCCTGGGGACTTGTTTAAGGACTGTTAGTTGTTTTCCTTTATATTCTATTGGGTCGTCTCTGGTTCTGTGCAAGATCTCGTCCCTGACTGACTTCTTGACGAATCTAATATGCACTACCTTAGATAAGTTATTTCTTCTCGCATAATTTGTGTGTATCCTATATATTTCGTCTATCTCATTTGCCATCTCTTCTTTCTCGATTCCTAAAGCTCTTGCTAATATGTCCATCATCATTTCTGGGATGTCCTCCCCCTTCTCTTCTTTCACGTTCTGAAAACGTAAGTAGTGGTCTGCTTTCTCTGTCTCTAGCAGGATAACAGTTTTTTCCAATTCCTTGTTTGCTTGTGAGAGTTTTTCGTTTATTTCATCAACTCTTCTTTCCTCCTTATTCATTCTATCTTCCATTTCTAATAATTTCTGTTCATTTTTCAGTATTTGTTGTTGGAAGCATTCAAATTTCCCATCCATTGCTCCCATCTTCTCTTTGAGTTCTCCGGTATCGTTCCTTATTTCACCTATTTCTTTTTTCAGGTCTTCATGGTTTCTCAACATAACCTCTTGCATAGATTGTAGCATTGATTGTAGGTCTTTTGAGTGAGCCTGCTTTTTCCCTTGGCATCATCTCTTCTATCGATCTTTGCCCTGCTGGGCTTAGTTCCACCGATGTTGCTTGAGTTATCTGCCTTCTTCCAGTCCCAGTTCTTGTTAGGTTGGGGATGCTTGTCATCTTTCGGAGTGACGTCAACCAGCCCTCCCACTTATGTACAATTTTTTTCTTTTCCTCCATCACACCTTCTTTAAATTTTCAACCTTTTGTTCCTAATTAGTCTCTTCCAGTTCAATCATGTAATAGGTTATATTCAGTTAATTTTTATTTGCCTGAACCCTCGATTCAACTACAGCTTGTCCTTTTTATTTTTTAGAGTGATTTTAGAGCGATTTCTTTACTTTATTTCTCTGCATATTTTTCTTCTTAACTTGTAGGTGTCTCTCTTCCCTCATTTAATGTTAATCAGTCCTCCGTTCTTATTCAAAATGTCTGCTCTCTCTGCTCGGTCGGCACTTTCGCTTTTCAGGTTTTTAACTTTCTTCTTAACTTTGTTGAAAGGGCCAAAAAGAGAAACCACCCTTCTCCGTTAATCCTTTATACCTTATAAGTCTGTTACTTTAAGGTAAAGCCTCTTTTCCCCCGTGTTTCTTATCGCCGCTATCTCACAGGGGAGGTAGATTTACCCCTTTCGCTCTGGGGCTTCCCTTCTCTTCTTTTCTTCTTTGAAGTTCTCCGGAATGATTTTACGCTTTGGATCACTTGCAAAGGCTCGCTGGGTACTCACACCACCAGGTTTGTTGTATCGGTGTCCCGCTAAATCACTGCTATTTTGTCCAGCTGACAGCTGTCACTTCTTCGTGGCCGCCATTCTGGGCTGTCTCCTTCTCCCGCTCGACTTCTCCGAGGCTTTCCTGCTTCTTACAATTTGGACCGCCGTCCAGGACCGCTCTGCAGGGCGCCTCCTTTCCAAATCTCCCTCCGAGAGTTTGGGGGCTTTGAAAAGCCCACCGAGCATGGGGAAGTGGCTGTGGAATCGGCGCGCTTATTCAGAGCGCCTGTCATGCCTCCGTCCGAGCCTGACTCCGAGGAAGACATGGAGTTCTCTGTTGAGGCCCAGGAGGGGGTGTCTGTGGCTTCGGAGGACTGTAGGGAGGAGCAGGCTGAGGCAGGCCAGGGCCCTTCAGGTTTGGAACAGGGAAGGCAGAGTTCAGGCGAGGAGCAAGGCCCCCCCACCTGATCCTAGAGCAAGGAGAGCAGAGAGGAGGAGAGAACAACGGAGGCAGGCTCACTTGCTCGGGAGGAGAGCGTCCCACCCCATTCCACAAGGCACACCTGGGCACTTTATTTCTTCTAGCATAGTTTGAGTTAACTCTGTAGACCTGGTCCAATTCTCCTTCCATTTGGGTCTTCCCCATTCCTAGAACATCTGCAAGTAGCTCAGTTATCAGGTCTAGAAGGTCCTCATCCTTGTCTTCTATTATATTTTGAAATGTTAAAAAGTATGAAGCACGCTCCATCTCTATCACCGCCAATGAGTCTACCAATTCTCCATTTATTTGGGCCAATTTTTCATTTTCATCTTTTAAGGATTCTAATTTCTGCTCAACTTCCACTGATTTGTCTTCTATTTTTTCGATCCTTTGTTGATTATCTGTAATCGTTTGTTTAAAATTTTCAATTTGAGAATCTATATTAATAATTTTTTGGTTCATTTTATCAACATCATTTTTCAAGTCTTCATAGTTTTTTGTCGAGATTGCCGCCTGAGCTGCAATTGCCTGCAGAATTGCCTGAGTGTCTCTTTGTTGAACATCCATTTTTTCTTGCTGCAGCACTGTCGTGATTGATTTTTGATATACTGGACTTGCAGAAGTCGAGGCAGGGGCGGAAGATCCTTTTTTCCCAAGTTTAGATAGGTTTGAAGCACTCATCTTTGTCTTTATATCTTATATTGTAATCCACTAGGTAGCCAAATGGCCAGCTTTTATAATCCAATAGGCTCCTATTGCTAGGAGGGAAAATTCACAAAAATAGTTAAAAATAAAAGGAAAAGGTAAAAAATAGCCACAGGAGAAAACGGAAGAAGGAATAATAAAAAAAAGGAGAGAAAAAAGAAAAAAAATACTCCCAGAATAAAAAGGATAAAAAGAGAAAAGCAAAAATATCAAAATTATAGTCCACCAAATTCTATTCAGAAAAAAAATCTTAATTTTCAATTCTTCTAAAAAGCTTATTATAGTTCCAAAACACAGTAGTTATAATCCAAGGAAGCAGATGGCTCCAAGTACCATTTATTTCTCAATATAGTCTGTCTTGTGAAGCCAAATAAACCAGAGGGAAGTCTTTTCTCAGCAAAATTTCAAGGTCTTAGATAAAAAATGTCTGGGCATGCAGCCAAACTTCTGGTGTCGTCGCTGAGGAATAGACCCGGGGAAGAGATTCTCCTCCCCCCGGGTCCGATTTTTGCTTGCCGGTGGGTCCGTTTGGGCTGAAAGCCGCCCCGGAGAGGTGGCTACCAAGGGGTGAAGCTTTGGGGACCACGGGTCGGCGGAATCGGCAGAAGAAAGGCGGACAGCATTTATGCGATCCGCCATTACCAGCTGATCATCGGAGACGGAGAAGAAGCTCAGAATGACAGCAAACAGCTGAGCCGGGTGAGAACATTGTCTTCTTTCTCATAGAGGTGGATTTTTGGCAAATAGCTCCTTTACAGCTTGGAGCGAAGCCTTTCACCCTTAGGGAGGAGGTGGAGTTGTTTTTCCCTCCCCCCCCCTCCTGAACTTAAGTGGCGGTTAAACTTAAGTGCAACTTAAAAAATTTTTATATAGTAAAGCTGTCTGAGGCTCAAGAGAAATTTGGGAAGCTCCTGTTCTTATAGAGGCTCTTTGCCTTTGTTTTTTGTTGGAAACCCACTGTAGCTTTTACTTTTCACCTTATAAACTCTATAAACTGTTTTTTTTCTTTCCCCATTTAAACGCGCTGGGAATGGATACTTTGTGTTGCCTGGTGGCTACATTGAGAACTTTTTTTCACTTTCTTTTGTCTGGAGCTGATTTAGACCAGAAGTGATTTCCAGACTTTTTTGTTGTTGCTATAACAATACTGTTTCCAGGCAATTGGTGTAAGTGACAGTTCTGAGGTAGGTCTGCACATACAGTGGATATAAAACATCTACACACCCTTGTTAATATGCCAGGTTTTTGTTATGTCAAAAAACATCAGACCAAGATAAATCACTTCAGAATTTTTTCCACCTTTAAATATAACATATAAACTGTACAATTCAATTGCAAACCAAACTGAAATCTTTCAGGGGAGAAAATAACAATAAAAAAATTCCAATAACATGGTTGCATAAGTGTGCACACCCTCTTATTAGTAGGGATGTGGCTATGTTCAGAATTAACCAATCACATTCAAACTGATGTTAAATAGTAAGTACACACCTGCCATCAATTAAAGTGACTCTGATCAAGCTGATATAAAGTTCAGCTGTGGTAATAGGATTTTTCTGACATTTACTCAGTTGCCTCTTAAAGCACAAGCCATGGTCTGCAAAGAACTTACAAAGCATCAAAGGGATCTCATTGTTGGAAGATATCAAGAGAAGGGTACAAAAAATTCCCAAGGCATTGGATATACCATGGAACACAGTGAAGACTCATCAACAAGTGCAGAAAATATGTCACAACCGTGACATTACCAAGAACTGGATGTCCCTCCAACATTGATGAAAAAACAAAAAGAAAACTGGTCTGAGAGGCTGCCAAGAGGCCTACAGCAACTTTAAAGGAGCTGCAGGAATTTCTGGCAAGTACTGGTTGCATACTACATGTGACAACAATCTCCTGTATTCTTCATATGTCTGGGCTGTGGGGTAGGGTGGCGAGATGGAAGCCTTTTCTTACAAAGAAAAACATCCAAGCCTAGCTACATTTTCCAAAACCTACATCAAGTCTGACAAAAGCATGTTGGGAAAATGTGTTATGGTCTGATAAGACCAAGGTTGAACTTTTTGGCCATAATTCCAAAAAATATGTTTGGTGCAAAAACAACACTGTGCATCACAAAAAGTACTATGCTTTGGGGCTGTTTTTTGCAGCTGGAACTGGGGCTTTAGGTCAAGGTGGAGGGAATTTAGGGACAGTTCCAGATATCAGTCACTTTTGGCACAAAACCTTCAGGCCTCTGCTAAAATGCCAAAGATGAAGATGAATTTCACCTTTCAACACAACAACCCAAACCATACCATACCTGAAAATCAAGAAAAGAATGGCTTCACCAGAAGAGGATGAAAGTTTTGGAATGGCCCAGCCAGAGCCTGGACCTGAATCCAATTGAAAATCCATGAGGTGGCTTTAACAGAGCTGTGGATAGGAGATGCCCTCATTGTCCAGCCCTCCGGGCTCGACATGAACAGGTGGGGGGAGGGCAAGGAAGGCATGCAGGGCGGAGGAGGACGGTGACAGCCAGCACCGTTAAGCCGCCGAGCAGATGGGGCCGCCAAGCAGCTGACGAACCTTGGTGGCGTCTCCGGGCCGACGGCCAGCTGGCGAACCGAGCGTGTGTGCCTGTTTGCACTCCAAGCGGCGCGTTGGAGTCGCCGACCAGCTGACAAGCCGGGCCCCGGCCTCTTTGACTTTCTGGCGGCGCGTTCGGCCGCCGAGCAGCTGACAGGCCACCGGACAGCAGAGGACAGGCCGGCGGACGGACGGGCCCAGGGCTGAGGAGCAGCTGGTCGCGGACGCTGCCGACGGGTGGGGACGCGAACGCGCACACGTGGAAAAGCCTCTGGGCGTGGCAGTCGGCCTTTTGAACTCGCGCGGCCAGATGCTGGTTTGGCGGGTGGGGGTGGGGTTGATGTACCCGTATGTATAAAAAGCGCTGGGAGGCGGTTGCTCCCAGCGCGGACTTTGATAGCAGAGTATCTTTGTAACTGCATGCCAGAGATTCCTGAAGTAAACCAACAGCCACCTGTGAACCAGACGACTCTTTGTCATTCTTGCCAGGGGTGAGTGGAGGATCTTTGACACTCATAATCTGACAGATCTGCAAGGAAGAGCAGGCAAAGATTCCCAAGGCAAGATGTGCCATGCTGATAGGCCCCAAAAGACTGAATGCTGTCATAAAATCAAAAGGTGCTTCAACAAAGTATTAGTTTAAGGTTGTGTACACTTATGCAACCATGTTATTGTAAGTTTTTTATTTTTCCCCCTGAAAGGTTTCAGTTTGTTTTTCAATTGAATTCTACAGCTTATATGCTATATTAAAAGTGGAAAAAATTCTGAAGTGGTTTATCTTGGTCTGATTTTTTTTACATTTCAAAAACCTGGCATTTTATTTAACGGGTGTGTAGACTTTTTATATCTACTATATTTATGAGCCTTTAAAGATAAGCAGAATCAGCTTCCAGTGAAGATGGCCAATTGACCATTCCATGGGAAAGCTCTGGGAAAGGGAGCCTTTTCCGGACTGAAGCTTTTTCAATTTACAAACAAGGTAACTGAGTTCCCTAAGTTTATACGACTCTCCTGGTTTAGGGAGAGTCCCAGAATAACCCCACAAGGTCCTCCACACAGCGGCGGTCTGCAAGGAGACTTGGGGAACAGTGCTCTGAAGTAGCTGGGTCAGCCAATTAGCTGGGGGACGGGGCTGCAAACACTTCATCGTTGAAAAAGCAGCCGTTTTGGAATTCTATTTTTCAAATGGACAATAAGTCATTCCTTTCACTTCCTAAATGCTTAATTTTATTATTCTTTTTACTAAGCTAAAAGAGGCTCTTTTCAGTCACTCTTTTCATTTACTCCTTTTTGAAGATCTGCATCATTTTGGGAACATTGTTATTGTTGAATGACGAGGAGGGTTGCCAGAGGTCAGCTAAAATAAGGAAGCATGGAGTACTTTTTCTTCTTTAATTTTGATGGAGGAACATAAGGATTTAAAAAGTTGTGGTTTTATTTTGTTACTGTGGGAAGTCAGCCCCCCAGAGAAGGAAATATTAAAAAGGGCAGGAAAATATATTTCCTCAAAGGATCTTAAAGAGGCAGAAAAGCATGCCCAGTTTTTCTTAATAGCCCCAGGTCTCCCTCCCCCAAGCAGAAACCAGCTCTGTAGAAATGCAGATGGAGGCCCCAGCTAGAAGATCAAGAAGACAAAGACACCTAAAATCTACATACCCCACCCAAACTCTAAGACAGGACATAATAAGATTAACACAGAGATACCAAAGTGCACACTCAGACTCAGGTCAAAGTTCATGCCACAGGAACAACTCCACAAACAAAAGGCTCCAGAGGGTATAAAAACCCACTCCCTACATGTGTTCGCTCTCTTTTCTGCCAGAGCCATCTTTCTGTCTGGCTCTCCTCTTCAATAAACTGCAACCTTCTTTCTTAAGCAGTCGCCATGTTGTTTATCCCTGGCTTGGACTGAACCATGATGAAGACTTTTCTTTCAACATTACTTTTATGAATTTGCTACCTTTATTTGTTGGGAGTTATAATTTGCAATTTTGAACTGCTTGTTGTGGAAGGCTGAAATCATCTTTTTCATATAATATTTAGTTTATTCAAAGAAAGTTAAAATCCAAAACACCAAAATATAAAAAACAAAACAAAAGAAAAACAACACAACAAACAAGACATTAAAAAGAAAATGTGTCTTGGTAAAAAAAGACTAACACATATACACATAGAATCCTCCTTAGTTGAATGCTGATTAATACAACAATGTTAGTTTTCCACCCCCTTGCAAAACAAGCCAAAAGAGTTTTACTACTAAACTACTAAATCTGTTTACAGATTGTTAGCCTGTCATCTATATACTATATTAATAACAAAATAGTTAACATAGAAAACAATAGAAAATATATAAAAGTATAAAAGTAATAAAAACTATTAATAATAAAAGAGAAGATTAAAATTCCAAAACCCTCTGTTAACAAACTTACTGTATTCAACTTGTAGAAAATTTACCATGGCTTCAATCCCAGATCATCCCAAAAATTAACCCTAATTGGTCCTGGATCAAATATCTACATTTGTTTCTTAATACCATATGTTATCAGTTGCTAATTGATTAAATACAATAAGACCAATCTCTAAAACCAATCTATCTTCCCCAAAAAAGCCAGATGAGATTGTTCCCCAATTAGATGTAATAAATTCATTCCCCACTCTCCTTCAGACCCCTTAAAAAAGACCCATTTACCCTTTATCCACTCAGAGGGTTCTCTGCTATTATATAAAAGCACAGGATTAAGCTTCAAGAAGGTAGATGAAGTTGACTGTAATTTCTGGATCTGTGTTTCTTCCCGGCCAATTTACTGCCAGAGAATCAAATCTTGGCTCTGAATATTTTCTGCAGTTTGTGTTGTTTGTGTTGTTCCTGAGTCTATATTTCTTGCCAGTGAATCTGCTGCTTTAAAAACAAATTCCTTTTGTGGATCTAAAGTATTTGGGCTCAGTTTCCTCAGAATATTTTCCACGGTCTTTATGAGTTCATCCAACCTTCTAGAAAAAAATTCAACTAGAGATTGCATATTGCTAAACAGTCTCTTTTTTTTTTCTCCTGAGTTTCAGCCTCCTCCTTCTCTCTGTAATCCAATATGTTGTTGCTCAATGAAGTAGATAAGCAGAACAGGGAACAAACAGAAGGAACTATTTTGATCCAAAACTTTTTGTCAAGTTAATAAAATACAGATTCCCTGCGACGAATATTCAATAAGATATAGTCCAAATATAAACACTTTCACCATCCAAAGACATGTGCCGTGTTTCCATACGATAAAGCAGAAGCTGGTGTAAACAGCCAAATAAAGAGAAAGCAAATAGAGTCCAGCCAGGGGTTGAAATAAATCCGCATTCAGCCAGCCAATTAACATTTAAAGATAAAGAACAAAAAGAAAAGTTGAAAAAGTGAAGTTAAAAGTCCCAGGCTTGCTTACAAAAACGTACTGCTGGTAGGAAGAGATGTAAAAAAGACCATTGACTTTCTGGCTACTCCCACAAGGAACTGCAATCTTCAATATTCCCCCTCCCAGGTGGGTCCACAGCCATCCGAAAGTCCGTCTTGGGTCATTCCTAAGTGCCACCATTCAAATCCAGGGGGCAGGGCCTCCAAAGAACCAACTCTGTCAGTAAACAGCAGATTGTGGATAAGAGAACAAAAAGGCCCTCACCCTTCAGCAGCCATCTTGGGGAGGAGTCACAGAAGGCTGAAATCTAGCAATTTTAATGGATTCTGTTTGGCCAGGAGATACCAGTTGATCTAGAAAAAGCTTTTAAAAAACAATTTATTCTTTGACCACAAGAAGGAGCTAAAGAACAGAAGAAGATGTAACAACATAGAAGGCATCCAAGACAGAAACTGCAAAAATTATTTTGGAGGTGTAGCTTAACAAAACAATTCACTTTATAGATTAACTATGTTCCAAAGTTGTCACAAAAGAGGAACAAATTACTCAAGTAATTGGAAGAAAAATGAGTAATCCAGAGATGCAACTAAGTGCTGAAAGTTATTAAACCACTGAGGCTACTGCACAAGTATTTGACAATGCAAAGGACTTAACTGTAATTTTAGAATATAAATCTGACACCAACAGTGCCCACTATGAAGATGGTTTAATTACAAGCCCCCCAGCGCAGTTGAAAGAAGAGTTGCAATTAAATCTACAATCCTCAAGAGAACAAGTTTGGGATCTCTACTTTGAGAATTTCTTGAGCAAAAATGTCTATTCATTTAATAGACATTCCAAAGAAGAAAAATATTTTATTCTATGAGGACAAGCTGGAGGGAGTGACTTAATAAGTTAGTTGGAGTTAGGATGGATTTTCTATTGGTTTGACATATTTAATTAAAAGAAAATTCCAATGCATGGTTTTGTGCTTATAAAGTGGGTTTGAAATGGGTTGGGTTTTTTTCTTTTCTTTTTTTATATACTATATATAATGCTTGAGTAATTCCCAAAATTTGCCAAATACTTTTGAAAGTGAATTTGAAAGTATGCATGTTAAAAGGAAGTTTAAAAAGATGCATTAGAATTAATTGTTTTTAGTTATAAAGATGAATTTTTAAAGAAATGTTTAGAGTCTCAAAATGAATATAAAAGAGTTTTCCCTTTAAGGTTAAAGAATTTGAAAGAATATAGTGATTTTTGTTAATATAAATGATGACAGTTCAGAAAGATTAATAAGTATAAAGAGGAATATATATATTACAGTCAGCATATTGCCCCCAACAATCTGGGTCCTCATTTTATTTGGTCTTCTTTCTATTGGGATATTGCTTCTGTTTTTTCTGCTTGAAATAGAAAAAAAATGAAATTTAGAATTTAGTTTGAGGGTTTAATTGTATACTTATAGAACTGGCTTGTAATAATCCTAGGTAATGTAAAAAGTTGAGGTCGTAAATGTATTAGTATTAGTACATTAGTAAATGTTTAACTTCAATAAAACATTTTTTAAAAGACATGCAGAATCCATAACTGGATTATATTTTCTTATGATTAATTGAAACAGCAAGAAAGAGAACAATATTTTAATTAATGGACAAACTGGAACGTTTGACCCCTTTTTTGTCATGTTTGGTTTTATATATGCCTAACAATGGATTCTGGATTTTCTTCCACATGGATCAATATGCCTTTATATTAAAGCAAATAATAGTTTTTAATTATAAGTTTTAAATTCTTTCAATTTTTGGAAGCTTTAGGATTAGTTCAATTGATTCTACTGCTTATCTACATAAGAGCAAAAAGTAAAAAAGTAAAAAAATTAAATGGGCTCATATTTTCTCATTTTTCCTTATATGAGTATAGACTCTCAACCAGTCATCATGTATTGTTATACAAATTAGTCTAAAAATTCAGTCCTTTTTAAACATTTCTCAGAGTTCAGGAATAATCTCAGATGATATTCTTAACTAGGATTCTGCTTATGAATGGAGTTACATATTCCAAGACATTAAAAGTTTGTTTAAATAATATAGCGCAGCGCAGGTAAGTCTGAACATGGAGGCAGAGGCGGGGGGGGAAGGCAGGCGATCCAGACGCCTGTGCACTTTTCGCCCAGAGGGAGACTGGAAGCTTCATCTGCTTGCAAATGGGGCGCTTAGAAACTGAGCAATTCGCTCTGTCTCCAAGTGCCCCATTTGCAAGCAGATGAATCTTCCAGTCTCCCTCTGGGCGAAAAGTGCGCGGGCGTCCGGATCACCTGCCTCTCCCCCGCCTCTGCCTCCGTGCTCAGACTTACCTGTGCTGCGCCAAGGGGCTGGTGGGCTGTGGCTGCTGCCGGACACTGTCGGCCCCCGCACGCTCACCATCGCTTGTGCTGGCCATGCTCACCCCCCGGGCTTCTTTTGGGGCTACGGCTTATATTAGGCCCACCCCAAAAATCAGGCTAGGGCTTATTTTCGGGGTGGGTCTTATTTTCGGGGAAACATGGTATACCGCAGATCTTCCATGCAGGGAAGGGGTGGGGGCGATGTACTGGGAAAACTGGCACCCAAAAGACTGAATCTTTGTCTCCCCACTTCTGTCATGTATGGATTGTCAAAAGATGGGGATGATATGCCTTTTTCACATAGTAAGAGAATTTTGACTTTCCTGCTGCTAAAAGGCTAAAAGTCTCCAAAACCAGTGGCCAGGAAATAGAGAGGGTATACCCCCAGTAGCAGGCCAACGCCTCTAAACTCACCCTGGGATAATTAATTGCAAATTGCTCAGAATGTGTCAGCAGAAGTGGAAAAACTCCACTTTTGTAGTGGAGCAAGATATAATGGCAAAATTTGCCTGTGTAATGGGCTGAGGGTAGGTTTAAGACAGTATGGGGTATCTTCGTGCTAGAGCAAGCAGGAGGTACAGATGAGTCAATAGAGTATTCTTTAAGTGCCTTATTTGTGCTCAAACCAGACTCATCTTTTAGTTACACATTTTTAATATCTTGCAGATCTTTTCTAGAGTGAGGTCTTACCTGGTCTATGAAGTATAGGGCAAAAAGGGGGCATGGATTGGGGCCATGGCAAAAACTATTTTTGTTTCTTTTACATGTAATTAAAATTGAATATAGTTAATATGATTACTCCCCAGTCATGTATTTAAACATTTTTTCTGGTCTGTCATATTCAGAATTACAATTTAATAACATTTTGGGTGATTTCCTGGGATTACCTCCAAGGCTTTTGAGAATTGTTTTGGGCTCAGGGTTTCAGAGTGTGAACTAAGCTTTGTTTTGTTATTAAGGCCAAAATGGTACCACAAGTATTCTGCAGCAAAGTGAAAAGTATAATAAGTACTTAGGTTGAATTTCAATTAACCAGAAAGCTCTGCTCTTAAAGTGATTTTGTGGGAAAGGATACTTACCTTCCTATTTAAAGCAGAAGTGAATTAAATTTAAAAATGTTGTTTCTATTGAAATTCTTGTTTTATAGGATTTCCGGAAAGGAATGCACCTATATCTTACCACGTTTCAGCATAAGAATGCTTCTACAGGTAATTGTGATGCTTGTGGTTTTTGTCTTTTCTGTTGTCTCTAGAACATTCCATTTATGAAAGAGGATAACATTTATAAATAATCCCATACTGAATTTCTCTAACTGAAAAGACAAGGAACGTAATTTTGCAGCAGTGTAGTTTCCTCTAAATAGGACGTGTCCAACCCACAGGCCACATGTGGCCCTGGACAGCTAATAATGTGGCTCCACAAGATAATAAAAAATATAAAAGAATAAAGGGAGTCTGTTATTTATATACATTAAGTATATTATATATTTTATATGTGGCCCAAAACAATCCTCTTCACTCAGTGTGGCCCAGGCAAGGCAAAAGGTTGGACAACCATGTTCTAAATTATAGCTTTCTGAAAACTTGACCCTTCCCACAATCCTTTATTTGGTGTATTAGAGCACTGCAGTAGTAATCAGCTATCATAGAGTCCTATAGTGAATTCTGAGCTTTTTCCTTTTCTTCCTTCAATACTTTTCAAAGTAAGCCAGTCTTGTATTATATTAAGTCCTTGGGTAGATAATGTGAAAACACTGTTGTTTTTAATATTGTATGTAACAACAGCAGTATATTAGGTTTTGTATAGAACCCAAATATGCAATGATACATGCCTAAATCTTGTAATTTAAGGACAGGTAGTCCTCAATTAGTGATCACAATTGGGACTAGCAACTTGGTTGCTAAGTGATGTGGTCAGTAAGTGGGATCTGAGAGATTTCAAGAATTGAGGCCACTTCCAAAATGACACCCGCTTCCAGAATGGCACAAGGTGGCTTCTCTATAGGAAGGCCACATGGTGAATTGGCTGGGTGCTCTTTTAGAAAGGCAATTTCCAGAGATCATCTTTCCACGGCCTTTTATGGAGTCTGCCTCGTATCATTCTGGAAGCATCCGCCATTCTCGCATTCTCTCAGAAGGGTGCAATTTTCCAGTCATGCCTTTCTGAGAGATCGCACAAAAGGTGCCCGCTTCCAGAATGGTGTGAGGCGGCTCTGCAGGAAGGTCATGTGTCGCATTAGCTGGGCACTCTTGGAAAGGTGATCTTCAGAAGAAGTAAGTGGAGCAAGACATGATGGGGCAGGGAGGAGGACTGTGGGGACCCAGCTGGCCTGGAAGTAGGCCCAAGGGACCCAACGGGGTAGGATGGGGGGGGAGATAGTCAGGTGGGGGCAGTTGCAGCATCCCTGCGGTCAGTCGTAAGGGCAGGTGGATTACCAAGGGCCCGAATTGTGATCATGTGACCGTGGGGCACTGGAGCGGACATAAGTACAGGTTGTCTCCAAGGTGCTTTTTCAAAAGGCAACTGGACTTCCTTTTTTCCTTGAAGACATTTCGCTTCTCATCCAAAAAGGTTCATCGGTTCTGGCAGGATTGATGAAGCTTTTGGGATGAGAAGTGAAACGTCTTCAAGGAAAAACAAAGAAAGGCCAGTTGCCTTTTGAAAAAGCACCTTTGAGATGACCATGACCTGGATGACTGAGAATCTCCATAGACAAGTACAGGTTGTATGTCCATTCAGCATTGTTGTAATTTCAAACAGTTGCTGAACAAATGGTCGTAAGCCAAGGACTAACTTTTAATTCAGGTCACAGAGTTGAGCTTATCAAATTGCTGTAAGCATCTTTTGTGGAAGCGCTGTGCTGCAGAGGAAAGCTCAGGAAGAGATTACTTGTTTAGGTAACCTCTTCACTGTGTGAGGGGAAAAAAAGAAAAATGAGTCAGGCACAAGGCAACATGTACTAACTGACAGTAATTGCAACATGTGACTAAGAGCAAGAAGCTGCAAAGGTTGTAAATGCAGGCATTGGTTGCAAAGTAATTTTAATCACTAGGGCGAGGATTTCTATGACCTAAAAATGGTAGAAACTTGCAAGCATTTATGATCTTAAAATCTTTTAAATATGACCAATTAAACCAAAAACATGACTTTTAAAGCAAAAATATGACTTTATAATTTTTCTGAAATTAGCACCCAATTTTTAAAACTCTGTGCTTACACACACACACAAATACAAATTAAAAGGTTTATTCTTCTTCACTTCCAGTGCAGAAGTGCTAGTATTGAAGGAATCAAATGGACATTTTGAGAGTAAAATGGTCATCCCTGGATTAGTTTTCATTAACAGCAGAATTGCATTGGATGAACATGTGCATCTTGAGGTTATCAAACTCAAAACTCCTTTTGTTGTCCACCAGTATGTTCTTGTATCTGGAGAAACTCTGTTTGACATCACGAGAGGTTATAGGAACAAATCTGAAAAAAGCAAACTCATCTGGGGAAAATTCTGGCTTGAAGTCTTCAAATTTTGGTTCAAGTCCACTTAGAATGTTACTTACAGGTAGTCCTTGACTTACAACAGTTCATTTAGTGACCATTCAAAGGTACAATGGCACTGAAAAAAGTGACTTATGACCATTTTTCACAGTTACAACCTTTGTAGCATCCCCATGATCATGTGATCAAAATTCAGAGGCTTGGCAACTGGTTCATACTTATGACCATTGCTGTGTCCCAAGGTCATGTAATTACCTTTTGCAACCTTTTGGCAAGCAAAGTCAATGGGGAAGCCAGATTCACTTAACAACCAGGTTACTGACTTCCGGATCCGGTTCCAGCGCCAGCGGACGTGCAAAGAACTTGTTCTCTTTGCCGTCCGGTTTCCCCCCGCCGGTAGACCCTGGACAGGGTCGAAAGTCGCCCTGGAGGGGCGACCACTGTAGAGGAGGGCACTCGTCGATCGCGGAGGGAGCGGCAGCTCCCTCTGCGGTCCGAGAAATCACCTTTGGGCCGACGGGGAAAAGATCGGCCAGTAACATGGCCGATCACTTAGCTGCTCCAGCCGAAAGTCACAGCAACATCTAAGCAAAAAGAACCACCATGGAAGATCCGGGTGAGACCTTTCCTTCCCTCTTGTTATTTTCTTTACTTCCCTATGAAAAGCCTCTAGAAACTATTCCCTCCCTTGAAAAAGCAGCGTTTGAATACTTGGGAAAAAAGTAACTACTCTTTATTGTGTATTTGAACTGCTGGAATTCGGGGGATCCTGAAAAAAAAAAAGAAAAAGAAAAAAAGCCTTACTGTGACTCTTTCTCGCTGTTTGCTTGTTTTCAACTTAAGTGGAAATTTTTAGGGAGGGGGGTGGAGTGTTTTTCTTTCCTCCCCCCCCTTCTGAACATTTTTATCCACTTTAAAAAGGAAAAAAAACTATCCTGGCTACTGGGTGGAGTTATGTGGATTGGAGGGTTACAATGTATCCAGGAAATTGGCGTGAAGCCCAGAAAGCCTTATCGTAACATTGTAACCATGGTAAAGGAACTGCTGAACTTGGCGCTACGCCCAGACATTCCTGTACTTTTCTTATAGAAAAAAAAAAAGAGAGAGAGAAAAAGAATGGAAGTCTATCCACAGCTTAATTATGGACTCATACTAGCAAAAATCTTGGAAACGAGAGAAGAATTAAGTGAACATTTCAGGACACTTAGGAATGAGAATGGTTCAGAGTTAAAAATTGAATTTCAAACTCCAACTGATCATGATACACAATTGGATTTACAACTTAATGAGATGGAGGATTTATATCTACAATTTACTGAAGAGGAAGATGTTACACCTTATATACAAAGGATGGAGATTTCTGAGGACCAAAGGCAGAATTTAATTGAAACATCTATAGATTTAAAAACAACAGAAATGGACTCTCTAATACGAGACATTAAAAATGCTGACAATACATACAAACAACGAATAATCACCATACTGACTAAGACTGATTACATAGTGCAAACAATATTGGGAAAAAGAGAAGAAGACTATGATCGGACGCAACTGTGGGAAAATGTGTATAATCAAATATTAAGATGGGAGGAGCTAAAGACCCTATTGTGGAAACCTGCTTGGCATAAAAAGAAAGCTAGAATTAGGTTTAAAAATGAGTGTTAAAACTTTATTTGATGGGTAAAATGGTTTTTAGAGACTTTAAGTGAGCTAATATTTTTGAGATTTTTAAGGTTTAAGATTTTAGTCTGATTAATATTGATCTGAATTATGGATTTGATTAGGGCTTGGAATGGCAACTATGGAAAACTGGAAAAGTTAAAACTAAAGGAGTTGTATTGAGATTGGTGAAATATTAATGATATTCTTACTTGCAATGATTGAAGAATGGATTGATTTATAAAAATGTTTGACAGAGTATACGAAATAGAATATAGTGGAGAAATGTTAAAATATACATATATATAATAGCTATATGTTTAGCTTAGAAATAATTAGAAATAACTTAAGTTAATGTAAAATGGTTTAAAAACGTAAAGTTATATTCGTTTATAAAATATGTATGTGAAATAGAATAAGAGAGAAGTTAATTGAGAAATATAAAGTGAATATTTGGAGTAATATGGTCTGTATTATATGGATACTCGAACTGTATACTATATGTCTATGTAATGCCAATTGGAATATGTTAATAGTTAATTAAGCTCGAAACGGGTGGAAATACTATTGATAGTTTTTTTTTTTTATTATTGATAAAATAGAGAGGGAAATTTTAAAAAGTAACCTAAATTGTTTATGTATGACTATATGTTTTATTTTGTTTTATGGAGTGCCCTATCTCCACGATGAGTCCTAACCACTTGGCTGTAAAATTAAAAAAATTCAATAAAACTTGTTATATATATAAAAAAAAACAACCAGGTTACTAACTTATCAACTGCATGATTCACTTAACAACTGTGGCAAGAAAGCTTATAAAATGGGGCAAAACTCACTTAACAAATGTCTCATTAACAACAGAAATTTGGGGCTCAATTGTGGTCATAAATTGAGGACTACCTGTATTTTGCAAAGTGTTGAATAACCCAGATTAGATTGCAGCACTCTTTGCAGTTTATCATTATTTTTTCAGCCACTTTTCCCTTTGCTTGCTTTAAATCACTCTTAGTTTGTTTTACAATGTTCAGTGCATCGCTAATTCCATTCCTACAGTTTCAAGGCGGGTGATTGCTCTTGATATCCACTGAAATTGGAACATGCTAAGTTTCCAGCCAAGGTTTCAGAAAAGGAATCTTGCACAATCTTGATGGAGGGAGATTCACAACAGTCAAATTCTTTAACTATCTGCTGCAAGGAAGCATAATTTGTGGAATAATACATAGCCGCATTCAGCCAAGTCCCCCAACGTGTCCCGACAGGTTGGGGAGAAAGAGCCAAAGTAGGAGCAATTTCTTTGAACTTTCATACTTGAAGTGGAACTTTAATGAACATTTTTTTCCAATTCAAAATTATCTTATCTACATCAGGATAGTTGCTTCGAATCTCTTCGGCCACTCTATGTAAACCATGTGAAAGGCATGTGATATGGATCATTTCTGGATAAAGAAGTTTAAGTCCCTTGGCTACTTTAGTCGTGTATGGAGTGGCATCTGTTACAAAGAGAAGGATATTTTCCCTTTTTATACCATCCGGCCAGAGTAGTTTCATAGAATCATCAAAGAGCATAGCAATAGTAGAATTGTTTACTTTTTGTAGAGTTTCACATGTTAGAAGAAATACTTCACCCAGCTTGTCACATTTCAGAGTACCAACAATAACATTGGCTACATATCTTTTGTTTACATCACTTGTTTCATCTATTGAAACTCCTATCTTATTGTTGTCAGCAGCAGGTCTTATCTTTCATAACACATCTTCATAGCAGGCAGAGATGTAACTTTTCCTTAGAGTTGATTCATTTGGAATCGGGTGAATGGCGTACTTCTCTAAAAAATGCCTGAGGCTACCACTACCTAATTTCCTTAAGGGAATATTTGAAGTAATCATCATTGTACAGAGATCCTTACAAAATTCTGACTGGGTATTTGATGAACCTGCAGTTGAAGAAGAAGCTCTCTTGAAAAGGAGATGTTGCCTGTTCTCAGTGAAGGTAAATCCTTCCAAACAACTTTTGTGTTTTGTGGTGTCAACAATTTTGTTGAATATTAAAACACTTTGGGGGCCAATATCTTAACTTCACACAATTTACAAAACAAAACATCACCATCGCTACTGAAAATCTGCTCCCCAAATTCTTGAACAAGATGCTGTAATTTCACACTCACTGAACATCTACATTTAGGCATGTTGAAATCAGATTGCAGCTCTCATGTGATTCCATCACCTTGAACACACAAATCCCTGACTTGGGGAGTAAATAAGAAAAAGAAAACAAAACAGGCAAATTCTCACCTTTTTTCAGGCCTGGTCAGGGGAGAAGCTTTTGTTCCCATCTCTCTCTCTCTCTCTCTCTGTCTCTGTCTCTCTCTCTCTCACACACACACACACACACACACACACACACACTTCTCTCTGAGTTGGGCAGCGAATAAGAAAAAGAAAAAAACAGCCAAATTCTCACTTTCTTTGCTGGCTTATCAGGAGGGTTGCCAATGACCAAAATATGATGTTTGTTACAAAATTAAGCAGAAATATGACGACACTTTAAAAAGTCAAAATATGACTTTTCAGGCAAAATAAAAAGCATCTAATTCTCACCAGATTACTCTAAAACATGTTTTAACTTACTTATAAATTCAAATGAAGGTTCCAGAAAAAATATGACATGTCATAGAACTCCTTGCTCTATTAATCACCATCATAGCTTTGAATGGTTGGTGCCTGAATCATTCACGAAATGAGGTCTACAGTGAGGGAAAAAATTATTTGATCCCCTGCTGATTTTGTATGTTTGCCCACTGACAAAGAAATGATCAGTCTATAATTTTAATGGTAGGTTTATTTTAACACTGAGAGACAGTATAACAACAAAACAATCCAAAAAAAAGCATTTCAAAAAAGTTATAAATTGATTTGCATTTTAATGAGTGAAATAAGTATTTGATCCCCTATTAATCAGCAAGATTTCTGGGCCCCAGGTGTCTTTTATACAGGTAATGAGCTGAGATTAGGAGCACTCTCTTAAAGGGAGTGCTCCTAATCTCAGCTTGTTACCTGCATAAAAGACACCTGTCCACAGAAGCAATCAATCAATCAGATTCCAAACTCCACCATGGCCAAGACCAAAGAGTTGTCCAAGGATGTCAGGGACAAGATTGTAGACCTTGTAGACACAAGACTGGAATGGGCTACAAGACCATTGCCAAACAGCTTGGTGAGAAGGTGACAACAGTTGGTGCGATTATTCGCAAATGGAATAAACACAAAATAACTGTCAATCTCCTTCGGTCTTTGGCTCCATGCAAGATCTCACCTTGTGGAGCTTCAATGATAATGAGAACGGTGAGGAACCAGCCCAGAACTACACGGGAGGATATTGTCAATGATCTCAAGGCAGCTGGGACTATAGTCACCAAGAAAACAATTGGTAACACACTACGCCTTGAAGGACTGAAATCCTGCAGCGCCTGCAAGGTCCCCCTGCTCAAGAAAGCACATGTACAGGCCCGTCTAAAGTTTGCCAATGAACATCTGAATGATTCAGAGGAGAACGGGGTGAAAGTGTTGTCATATAAGACCAAAATCGAGCTCTTTGGCATCAACTCAACTCTCCGTGTTTGGAGGAGGAGAAATGCTGCCTATGACCCCAAGAACGCCATCCCCACCGTCAAACATGGAGGTGGACACATTATGCTTTGGGGGTGTTTTTCTGCTAAGGGGACAGGACAACTTCACCGCATCAAAGGGACGATGGACGGGGCCATATACCGTCAAATCTTGGGTGAGAACCTCTTTCCCTCAGCCAGGGCATTGAAAATGGGTCGTGGCATGGCAATGACCCAAAACACACGGCCAAGGCAACAAAGGAGTGGCTCAAGAAGAAGCACATTAAGGTCCTGGAGTGGCCTAGCCAGTCTCCAGACCTTAATCCCATAGAAAATCTGTGGAGGGAGCTGAAGGTTTGAGCTGCCAAACGTCAGCCTCAGAACCTTAATGACTTGGAGAGGATCTGCAAAGAGGAGTGGGACAAAATCCCTCCGGAGCTGTGTGCAAACCTGGTGGCCAACTACAAGAAACGTCTGACCTCTGTGATTTCCAACAAGGGTTTTGCCACCAAGTACTAAGTCATGTTTTGTGAAGGGGTCAAATACTTATTTCAGTCATTTAAATGCAAATCAATTTATAACTTTTTTGAAATGCGTTTTTCTGGATTTTTTTGTTGTTATTCTGTCTCTCACTGTTAAAATAAACCTACCATTAAAATTATAGACTGATCATTTCTTTGTCAGTGGGCAAATGTACAAAATCAGCAGGGGATCAAATAATTTTTTCCCTCACTGTACCTGTAACTGTGGCTCCCTTGATTCCTCTTATTTGTGATTATGATTGTTGTATTGTGAGCTGCCTAGGGTCGCATAGTTGAGGTGAGTGGCTTTATAAATTCAGTAAATGGATAAACAGGTATGAAGTATTTTCTTTAGCATTAGAATGCAGGTTATTTAGATTGAGGGTTTTTCTCTTTTGCAGAAGATCTTTGGGAAAGCCTGGAACATGCTAGCAATAAACCTGTTGCTATTGTGATGAATACATGGACCAAGCAAATGGGTTTTCCACTGGTGTATGTGGAAGGGGAGCAGGTAGGCATATGATTTCTGACTTTAAACTTGGTTCAGGTAGAATACAAACCAATGATTGAATCTTCCAAGATTACAGGCATATTATGGTATAGAGCTCATATCTTTGCTTTCATTTTCTGTTTACTCAGTATCCCAGTTTCTATAGTAAAAAAAAAAAAAGCACTTGGACCAATAGTAGTTACCTATGGCTTTCAGGTCAGTCATCAGCAAACCATATTTTGCCGATACTTGAAACAGTAGTTCCTAACTGTATTTTTCTGCTTATTGCAAAGCAGGGTTCATTTATACAGAAATAATAGATAACTTTTTGAATTATGATTGAGGAAGATTTTTTTATGACTTACTTTCCTTGCAACAGTATGTTTAGAATTTATATTTGTAAGTTTTAATAAATGGATCAGATTTTCAGCAACGCGTATTTAGCACATGACTAGAGACATCACCAACTTTGTGATAGTTTAGATGTGACACAGACCAAAGTAGAAAAAATATATTTCTAATCAGCATGACGTCCCTGGTCATACAGTATGAGTAGGCTATTTATATAAAGCATATGTTCAGATATTAAACTGTAATGAATACACTGTCCTGAGTAATTTCTGTAGAGATAGATGATAGGAATTTTATATGACTACATATATCCTGCATTTAAAAAGACAAATATGACTTATACAAACAGTATTATATTTGTATTTTTGCATAGGTCTAGTAGTCCATAATAAAGGGGAACCGATATGCAGCTAGTGATCACTGAAGGCCAAATTCAGTTTTCCCTTCTTTTATGAAACATTGCTCCCATACAGTTCCAATGCTAACTTCATAGCCTAAAGTCTAGGTATATTGCAAATGCAAACTGAAATTCTCAAAGATCAATGTGTACCAATCTCAGTGCTTTAGTCTGCTGCACTTACTTACATGGATTCATGGATCTTAAAAACGTTTGGCCCCACTAGGATCACTTATTAATTAGAAAGTTGCATTTATCTTGAAATATTGTAATATCATTTCCAGTATTTTATTATAGAAACAATTTATATTATAAATATTTATAATTTTAATCTCATTATAAATATTACAGAAAAATTTCTTTCCTGCCTTTAAGTCCTTAGACTCGGAAAGCAGTAATGGAAGTAAGACAAAACATAAAAGTGAAATTAATACCATCTTAACACAGAGTTAGAAGTAGAGTCCCTAAGCTCATTCTTAATTAACCTTGTAGCTGGTTTCTTGTATACAGGTAGTCCTCAACTTACAGTAGTTCATTTAGTGACCATTCAAAGATACAACATCACTGAAAAAAGTGACTTATGACCAGTTTTCACACTTGTGACGGTTGCAGCATCCCCATGGTCACGTGATCAAAATTCAGACAGTTGGCAACTGACTCACATTTATGACAGTTGCAGTGTTACTAACTTAACAACTGCAATGATTCACTTAACAACTGTGGCAAGAAAGGTCATAAAATGGGGCAAAACTCACTTAACAAATGTCTCGCTTAGCAACATAAATGTTGGGCTCAATTGTGGTTGTAAGTCAAGGACTACCTGTACTTAAATCTTACACATTTACTTCACGTTGACTTTGTTAAGTCAGCCAATATATAATCCCAATGTCTGAAGACAAAAAATTATTTCCTCCGATGCTTTCTAGAGACTTGAAGCTTGTCTGAATTTATGTTAGGGGGTTTCTAGGTATGGTTCATGCTCTTAAGCATTATGGTACTGGTTATGACCTATGGCATAGGGCAGGGGTCTTCAAACTTGGCCCTTTTATGACTTGTGTACTTCAACTCCCAGAATTCCTCAGCCAGGTGTGCCTGTCTGAGGAATTCTCGGAGTTGAAGTCCACAAGTCATAAAAGGGCCAAGTTTGAAGACCCCTGGCATAGGGCTTGGTTGCTTGAGGGATCCTCCAGTTAAGCGGTGCTATCTATCAGGACCCTAGAAGTGTTCCTTCTCTGTCGTGGCACCTGCCCTCTGGGATCAGGTTCCCCTTGAGGTTTCAGTGGCATTCTGGAAGACCTTAAAAACTTGGCTGTTCTCCCAGGCTTTGGGCTAGGGTGGTTAGAGACCCTTGCTGGTCATGTGATATGTTAGTTGTTGCTGGGTTTACCATCTTGTTTACTGTTTTATTTTCTAGTTTTGACTGTATATTTGTTGTCTTGTTTTTATGCTGTGAGCCACCAGAGTCAATTGGAGTTGGATGGTGTCTAAGTAAAAACAAACAAACAAACAAGCACACATACACGCATATAAATACATACATACATTTTGGTATAACTTTTAAATATTTCCCTTTTAAAACAAATAATACAACAATTTCATTGACTTTGTTATAGCAGATTTCCTTAATTTGAAAATAAGACATTACAAAGTACTACATTTTCCTTGACAATACTGCTTTTTCAGGACCGCTCTCACCAGTTTCACATGTTCGTCCATGGTCTCTGTGTAAATTAGAATGTCGTCTAGGTAAACCAGGACTCCCTTAAACAAGTGTTCGTGTAGCACTTCATTAATCAACAGCATAAATAAGGCCGGCGCCCCCTGGAAACTGAACAGGAGGACCTGAAATTGAAAGCACCCCAGAGGGCAGTTAAAAGCAGTCTTCCATTCATTGCCCTCTTTAATTTGCACCCAGTAATATGCTTCCCTTAGGTCCACCTTGGTAAAGTACTTCCCTTTGGCCAAGTGGCTTAACGTCCTTCATCAGCGGCAGGGGGTATACATTCTCTACGCAAATAACATTGAGCCCTTGGTAATCCACACAGAGTCTCAGGGAACTGTCTTTTCTCTGAATAGAACAGGTACTGCCATTCGCAATTTTGCTGGCTGGATAAACCCTCTGGCCAGATTCTTGTCTATGAAAGCCCTGAGTTCTTCCAGCTCCCTTGGCATCATGGAATAAAGTTTAGGTTTAGGTAGTTTGGCCCCTGGCAGGATTTCAGTAGCACAGTCTGTGGGGTGGTGAGGGGGAAGCACATCTGACTCCATCTCACTGAAGACTTCTCTTAGAACCCAGTATTCCTTCAGTATGAGCGAGTCTGTTTTGCTTTCTCTGCAGTTTGGCAAAGTGCCAGCCACTTTCCCTTTCTTAATGAGAGGCGTGAGCTTACATGGCTCCACTTTCACCGTGGCTTTCTTAATCGGGTGTTTCCGAGGTATCTTTAAAGTTTTCTCTGGCCAATTAATGGCGGGGTTCCACCTCTCCAGGCAGGCAAGTCCCAGAATCATGGGTCGGTCCATGCTGGGTGCTGCAATGAAATTGATAGTTTCTACATGGTTTTCTATTCTCATTTCTAATGGTTCAGTTATAAAACAGGTGTGACCAGCCCCCACTAGCAAGCCATCTGAATGAAAGCTATCGGTACTTTGAGCTCACAGAGGCATATTCCGAGCCTCTTCACCACATTAGGGCTAACTAGGCAGCGAGTGCACCTAGAGTCTAGTAGGGCAGTTAATATGCCTTTTCGCCCCGAGGATGCCACCACCAATTCCACCTTCACCGTCATGGGTTTCAAAGCTCCACTTACCAGTGGCTCATCATCCCTGCTGCTGTCGCTCTCCACAGACAGTTTCAGGTCTTTCGTCGGAATTCCCTCACCTTCGCTCGATGGCAGAGTGAATCTACGACTTCAACCCCTTTGCGCACCACTGTCTTGGGTTTGGCGGCAGGCTACCCTCACCTTGGGGCGTTCGGGGTTCTTGGGGCTGATCACTGGGAAGAGCAGTCGCTCACCCAATGGCCCTCTTCTCCACACTGGAAGCATCCCGTCAGGCGTCGTCTGGGGCTGGGGCCCTATCTGCCCAGTCTTGGGGTCTCTCTTCTCTCTGGGGTCCTGTAGCATCATAGTTCTCTCCCTGTCGGGTTGTGAAACAAACCCAGGTCTATCTCCACCTCCCCGGCTAGGACACACCAACCCCAGAGGGTCCTGGGTAAATCCCTGGACAGGCAGGTGTAAAGCACTTCTCGATTCAAGCCCTGCCGGAAGTACTCTAGGAGCATTTCTTGGGGCTATCCAATGAGCCTGCTGGTCAGACCCCGGAACGTTTGGATGTCAGCAGCAACAGTTCATCTGCCCTGCTTGATGGTTTGTATTCTTGTCTTTGCCCTCTGATCGGTAGTCGGTCTTTGAACTGCTGTCTCAGGGGAGATCATGAAAGCGTTGAACTTATGCAGCTTGTCAGCATCCTCATCGTGCAGGGTCATGACCCAGTCAGCAGCCTCACCGTCTAGGGCTCTCACGACGCACCGCACCATGGCCTCATCATTGGGGAGGTCTTGCCTGTATTATTCCATGAAATCCCATACTTGGTTGAGGAAGAACCCCCATTGAATTTCACCGGCATCAGCAGTGGTCAACGATCCCCTTTGGCCACCGAAGTGACTTTGGCTGAGGGCGCAGCAGGGGCCGGCGGCGCTGGGATGGGCTGAGCTGCAGCTGGTGCCGGTCTCCGGTCTGACCCTAAGCAAGAACGATCTATGACTCCATTTTATGAGAAAGATAGTCTTTACTAAAGGTCAAGTGTACTATAGTAAAGCAAAGCCAGATCTAAGGTTCGTGTGCCAAACTCCCAAGCATAATTCCCCCTTCCCAGGATCATCTCCCCCATTAGTCCTTGATTGTCCAATCATATTCAAACTAGATGTTGTTGGAACAGTCATCCTTGGTATGCGGCTACATTCCTTCACGAGCGGTTGTCCTTGAATTTGAGTCTCCTGCTGGTACAGTGAACTGTGTGATCCTCCTCCCCCCTCCTGTTCAGCTTCCCTCCCCCTGTAGCTCATGGCAGACTGACACCAAAGCAAAGGTGTAAGGCAAATGTGAGGTAGCAGTTCTGATAGATCACTATTTAAATATTTTTCACACATGCGATCTTAAATTCATGATCTGAGGACTGATTAGGGAACAAAGATCTTGTTATCAGATTAAGCCAATACCACAGTTTATTGTAATAGATCAGACCAAATTAATACAGTATTTAATTTCAACAAATTAGGACTTTCTTTGGCTTTGCAATGGTAGTCACTGATAACTCAGTCCTAGCCATCATATTTCAATCACAATACTGTGATATAATACAGTAACATAAGAAAATTTAATCTGTAACTGGGGCCAATCTGTTGGTAGTAGCAGATATAGGCATGTAAGAATGGTGCAGTTGGTGAAATGGGGAGTGGGCAAAAAGATGTGGTTTGGCAAATTGTTAAAACAGACCTGACAAACCTACTATGCACTGTGAGGACAAGGGATTAAGTCCTCTGGACATACCATCTTAATTAGAAGTATTCTCAAGCCTCTCACTGCTATTTTGGCCTTTTGTTCTTTACTCCAGCAAGAAGATAACAAAGTGCTGAAGCTAGTCCAGAAGAAATTCTGTGCCAGTGGACCACATAGTGGTAAGACAATGGCTAATAGCAGGAGCAAGCAGTGTACTATATTGTATGTGACACCAACTATTCCACGAAATAGCCCTTGCATTGTCAGTTTGTGCAGGCAGGTGTCCTTTTTAGGATTCAGATGTTTGAAATACAGTGAGGGGAAAAATTATTTTATCCCCTGCTGATTTTGTACGTTTGCCCACTGACACTATAATTTTAATGGTAGGTTTATTTTAACAGTGAGAGACAGAATAACAACAAAAAAATCCAGAAAAACGCATTTCAAAAAAGTTATAAATTGATTTGCATTTTAATGAGTGAAATAAGTATTTGATCCCCTATCAATCACCAAGATTTCTGGCTCCCAGGTGTCTTTTATACAGGTAACGAGCTGAGATTAGGAGCACTCTCTTAAAGGGAGTGCTCCTAATCTCAGCCTGTTACCTGTATAAAAGACACCTGTCCACAGAAGCAATCAATCAATCAGATTCCAAACTCTCCACCATGGCCAAGACCAAAGAGTTGTCCAAGGATGTCAGGGACAAGATTGTAGACCTACACAAGGCTGGAATGAGAGACAGAATAACAACAAAACAATTCAGAAAAACGCATTTCAAAAAAGTTATAAATTGATTTGCATTTTAATGAGTGAAATAAGTATTTGATCCCCTATCAATCACCAAGATTTCTGGCTCCCAGGTGTCTTTTATACAAGTAACGGGCTGAGATTAGGAACACTCTCTTAAAGGGAGTGCTCCTAATCTCAGTTTGTTACCTGTATAAAAGACACCTGTCCACAGAAGCAAGCAATCAATCAACCAGATTCTAAACTCTCCACCATGGCCAAGACCAAAGAGCTGTCCAAGGATGTCAGGGACAAGATTGTAGACCTACACAAGGCTGCAATGGGCTACAAGACCATCGCCAAGCAGCTTGGTGAGAAGGTGACAACAGTTGGTGCGATTATTGGCAAATGGAAGAAAAACAAAATAACTCTCAATCTCCCTCGGTCTGGGGCTCCATGCAAGATCTCACCTTGTGGAGCTTCAATGATCATGAGAATGGTGAGGAATCAGCCCAGAACTACACAGGAGGATATTGTCAATGATCTCAACGCAGTTGGGACCATAGTCACCAAGAAAACAATTGGTAACACACTACGCCGTGAAGGACTGAAATCCTACAGCACCCGCAAGGTCCCCCTGCTCAAGAAAGCACATGTACAGGCCCGTCTGAAGTTTGCCAATGAACATCTGAATGATTCAGAGGAGAACGGGGTGAAATTGTTGTGGTCAGATGAGACCAAGATTGAGCTCTTTGGCATCAACTCAACTCTCCATGTTTGGAGGAGGAGGAATGCTGCCTATGACCCCAAGAACACCATCCCCACCATCAAACATGGAGGTGGAAACATTATGTTTTGCGGGTGTTTTTCTGCTAAAGGGACAGGACAACTTCACTGCATCAAAGGGACGATGGACGGGGCCATATACCGTCAAATCCTGGGTGAGAACCTCCTTCCCTCAGCCAGGGCATTGAAATTGGGTTGTGGATGGGTATTCCAGCATGACAATGACCCAAAACACACGGCCAAGGCAACAAAGGAGTGGCTCAAGAAGAAGCACATTAAGGTCCTGGAGTGGCCTAGCCAGTCTCCAGACCTTAATCCCATAGAAAATCTGTGGAGGGAGCTGAAGGTTTGAGCTGCCAAACGTCAGCCTCAAAACCTTAATGACCTGGAGAGGATCTGCAAAGAGGAGTGGGACAAAATCCCTCCTGAGCTGTGTGCAAACCTGGTGGCCAACTACAAGAAACGTCTGACCTCTGTGATTGCCAACAAGGGTTTTGCCACCAAGTACTAAGTCATGTTTTGTGAAGGGGTCAAATACTTATTTCAGTCATTTAAATGCAAATAAATTTATAACTTTTCTGAAATGCATTTTTCTGGATTTTTTTGTTGTTATTCTGTCTCTCACTTAAAATAAACCTACCATTAAAATTATAGACTGATCATTTCTTTGTCAGTGGGCAAACGTACAAAATCACAGGGGATCAAATAATTTTTCCCCTCACTGTAATTTACAAACCATTAAGTCTGAAATTTTAATTTTTCATTGTGGTTTTTTGTTTGTGTTTACATTCTGCACATTTTAATTAGAAAACCTGCACGCTCTTTAAAATGACTTTACATAGTATTAATATTTCTTTGTGATATCTGTGTGAAAGGCAGTAGAAATACAGTTCTGTGAAAAAGCATTTGTCCCTTTTGGGATTTCTGTATTTTTGTATATCTTTACCAGTTAAAGTTGTTATAGCTTCGTGTGGAACCTACTGATATTTAAAGAGAGTAACAGTGAGCTTTGGGGTTCTTTTTATTTATAAGTAAAACGTTCCAAAATACAATATCCCAGTGTGAAAAAGTAATGGCTTCCCCTTGTTCTGTCAAACATTTAAAAAAATCTAGCATTTTCCTTCAAGTGCAGTCCTCTTTTTTCAGATCAACCAAGTGTTGATCCATTGATTACAACAGGAATTGACTGAATGGATTGTCACCTGAACCTGATGTGTGGGTTGAGAGAGAGTGACTGACCCAAAGTCACCCAGCCAGCTTTCATGCCTAAGGTGGGACTAGAGCTCACAGTTTCCTAGTTTCTGTCCTGGTCCCTTAACCACTAGACTAAACTGGCTCTTAGTCAATACAATCAAATGAAGGGACAGTTTTGTGACTAATTAATTAAACACGGCTATTGATTGGATCATCCCTGCCCTCTAGAAGTATCAAGGAATGAACATTTTATTATATAGCCCAAGACCAAATTGTAAAAGTTAAACCTCGAACTGCGAGATAGGTGGCATATAAATTTAATAAACAGATAAAATAAATAAAAATTAAATACTATCTGAGAATGCAAGAAAAAATTAAGTAAATTACTACTTTTGTTGAGTCAGAACACAGCAAAGCTTAGGCCTAGAATTTAACAATTGCTTAAGTGATTTCAGGGCACTTATTTATTTTTAAGGAAAAATTCTAAATAATCATTGGACTGAATGTGTTGACTCCTGGTTACTGCCCAGGCTAGTCCCTGCAGTTTTCTTATCAAGATTTCAGAAGTGGTTTGCCATTGCCTGCTTCTTAGGGTTGAGAGAGAGTGACTGGACAAAGGTCACACAACTGGCTTTGTGCCTTAAGGCAGTATTAGAACTCACAGTCTCCCAGTGTCTAGGATAAATTGTATTATAAATTGTATGGTTGCAGTTTCCTTGATTCATTATAAAGTTGGTATAGGCATCAATAACTTTTTTTGACAGAAATCTACAGAAATTTCTTTTGGGCAGAGCATGATCTAGAATCCATGTGATAAGAAATTGAATGTGATTTGAACAGCTAAAGTTCATAGTATTTCTAGAGAGCTCCACATTTATTTAATAACATTTTGATTTTAATTAAATTTTTGAAAGACTATGATCTATATGCTCCCCAAATAGCACAAAAACATCTCCCTATATTATTATACAATTTATTATTGATGCCTGTTTCCCTAAAATAGGTTACAAAATGGTTTCTAAAGTTCTGGGGATAGTTTTAAAATCTTAACCAAGGTACCCATTTTGTTAAAATCATGCTTTCTATCTGAATTCTGCAGGAGTGTATTAGACTATCTGTCCATAAGCAGAAATGCATGTGGTTCATGTAGCAAGGGAACAATCTCAAAACATACAAGCAAGTATGAATTAAAAAAAACAGTTCAGTGTTTTTAAACACTAAATCCCACAGAAATATTGTGGCAGGACCAGAATAAGCAATTCCTACTTGGAATACCCTTAAATGTTATTAATTTGAAGCAGTTCACTGTGGTAGAATGAATACAAAAAAAGTGATGTGAGACACTAACCACCTATTAGAGAAAGCAGTTATAGCAGCCAAAGGTGTTGCAACCAGTTACTGAATCTAAGGGGATTGTTACTTTTTTACACTAGTGCATTGCATGCTTATACTTTGTTTATGTAATAAATTAAAAAAGCACCAAACTTGGGTGTCATTTGTTCACTCACGTTCCCTTAATGTATCGGTAGGATTCATATGAAACTCCAGTTACATTCATTGGCAAGTTATGCAAAAAGTCAGAAAATCTGGAAGACATGAATACTTCTTCACTGAATAGTAGATATACAGTAGATGAACATCTAGTATTAAGTAGATATATCATTCCAATCATTCTGTTTATTATTGAAGACACCCAACCTTCAGTTTTATGGTTCTTGTCAGGCATGTAGTGGATAGAAAAATGAGTGCTTAGTCATAGAGTTTGAAAGGGCCAGGGAACCTGGGTTAGGGTTAGGGTTAGTGCCTCTGCAGTCGTTCGTAAGGATGAACGACTGCCATGGTGCTGCAACATTCGTAACTTTGGGACTGTGTCATAAGTACTTGGGTGGGTGGGGGTTATGTCATAACTTCGAATGGTCGCTAAGTGAACTGTCGTGACTCGAGGATTACCCGTATTGCAAAACAGTGTCATCAACTCATGTAATCCAGGATGTAGTCATGGAATACTGGAACTGCAGTTGAGGAAAAGGCATTGAAAACAAATTACTTAGAAGACTTGTACAAACAGGTTGAACCATAGGCTTCATATTAAAGCCCAAAATGAAAAAGTAAACCAGTCATTTGCCAATCTAGAATGGAACTGGGTTTTAATTACTCTTCTGATGAAAAATAATGGCTTTTGATTAGAGTTTGAGTTTGAAGGCAGTTCATTCAATTGATTTTTAAAGGGACATTTATTGAAAAGGAAGATCAACATGTGCAATGTTTGTTAGTTATTGTAGCACCTGCTTTATCAAAAGAAAAATGATGCATATTTTTATATGGAGATACTGCTCATTTGCTCCAGTTGTGAATACAACTGAAATACCAGATAACCCCTAAATTATTAGAATTTCATGTCTGTTCTAGAACATTATCCACTTGTTTTTTTATTTTGTTGCTACTTATTCTTTCTCATTTGTTGTAGAGAACAAGAGTAATAGTTCATGTGAATATGTAAATATCTATGTTCATTTAAATAACAAATTTGATTTATAGGTGACTGCCCGAGTCACCCTAATATACAGTTCCATTAGATCCAGAGAGCAACTTCAGAGTTATCGTTCTTTGCATAAAATTGTTAGATTACAAATTGTTTCAGGAAAAATATAGACCTTGAACAAATTTGTCTTTGCAGAATGATTGGGTTTCCATTTTACAAATGTGCTGGGTGAAAGCAGCTATGATTTTACTTCTTACTCTATAAATTGTCAAATATGTTTCTGGGGACTGGGCAGTGGACCATATCATGCCTTGTTCTGTCAGGTATCCTTGTTGTCTTTTATATAGGGGAAGATTACCCTCTATGGATGATTCCCATTAGCATTTGTACAAGCGATGACCCAACCCATGCCAAAATGCAAGTATTAATGGACAAGCCTGAGTTAACTTTAGTTTTGAGAGATGTGAAGCCAGAGCAGTGGGTTAAGGTGAGTAGTTGTAAAGAGGGAGATATTCCTCTCTATATTTTTGATTGTCCAGCCTACTGTCCTAAAATAGAATATGTTACTCTTCCTGGTCAGCTTCTTGATTAGTCAGGAGAACAGAGTTGCATTTCTTTCAAATCTGCCTTGTTCTCTTAAATGTAATGCCACCAACAGCCCAAATACCAGGGCACTGGAATTGTTTCTTTCATATTCAGTTTGCAGACAGAATTAATGTCAGCAGGATTTGACTTATATATGTCTTTTAGTGTAAGCTTCCCTTGTGAGTTTGTTTTGCCCACGATTAAATGTTCAAATATTCCTATGATCTTGTAGAAAACCTGGTGTAACATTATCGTTGTTATTGGTATTAGGAAAGATACCTAATGACCATGCATGATGGAGCTGATTTTGTCTTGGTGATCCAGTTAAGGTTCCCTGTTTTAACAGTTTTTCAATGGAAATGACTTTCCATTGCAAATAGTTAAATGTGAGCATTCCTTACAGTTTTATTCATCTCTAAGTACTTAGATCTCTTGCTTCATTGCTGAACCTCTTTCAGAAGAAGGTTCTTCTCCAAGAATCTGATATTAAGTCATTATCTTGTCGTAATTCTGTCAGAGATTATCACATTGTTGATAATCTGAACAACCACATCACTTTGATTGCATAAGAGAAGTTATCACTTTGTTTACCAAAGATAGGAAGAGGAAGACAATTATTGGCACATTCGATAGATAACATGCTGGTCACAGTGTTACTGAAGGAAATGTCAATTGCTATCAAAATTGGGAGTCTTTAGTTGTGCGTCTGACTATTACTGCTCCTTTCTATTACCAGATGAGGTCACAGATAATTCTGGGAAGACATAGAGTATGTCAGTTATCTCCAGTGACTTCATGTGATAATTTCCTGGATTTAGTCTTAAGGCTCAGTTTTTCCCAGATCATTTTGAAACTTAAATCTTACTGCATTGGCAAATCATACAGTAGTCCCACCACTCTGACTCAGTTGCAAGTTTATCAGAGAAAATAAACACAAAAAATTATGTAACATATAATACATTTTAAATAGTTCAATATTAGCAGCTATCTATAGATACAAACCATATAGAGAATCAGTAAAGGATAATGCCAAAAAATGTGGCCTAAAAGTTAATAGGCCATAAACAAGATTCTGTTAAAAATGAATAAGTTGCAAATGTTCCTCTTCATTCATCAAGATAAAAGAGAGGCCGCATGAGGGAGTTGCATTGCATCTTGGGTTTGCAGAGCCTCCTGATTTTTCAAGGAATTTGAAAAAGGAATAGTCTCCACTTACTTTTGTAGGATATACATCCTTTTCCATAGTTGTTGTCAATAATAACTATGAGTCAGTTGGAAAATTGTCAGGATTACAATAAAAGATCCTTCATTTTGATTTTGTTCTTGCTGGAACAACCCCACTGTGATGACTTCCCTGGATGCTTTCCCAGACACCTCTCCAGATGCTAGTTCGAGGGAGGATAAGCTGGTCCCAGGCACATCAGGAGGGGAGGCAGCCGAGGGCTACAAGCCAGGAGTGGAGGGGCCGAGCACAGGGGAGTGACCAGACGAACAGTCAGCTGAGCTAGGGACAGGAGAGAGCACACAGCTGCAGCTGGTCAGTGGAGATGAAGAACTGCCTCCTCCTCCCAATCAAGAGCACATAGGGCGTCAGCCAGGCATCGGGAGGAAGCCGATGCTGTGCATGCCCCTCGGTTCATCTGTTGGTTTCCACTGCCAATACCCACAGAAAACTGGTCCGCAGGGCCCCAGGAGGATGGGGTATGCTGGGGGGGGGGAAGAGTGTGATGACTCCCCCAGACGCCTCTCCAGATGGTAGTTCAGAGGAGGATGAGCTGGTCCAGGGCATGTCAGGAGGTGATAGCCAAATCTGGCCCTAGGTTCTGCCTCGGTTTACCTTCCCAATAAGCAACCGAGTCGGAAGATCATTTAAAAGCAGTTTATTAGAGTACTCTGATAAAATGTGGTCTCTCTATGGAAAGGAGAGAGAACCATGTTACATTTCTTTTTATAGTTAACATAACAAAGAAAAATGAAAGAGGAAAGTTGATTGGACAGGATAAAAGTAACCCCTTTGCATAGGAAATCAGTTACATGTAGTCAAACATGTTACATATTTGCATCCCATAATAACAGGGAACTAAAATAGCCCTTAAAGCATAAAACAGGAGGAAAATGGCATAACATTTTCCTGAAAAATTAAATTGGGGCTTCCCTCTGATGTAACATGCTAGAGAAATCATGTTGCAAGCAACTGCCTAGGTGATGCCAACAGTTTTTCTTTGGCAACAAATACAGACATGGCTTACAAATGCCTCCCTCCTAACCAGCCCCAAATCACCCAGCTGGCCCTCATGGCCAAAGCAGGATTTGAACTCACAGTTCTCCAGCTTTTTTTTTTTTTTTTTTTTACAAATTTTATTGATTTTCTAATATAACATTCACATATTTGAAAAGCAACGTGGCGGCTGGGTTGTAATAATTCAATTACATACAGATATCATTAGTACAGATTTCAAACTACTACCGTAAACATTTCCTCTCTCTTCCCCTTAATATATACTGTCCATATGTAAATTAAAACAATTCTTATTCTATCAATCACATAAAACATAACTTTCTTACATATATCAATAGTTTTCAGTTTATATATATATATATATTTATTTTTATTTTTCCTTTTTCACTTTACAACAAACAAAAGTACATTTTTTTCCTTAACAGTACTGTTTTGTATATCTCTTACATTTATTTACAGTTATGTACATTAATTTTCATACTTTTTTGTTTTTTCTGTTCTAACCAAACATAGCACTTGTTCCATATGTCATAAAATTCTGTTGCTTCCTTATCTTTTATTTCTAGAGTAAGCTTGTACATCTCAGCGCATTCTAATATCTTGTTTATAACCATATCGTTTGTTGGTATATTTTCACTTTTCCAACATTGTGCATACGCAATGCGTGCCGCTGTTATTATGTGTACAATGATGTATTGGATTTGTTTTTTTATCCTTGGATTAATTATGCCTAATAGAAATAGTTCGGGTTTGAGTTCAATTTGTTCTGTTGTTATCTCCTGGATCCATCTCCTTATCTGTACCCAATAAATCTTAGCTTTGGGACATTGCCACCACATATGGTAGAATGTTCCCTCCTTATTTTTGCATTTCCAACAATCCGGATTCATGTTTTTATACATTTTAGCCAATCTCGCCGGTGTTAAATGCCATCTATAGAACATTTTGTATTGATTTTCTTTATGTGCCGTTGACAGTGTCAATTTGCAATTTATATTCCAGACTCTTTCCCATTCTACTAATTCTATATTTCGGCCCACATTTCGTGCCCAAGCTATCATTTGACCTTTTACTATTTCCTCCTCCAATTCTACCTCTAGTAAATATTTATAAGTTTTTGTTAAAAATTTTCCTTCCTTACCTATCAAAATTTTATCTAATTGCTGTGGTATCTGATTTATTCCATATTCATCCATATCTTTGCGATATTTTGACTGTATTTGTAAGTATGGCCACCAATCTATGATTATTCCCTGTTCTTTTAATTCTTCCCTTGATTTGAGATTTCCTTGGTTGTCTACTAATTCTTTATATCTAATCATCTTTTTTTTGTCCGATGTATTTGGATGAATCATTGCCTCCATCGGTGAGACCCAATTTGGTATTTTAATATAGTGTTTCTTTTTGACTTTTTCCCACGTCCAAATCAGCGCATCTCTTATCTGATGCCGGTAAAAATATGTGTGTGTCTTCTTATATTTTCCCCATAGGAAAGCATGCCAACCGGCCTGCAAATCGTGTCCTTCAATCAACAAAACCCTTTTATTTTCTAAATTTATCCAATCCCTAATCCAAAGTAACCCAGCTGCTTGGTAATAAGTTTCCCATTTTGGGAGTCCAAGGCCACCTCTACTTCTACTATCTTGTAATGATTTAACATTTATTCGTGCTTTTTTACCCAGCCAAATAAATTTATTTATCATTTTGTCTAATTCATCAAAAAAAAAAAATTCTCTAATTTTATTGGGACTGTCTGAAATAAATATAATAATTTTGGTAATATATTCATTTTGATCACAGAGATCCTTCCTAATAGTGATAATTGTAATTTTCCCCATGCCTCTAAATCTTTTTTCATTTGTAATGTCAATTTTTTGTAATTATCCTCTTTTATTGAGGAACATCTTATAGTAAGCCAAATTCCTAAGTATTTAATCTTTTTTACAATTTGCAGTCCCAGATCTTCTTCTAATTTCCTTGTTTGTTTTTCAGTTAAATTTTTTACTAACATTTTAGCCTTCTCTATATTAATTTTTAGTCCTGCCACTGTTCCATATTTTTCTATTTCGTTCATTAGGATATTTCCTCTCTCTAGTGGTTCCTCTATAAAAAACACCAAGTCGTCCGCAAATGCCTGCATCTTGTATTCTTCTGTCTTAACTTGTAATCCTTTTATCTCTTTATTAATTCTAATTTGGGTTAGTAGCACTTCTAATGTCAAAATAAAAAGTAGAGGTGACATTGGACATCCCTGTCTTACTCCTTTGTTTATTTCAAATTTCTCTGTGTTATCCCCATTAATTATCACTCTAGCCTTTTGTATCCTAGACATTGCCTTTATCATTTTCTCAAACTTCCCTCCAAATCTCATATCCTCAATCTGTTGAAACATAAATTGCCAATTGAGATTGTCAAATGCTTTCTGGGCATCCAAAAATATCAATGCCACCTGTTTTTCAGGATGTGCTTCATAATATTCTAAGACATTTAATACCGTTCTCGTGTTATTCCTAATTTGTCTTGTGGGTAAAAAACCATTTTGATCTGAATGTATTATATCATTTAGTATTAATTTCAATCTTTCCGCAATTATAGTAGTGAAAATTTTGTAGTCCGTATTCAACAACGAGATTGGCCTATAATTTTTTATCTGTTTTGGGTCCGTACCTTCTTTTGGGATAAGAGATATATTAGCCTCTATCCAGGAGTCTGGTAATTTGGCTTTCTCCAACACATCATTGTACACTTCTAGTAATATCGTTTCGAAATCTTCATAGAGAGTCTTATACACCTCCCCTGGAAGTCCATCTGGCCCCGGGGCTTTATTATTTCTTTGTTTTTGCACTGCGGTTTTTAATTCCAAAGCTGTTATTTCCTTATTGAATATTTCTCTCTGTCCTTCTTTTAATTCCGGCAAGCCGTTAACTTTTAGGTATTGTTTTATTTTTTCCTCATCTATTTCCTCTTTCTTGTATAGTAACTCAAAATAATTCTGAATTATTTTTTTCTTTTTATCCATTCTACATTGCAACTCTCCATTTTCATCTTGTAGTTCCTGAATAAATCTTTTTTCCTTCTCTTTTTTTAATTTATAGGCAAGCCACCTCCCAGGCTTATTTGCGTGTTCAAAGAAATTTTGTTTTGCTATTTTCAATTCTCTTGCCATTTCCTCTTGGTCTATCAAATTTAGTTTATGTTTGGCCAAAACCATTTCCGCTTTAATCATTTCATCCTGCGGCTCCCTTTGTAATTTAGATTCTAATTTTTTAATCTCTTCCTGAAGTGTGTTTTGCATTTGCCTTCTTACTTTATTCTTTTTTGCTGTATAAGCTATTGCTATACCTCTCAAATATGCTTTAGCCGTATCCCATATAATTTGTAGTGATGTTTCTTGTTTTGTGTTTTCTTTAAAGAATAATTCCATTTCTTTTCTAATCCTTACAATAAATTCTTTTTCCTTTAAAATGTGGGAGTTCAATGTCCACCTTCTCCTTACTTTTTTCTGCCCTTTCCAGACTATTTTCAGGGGATTATGGTCGGCCCATGTATTTGGCATTATTTCTATTGTTTCTATATCTTGTCCTACCTCTCCATTCATCCATGCCATATCTAACCTAGACCAAGATTTATGCGGATTCGAAAAAAAAGTATATTCCTTTTTTTTTTATTCCGTTTTCTCCATTGATCAGATAGATTAAGTTCATGTGCCATCTCGAAGAATATATTTGGTAATATTTTCCGTTTCTTCTTGTTTTTTGTGTTACTAATATAATCTTTTTTTACATTCACTACCGCATTATAATCTCCCACTATACAAATATTTTCCTGTCCAATTTCTATAAGTTTTTTATATAATTTATTATAAAATTCTTTTTGGTTCTCATTTGGAGCATAAATCGTCACCAACAGCCATGTTTTCTGTTCAATTTGTAATTCTATCATTAGCACTCTTCCATCTGTATCTTGATATTTCAATTTGGCTTTAATTTCTTTCCTAATATAGACAGCTATTCCCCTCTGTTTTTGTTCCGCTAGTGCTGTATATAGTACTCCTAGTTTCGGGAATTCCAAGTATTTCTTATGTTGCTCTTTTATGTGTACCTCTTGTAGACAAGCTATATCTATATCTTGTTTAACTAATTTTGTTAGTATTTGTTTCCTTTTAGCGGGTGCATTTAATCCATTAACATTAATTGATATTAATTTAATCTCCTCTTCCATTGATCTACTTGTGTGGTCTACTTATGTGTTTGTCTTGTTCTCAAACCTACTCCTCTTTCTTTCCTTTGTCCTTTTTCTTCCTTACTTTCTATCTCTCGTTCTATTTCTTTTGGCTCTTGCTGTTGGTCTTCCTGGCTTCTAGATTCTAGTTCTTCTTTTCTACTATTCTCTTCTTCCACTCCTTCCAGCTGTTCATAGAATTCTCGTGCTCTGTCTAAACTATCTATCTTAATCTTTCTCTCCTGCCAAGATATCAACATCCCCTCTGGGATTAACCATCTAAATGGTATGCTTCTTTTAATTAGATATGCACTAAGAAATCTATAATCTCTTCTCTGTTCTCTTACTTGCTTTGGGACTTGTTTTAGTGTTTGTATTTCTTTATCTTTATAGATCATTGGGTTGTCTCTTGTAATCTTGTATATTATATCTCTAACTTTCTTTCTGGTGAATCTTATATGAACTTCTCGTGGAAGTCTGTTCCGTCTGGCATAGTTCGTATGGATTCGGTATGTCTCATCTATCTCATAATATTTCTTGCTTATCTCTCTGTAGAGCTTCGGCTATCAACTCTACCATAATAGCACCCAAATCCTCTTCCTTCTCTTCCACCATGTTTTGAAATCTTAAATAAAATGCAGCCCGGTCCATTTCTAGATGAATAATCGATTCTTCCATTTTTTTGTTAGTTACCATCAATTTTTCGTCTACTATATCAACTTTTTTTCCTATTTTATCCAACCCTACTTCTACTGTCTGTATTCTTTTTTCATTTTTCTCAATTGTTTGTTGAATCATTTCTATCCTAATTTATTCATATCCCTTCTCATTTCTATATGATTCTTAGACATTGTCTCCTGCATTTTTAACATCGTTTCCTGAATAGTTAGCAATGTTGTCTGCATAGTTTGCATATTTAATATTATACTCTGTTTTTCTGTCCCTAGCATTCCTTCTAGTGTTCTTTGACCTGGTGGGGAGGAATGTGTCAGTGCTGGACTTGATATTGTCTTCTTTCCTGTCCTCAATGTTGTCATAGTGATATCCTATTTCTCAAATTCTTTCTATTCTTAATATCTCTTTGTTTAACCAACCACCTATTTAACTTTGCTCTTTTACTCTAAACTTTCGGTTCTTCGTTTTTCTTTCTCTCCTCTTCTCGATCTACCTCTACTTCCACTATACTGTCAGACCTCTTTTCACCCTCTCCGACCCTCTTCACTTTCTTTCCTCTTTCTTACTTGGCACACAGTCTCTCTAAGATTCCAAATTTCTTCTCCAGTCTTATCTCGTCAACCGTCTGTCCATTCCTGTCACTTTCGTCACCGTATTACGTCCTCTCGCCGTCCCCTTTTACTTTCAGAATCTTCTCCACGTTCCTAACACTTTCGTCGCCGTATCGCGTCCTCTCGCCGTCTCCTTCACTTTCCGGGTCTTTTCCACGTTCAAGTCAATCTCCTTCTTTCTCCTCCAACCCCACTTTCTCAAATCTTCTGTAACGTACTGCTGTGTATCGCTCCTTCTCCGTCCTCCCTAGATCGCCATTTTCTCCGCAATTCCGGCTGTCCGCTCACCGATCGCTCCCTTCACTCCTCTCGTTCTGCAAACTCCGCCTTCACCACCGTTTCTCGTCTCTCAACCACTCTTTCCTCAAACTTCAACCGTCATCATCTTCGTCCTGCGCTAGAACATCTGCCACAAGGTTTTTTGTTTTTGTTTTTTGTCTCTCTCCTATTGATCTTCTGGTTATTCCAATCTACTGATTCACAGCTCTTCCCGCTGGGTCGCCACATTCATTGAGGATTCCCTCGCGAGTTGAGCTTCCTTCCAACACCCAAACCAACTGACAAGTAAATCTTTTTAGATTCTTCAGAATATTTTTAAAGTATTTTAACTCACTCAATAATACAGTCTGTTAAGTATATCTTTGCTTCCGCATCCTCTGTGGTTTGTCACGGCCTCAGATCCGCCATCAGTGGATGGCAGATATTTCCACGCTGGATTTAGGGGGTTTCCTTTTGTCGTAGTGGGTGTTTGCCTCTCACCTCACTACTCCCCAGGCTTCACCCCTTTCGCGCGTAGCCCTCCAGGCTCTCTGCGCCCCCGAAGGGTCTCCAAATGTGGAAAAATCAGAGTTGGAGGATGGAGACTGTCCTCTTTCCCCTGCACCGCCTTGACATCGCCACCGGAAGTCTCCCAGAGATCAGTTTATATATATTCTAATTATTTTAACATACAATCTTTTAGACAATCAATAACCTAATAAATTTTTCCAATTTTAATTTCCACTAATATTTAAATTTAACGTTTGATATTTATCATTCCCAAGATTTTAAATACTCCCAATTCCTCTATCACCATTCCTCACAAAATCTAATATTCAGAGTACACGACTTATCTATTTAACTTCTCACCCTCTATATCGACAAATTAATAATACAATATGATATCCTTGTTTTCTGCTATTTTTCGAATTTCTTAAATTAGTGATCAAAATTTCTTTTTATTTCAATATTTAATACTTCCTCTCTCTTCCTCTTTGTATCTGCTATCTCATGTTTAAACTAATAACTTTTGTTTTTAACGTTCCATATAGACCTATTTATTACTTTCATCAATAGGTTTTTAGCTTATCTATATCCTATTCACCTTTACATAACCTTTATACACAAATTTCTTTCTTTATACACAAATCAATATTCAAATTTAGCTATTAGTATTTATGCTACTAAGTTTTAATGGCCAAAAACGTTTCTTTATCTCAATTCATAGCAATGTCTTATATTCAACATACACGTCTTATCTATTTAAATATATTCTATTTTAAATTTTCATAAGACGGTCAAAACTCCATTCTTCTTCAGTCTTATTCTAGCTTTTTTTCTTTGCCAAGTCATCTTCCATGTCCTTATTTTTGGGTCATCAAACCAATCTTCTTGTATTGTCATATATGTTATTTGGCATTGACGAAACCATCCGGTCACCATTTTTTTGAGAGGACTAGTAGATCTGGCAGGTCGTCTCTTTATTTTCCTGTATCGACATGGTTGTTCTGAATTGTTTATCTTCTCTTCCAACTGTTCTTTTTCTGGATCCTCCAATTCCTTCTGATTTACATAGGAAACCTTTTCCTTTTTCCATGTTATCGGTGTCTTTTCTGGATTTTCAAATGTCAGTATTTGTTGAGCAGTTAATTCTTCTGTCATGGTATTTAAATGTTCCACTTTTTCTATTGTATTTTGTATAGATGGTTCTTTAGTTGTGGTCAAAGTTTGGGCTTTCATATCCAGGCTGCCTTTTGGTTCTTTTCTGTAGCCTCTTAATTCTTCATCGGCTGTGATAAGAGTTTGAATAATTGTTTTCAACATTAAAAGAATTTGTTGACCTTTATCCATGAGGAGATTCTGTTCCTGATCTTCTTCCATATTGGTATTTTAAACTAGAGGCTTTACAATTAGGAAATCCAAGAAAAAGAAAAAGTTTTTTTTTCTGAATAAGAAGCACAGCAAAGCTTTTCACAGCTGTTGTTTCAAAATTTTCAAGGTTACATATGTCTTATCTGTCTTCTGGGCTGTCAGCCAAGCCCCTGAAGAATAACAGATTGAGATACCAAGTTTGACCGCACGGTGTCGCCTCTACCCTTTAAAGTTTCCCTTTGAGTCCCAGAATTTTTTAAATTTTTTCAGTTTTTCTTCTTGTTTGTAAGAAAAAACCCAAATTTTCAACAGAAATAGATAGTAAAAAATAAAGAGTAAAAAATCTTTCAGTCCACAAGCTTTAGGAAATAAAATTCCAATTGGGATCCAGTTATTTTTTCAATGTTTTAAACTCCCCTGGGTAGTCGGTCGCCGCTTTTTCTAGGGGGAGGGGGCTAAAATCTCCCTTCCCTCACCACAGGGGGGAAAATGCTTAGCAGCTTATGCAGGTACAGAAAGTAATTAGGGTGTAAAAGAGGTAAATCTCACCCAGTCTCTTCCACGCTGCTTTAAGGTTGCCTGATGGAAAGTGTGACTTTGGCTGTCTGCAGCCTAGGGACGAGCCATATTTCTATGGCCGGTCTTTTCGTCCGCCGGTTTGGAGGGATCGCCAGCTCTTAACGGGAGAGTTGCTGCTCTCCCACGATCCAGCGAGAGCCCCTCCTTGCTGGTCACCTCTTCGGGGCAACTTTCGGCCCTTTTCAGGGGCCCCCATCGATGCGAAACTTAACGGGGGAGAGAGAGCAAGTCTCCCAGCTGTCCATGGCGGCCGTGTGGCGAACCGGAAGTCCCAGTTCTCCAGCTTTGTAGCCTGTGGCCGTAACCATGAGACCAAATTGGTTCTCTATAAAGGTTTTCCTTTCCTCCTTGGCTCCAAGGAAAAGGAAAACAAATTGAGCATACACATTATACAGCAATTAATCATCTCTTTTGCAGTAGCAACGAGTTCCAAAAACACATGCTGTAAATAAAATTTCATAGGATTGTTCCTTTGACAAGAATGTCCTCAAATACATTATTAAGGATAAATCCAGACTAAAATGCAAAGGAAAATCACTGACGTTTGACACACACAAACACAAAACAATATCAGAGTTGGATGGGATCTTAAAGGTCTTCTGGTCCAACCCCCTACTGAAAACTGGTTGTCCAATTTCATCTTAAAAGCCTCCAGTAATGAAGTACCCACAGCTTCTGTAGACAATCATCCCACTGATTAATTATTCTCACAGTAAGGAAATTTTCCTTAGTTCTAGGTTGGTCCTCTCCCCGACTTAATCTTCAGCTATTGCTTATTGTTCTGTCTTTTAGTATTTTTTTTTAAAAAATAAGTTAATCATTTCTTTTGTGACAACCCGATAGATATTGGACAATGTCTAGTACATTTATTAAACTTAATATACCCAATTCCTGCAGACCAGAGCAGGCAAAAAGAAACTGCATTTTTCCCTTTTTTTTTTTTGTGACATCGGATGCCACAGTGCCCCTCCCTTCTCAGGCAAAAGTTGTAAGCAGAAAAAAAAATGGTTAAAAGGAACAGAAAAAAAACAACGCATCCCCCCATTTCCTTCTCAGATACAATTTCAAAGGCAGAATGAGATTTGCATTATCTTGAACATTCTGTCCAGCAGTTAATCTTAACTACATCCCTTGGGTCTTTTGCAGAAAGAAATCACACTCACATGTTACCAAGGTGTAGAAAAAAAAATCTCCAAAACAGTCACCCACAAACATAATGCAGATGTTTCTTAATTTAAGAAAGGGAGTATAGGAAATAATTCCTTCAGAAAAGATCTCAAATACTATGTAACCAGTGAGTTGGCCAAAAAAATAATAAAATTACAGACAGACACACAGAGAATTTTCAAAACAAATTTTTGCACTAATAAGAGATTTCTTACATCCACTTTCATTCTTCCTCTTTGTCTCACACATTCCGGTTAGAACTGGTTGGGGGTAGTGAATGCATTTTTTTTCCCCAGGAGAGGGATAATGATCAAAAAGGTTTCCTCTCTCTTGTCACCCTCCAAACTATTGGAACCTAAAGAAATACATAACTTTCTATAGATCAATTATCAACTTAACTCATTAAGTTCTCTCACAAAATAAAAGATCAAAGTTCTCACATCCTGGCCAGGCATGAAACTGCACACTTAGTCTCTCAATCTCTCTCTCTGGTGTTCCACTTACAGTGAGGGAAAAAAATATTTGATCCCCTGCTGATTTTGTACGTTTGCCCACTGACAAAGAAATGAACAGTCTATAATTTTAATGGTAGGTTTATTTTAACAGTGAGAGACAGAATAACAACCAAAAAATCCAGAAAAAGGCATTTCAAAAAAGTTATAAATTGATTTGCATTTTAATGAGTGAAATAAGTATTTGATCCCCTATCAATCACCAAGATTTCTGGCTCCCAGGTGTCTTTTATACAGGTAACGAGCTGAGATTAGGAGCACTCTCTTAAAGGGAGTGCTCCTAATCTTAGCCTGTTACCTGTATAAAAGACACCTGTCCACAGAAGCAATCAATCAATCAGATTCCAAACTCTCCACCATGGCCAAGACCAAAGAGTTGTCCAAGGATGTCAGGGACAAGATTGTAGACCTACACAAGGCTGGAATGAGCTACAAGACCATCGACAAGCAGCTTGGTGAGAAGGTGACAACAGTTGGTGCAATTATTGGCAAATGGAAGAAACACAAAATAACTCTCAATCTCCCTCGGTCTGGGGCTCCATGCAAGATCTCACCTTGTGGAGCTTCAATGATCATGAGAATGGTGAGGAATCAGCCCAGAACTACACGGGAGGATATTGTCGATGATCTCAAGGCAGCTGGGACTATAGTCACCAAGAAAACAATTGGTAACACACTACGCCGTGAAGGACTGAAATCCTGCAGTGCCCGCAAGGTCCCCCTGCTCAAGAAAGCACATGTACAGGCCTGTCTGAAGTTTGCCAATGAACATCTGAATGATTCAGAGGAGAACTGGGTGAAAGTGTTGTGGTCAGATGAGACCAAGATCGAGCTCTTTGGCATCAACTCAACTCGCCGTGTTTGGAGGAGGAGAAATGCTGCCTATGACCCCAAGAACACCATCCCACCATCAAACATGGAGGTGGAAACATTATGCTTTTGGGGGTGTTTTTCTGCTAAGGAGACAGGACAACTTCACCACATCAAAGGGACGATGGACAGGGCCATGTACCGTCAAATCCTGGGTGAGAACCTCTTTCCCTCAGCCAGGGCATTGAAAATGGGTCGTGGATGGATATTCCAGCATGACAATGACCAAAAACACACGGCCAAGGCAACAAAGGAGTGGCTCAAGAAGAAGCACATTAAGGTCCTGGAGTGGCCTAGCCAGTCTCCAGACCTTAATCCCATAGAAAATCTGGAGGGAGCTGAAGGTTCGAGCTGCCAAATGTCAGCCTCAAAACCTTAATGACTTGGAGAGGATCTGCAAAGAGGAGTGGGACAAAATCCCTCCTGAGCTGTGTGCAAACCTGGTGGCCAACTACAAGAAACGTCTGACCTCTGTGATTGCCAACAAGGGTTTTGCCACCAAGTACTAAGTCATGTTTTGCGAAGGGGTCAAATACTTATTTCACTCATTAAAATGCAAATCAATTTATAACTTTTTTGAAATGCATTTTGTTGGATTTTTTTGCTGTTATTCTGTTTCTCACTGTTAAAATAAACCTACATATTTGCATCCCATAATATTACACATGTTCATTAAAATGAGGTCTGACGTCAGAAGGGGCCTAAATTGTAAGGAAAAGGGTTGTTTGGAGTTCACAAAAGAGATAAACCAGACCCCAATTTGTACTAACAAACCTTTCTCGTCTGTAAATTATCTTTTCAGTTTAGGAATGTTAAAAGCTATCTAATCAATCCATACAACCATAGGATAAAAGTTTTCCTACATTCCAATCTGTAATGAACCAACATTATTTTAAAAGAGAGAAAATACATCAAATTAAAATACAAAATAACTGTGTTAGTTAACAAATTACAAAATCCATGTCATGTGACCCTCAGAGGGGAGGCAGTCGAAGGCTACGAGCCAGGAGTGGAGGGGACAAGCACAGGGGAGTGACCAGACGAACAGTCGGCTGAGCTAGGGACAGGAGAGGCACAACTGCAGCTGGGAAGCCCAGAGGGTTCGGGTGGAGAGGGCACACAGCTGCAGCTGGTCAGTGGAGATGAAGAACTGCCTCCTCCCGATCAAGAGCACGTAGGGCTGAGAGGAGGCAGGCACAATGAAGGTCAGCCAGGCTACTTGCGAGGCAGTAGCCTCGCCTCTCTTGATGGGCTGCACCAGGAAGCAGCTATTTAGCTCAGCAACAAGAGTGAAATGATACTGGGAACCACATATCTTGTTTCCTTGCTGTGTGTTCTTCAGCCATTGTGGTTCTTGCCTTGAACCTTGGATCGTGCCTCTAGAACTCTGGATTTGCCTTGTGGACTTGCCTTGTCTTTGCGCTGTGGATTGGTGCTGGCTTCTTTTTAGTAGACTTTTGCACTCATTGGGGGTGGGCTGGTGCTGGCAAAGAGAATTGCTGGGGAATACTAATACTTGGAAGCCTTAATAAAGACTCCTAACACCTGTGGTGTGTGTGTGTGTGTGGGACAGCACACCTCATTTGCTGAAGCTAGTGATAACAGAATGTGTTACAGGTAGTCCTCGACTTATCAGTGGTCATTTAACAACCATTCAAAGTTAGGACAGCCTGGGAAAGGATGCTTTATGGTCCACCAAGCACTTCTGGCCACCATAAAATGTCACACCACCACCTTCCTGGGTCACATGATGGCATTTACAAGTGGTTGACAGGCACCCCATGATCATGTGATTGACATTTGCAATCTTCTCTACCAGCTTCCCCAGAAAATCAATTGGGAAGCTGGCAGGAAAGTTTACAAGCAGAGGGGACAGAGGGCAGGTGAAATCTTTTGGTGGGCTCCAGGAACAGAGCTGAAATCTTCAGGATTTCACCTCCATGCTGAATGATTTTCCCTCCGTATATGGAGGGGAGAGGAAATCCTTCGGCAGGCTGCAGGAACATTTAAGAGTGAAAGAGCTGCTTGCTGGGAGGATTTCAGCTCTGCACAGAGCTGAACTCCTTCAGCAGACAGCTCTTTCACTCCATCCTCTTAATGACCTAGGAGATCATTTAATCACCAGTGCCAGGATTGCTGTGGCTGAGCAAAGCAGCCATGTGGGCATCTCACTTAATGACCACTTTGCTTAATGACCAATATTCTGGTCCCAGGTGTCATAAGTTGAGGGCTACCTGTATATTATTGTTAGGCATTATTAAACCTTGCCATGTTATTCTGTTCTGTATATTTGGCTTAATGTGGATGCTATTGTGTTTTCTCTTCAACTGCTAACTGAATCCTCCCCCCCCCCCAAATGTTTTCAGCTAAACCTGGGAACAGTAGGATTTTATCGGACACAGTACAGTCCTGACATGCTGGAGGGCTTACTTCCAGCTATCCATGATCTCTCCTTACTCCCCGTGGACAGGCTAGGGCTGCAGAATGATCTCTTTTCCTTGGTAAGTGGATCTCTGTGTTTCTTTTTGTTAATCTTCTTTTCCCTTTCCCTTTTCTCTTGTCTCTTTTTTCCTTCCAAGAGTTAAACACTACATTTGGAGGCACAATATATTTTCAATTAATGAACTTCATATATTTTACATAATAAGAAATTTCTATAGTCCCAGTCTTAAACATTTAACTATAGTGCTATTTTCTGGTAAAATAGGTTCTGACTCCATGTCAATAAATATTAAACATGCTGAAGTGTGAATAAGTAAATGAAGTACCAGATGGAGATCCAAACCATCCCTGGGAAGCATTCTGCAAGCTGAATAGAAATTTTTCTTTATAGTACTTGGAAAAGTTGATTCCTGCTATATCTACTATTTTTCATTATTTGATTCTCAGAAGTAATGTTCTAATATCTCATATGAGCTGGGTTTTTGTAACCATCAGTTGCTGTGCTAGTAACTTTTTATTTTTAAGAACAGGTATGGAATTCCACACCAAGTGCTAAACTGTGCCCTTGTTGAGTGTGGAATACACATGATCTTGTCACTATTATAGATTCCTCACAACCCATGCTCTGTTGTTTTCAGTGATGTTATTAGAATCAGGATATTAAATTGAATGACTTCCACAATACGGATGTAAGTAATTTTCCTTTCTGTTTTATACTACCTTGATGAAAAAGAATAGATTGATTTCAGGGCTGTTAATTTCAACTCAAAGTTAATTTGACTCCTTTAGAGATGGTAGGTATTTTTCAAATGTTAATGATTTAAAATTGGTAATGATAAAATATAATGCAACATTGAAACCTTAGCCGCTTGTGAAGGATTTTTGGGACATACATTCATTTAATGTAGAGTACCAGTCAATCAGTTTGAGCTTTTGAATCACCCTAGTGCAGACATGTCAAACTCGCGATGTCATGTGACGTCGCGCAACGTATCGGGACGGTTTTGCCATTGCCGGCAATGGGGTGGGTGCGGCTTCCGCGTGACGCGTCCGGCCTGCGGGCCGGCAGTTTGACACCCCTGCCCTAGTGATTTGAATTGCTTTCAAGTTTATCAGGTAACCATTATCAACTGCACACATCCACAAATACACTGCAGGTAGTCCTTGACTTACAACCAGTTGCTTAACAAACATTTGAAGTTACCACAGAATTTTTAAAAGCTACTTAACAATACCCCCCCATGTGGTCATGCAATTGCATTTGGGTTACTTGGCAACCAGCTTGCATTTATGACTGGTTGCAGCATCTCATGATCACATGACTGTGATTTGCAATGGTTTTTTGGCAGTTTTCAGCTAAAACACCATTGGATATGCTGGATTTCCTTAACAACCACATGATTTGCTTAATGACCATGTGATTCACTTAACAACTTGAAATCATAGAAATAGCAAGATTCTTCTGTTGTTGGTTACCACTTTCATGTATGGCTCAGTCTGAAAAATTGGAAATTTCCAGGTCTGTATTGTCACCTGACTTACCAGTTTACCTCAACCCTATCTCTTATTAGACATACTCTACATCAGGGCTTTTCATTTACATTGGCACCTGGCATGTGGTACGCGACCCCGCCTAGCCTAGATAATTGTAGCGGGGGGAGGGAACGAGCCAAAGCGGCGCAGCACAGGACTTGCCGTCAGAGAGTCATCAGGAGCTGCAGGGCTGCTGGGGCAAGACAAAGGCCCCAGGATCGGCACTTCTGGCACACCCGGAAGAGAAAGGAGGAGGAGGGCGGAGACAGGAGGCAGTTTTGGTGGGAGAGGGAGAGAGAAAAAAAAGACGCCGGAGAAAGAGTCAGAAGAGAAAAGGCTTTTGTCAGAGAAGAGACAGAGGAAAGGCTTTTGGGGAGGTGTGTGTGCGTGAGAATGGGAAGGCTCTTGGAGAGACGTGTGCATGAGAATGGGAAGGCTTTTGGAGAGACGTGTGCGTGAGAATGGGAAGGATTTGGAGAGACGTGTGTGAGAAAGAGAGAAAAGGCTTTTTGTGAGAGAAGCAGTGAGGAGAAAGGGAGAAGAGAAGAGATGAGATGGGAATGAGAAAGAGAAGGAGGGAGGGAGGGAAACAGGAAGGAAGGAAGGAGATGGGAATGAGAAAGAGGGAGGCAGGGAAGGAGGGAGGGAAACAGGAAGGAAGGAAGGAGATGGGAATGAGAAAGGGAGGCAGGGAAGGAGGGAGGGAGGGAAGCAGGAAGGAAGAGAAGGAAGGAGATGGGAATGATGAGGGAGGCAGGGAAGGAAGGAGGGTAGGGATGGGATGGGATGGGATGGAGGAAGGAAGGAAGGAAGGAAGGAAGGAAGGAAGGAGATTGGAATGAGAGGGAGGGAGGGTCTGAGGGAAGTCCTGCCTTAGCACTTGGCCAACAGCAGCCCTTCTGCCCTTTTGCCATCATCTTGCCTCCTCCTCCTGGCCTATCCTGGTGGTCTCCCATCCTATCGCTAAGGATGATTTGGTTACAAAGCTGGCTCTCCTTGCATGGAGAGGGAGTGGGCCTCCCTCTGACCCACACACTTTGCCCTCCTGCATCCACCATGAGCAACCTGGCAAAGGAGAGCGAGCACAGCAGCAGCAGCCTCGAGGAGGAGGAGGTAAGTGCAGCCGGATACCCCCTTGGGCAAGTGGGGCTGGACTGGGTTGGGCTGCGGGGTCCTGGTGCCCCAGGAGCTCGAGGGCTGGGCTGGGTGCTTGCCCTCCACTACCCAGGGCTCTGGCCAGCCCGCACCACTGTCTGGGAGTCCCCCGCACGGTCCAAGAGGGACGACGAGGTTCCTCTGGTGGACCATGCCCCGGCACCCACCCCAGTCCCACCCCCCTCCACCGGAGACCCCCGGATCCCCCCCACAGGCACCCCCCGACCTGAGCAATGTTGAGCTGGCCACCCCCACCCCCCCGGACAGTAACCACATGTTGATGCAGCCCTCAATGAAATCAAGTTTGACACCCCTGATATAAAAGGAGGAGGGGGGGAGAGGAGAGGATATAAAAGGAGGAGGGGGAAGAGAGGAGAGGACATAAAAGGAGAAGGGGGGAGAAATTTGTTAAATGATTTTTGCCCCATTTTACGACTTTTCTTGCCACATTTGTTAAGTGAATCACTGCAGTTGTTAAATTAGTAACACGGTTGTTAAGTGACTCTGGTTTCCCCATTGACTTTGCTTGTCAAAAGGTTGCAAAAGGGGATCACATAACCCTGGGACACTGTGACCATCATAAATATGAATCAGTTGCCAAGCATTCAAATGTAAATCACAAGACCCTGAGGATGCTGCAACAGTCATAAGTGTGAAAAATGGTCATAAGTCACTTTTTTCAGTGCCGTTGTAACTTCGAACAGTCACTAAGCGAACTATTGTAAGTTGAGGACTACCTGTACTTTATCACTTTTTTCCTTTTTTTTTTTGTCATCCACTTTTTGACACCTTGCTAGGCGACTGGTGGTACTCGAATATTGCCATATCCTAAAAGTGGTACAATCGGTGAAAAGTTTGAAAAGCCCTGCTCTACATCACTCTGTATAACCTATAGCAAGGACCCAACTGTTCTCCTACTCCTACTATCCATATGAAGAAAAGACCAGATAGCTTTCTTTTTGGTAACACTGAACATTTTACTTTGACTTTAGAGTGTAACTTACTTGTTTTTCTTCTCTCAGGCCCGAGCTGGAATTATTAGCACTGTAGAGGTTCTAAAAGTCATGGAAGCATTTGTGAATGAGCCCAACTATACCGTGTGGAGCAACCTGAGCTGTAACCTGGGGATTCTCTCAACTCTCTTGTCCCACACAGACTTCTATGAAGAGATTCAGGCATTCATCCGTGATATCTTTTCACCAATAGGAGAAAAACTGGGCTGGGATACCAGGCCTGGTGAGGGTATGAAGGTTTATGAATACTTTTGCCTTTCAGTATTTATCTTGTCCCTTTTTGTTGTCAGAGACTTAGACTTCCAGAATATTTGTACTAGGAATAGGGGACCAACATTGATGGTTTCCCCTCAGAGACTGGTTTCTAATTTAAGATGAAGCTGTTAACTTTTAAAAACCTGTACAGTTTATGACCAAATTTGCTTTAAACCTTGTCCCTATTTTAAAATCAGGAGTAGAGGATCCTCTTTTACAGGTAATCCTTGAGTTACAAATGTAATGGAGCCTGCCAATTACATTTGTATATCAAGAGGATGTTAAGCGAATCATGTTAAATGACCGAGCCCCCATCCCTGTGCTCCCCGATGTATTTGTTAAATGAATACACAGGTCATTAGGTTGAATATGGGGTGCCTCGGGTGGGTTGACTCTTCCTCCAGCCTCCCAAGGCCTCCCCCCACCCCAAGATACCCCATACTCTGCTTCCCACCATTTGGAGTCCTCACAGCCGCTTGGGCCTTCTCCCCACACCACCCCCATCATTGATCGCTCACTTACCTTTCCAAGATCTCCAGAGCTCAATAGGATGGGGTACAGAAGGAGGACAGGCTGCTCCATTGCTGAGCCACGTGGCAGAGTTCCAGAAGCTGCCATCTTTTTCTGAGATGCTGGCGAAGCCCTAGCTTCCTTCCCAAGGCATTACATACACAGCTAAATTTTGGGGAAAAGAATGTGCTATCTCTTGTAAGCTGAAACCTTTTTCTCTCTTCCAAAGATATTAGTATAACAGTACATAGCTAGGTTTGGGAGAGAAGCAAGTTTGCTTTCCTTCCCAAGGCTTTAGCATACACTTGTAAAACGAAGCCCTCTTTGCTTTGGTGCTTCTAAAGCTGTAGGAGTAGAGAAGCTGTGAGCTTTAGGCTTGGCTGCATCCTTCATTGTCACGATGGAGGGGAAAGAGACACTCCATGTTTTAGTGGCTTCTCTTATTGCATCTTCCCAAAGCCCCGTTGGCCGAAATGAAAGAGAACAACGTTTCTTCCTGCTCTTGGTGTAAGCGGAGCCTTCACATTTGAGAGGAGCCAAGCTGCTTCCCTTCACTCTGTGGGGAATCCAGATTTAAAGGGCTCCTGGACGAAGACTTTTTCTAAAGCAGAGGCCAGATTCTGCAGGGAGGGGGACTCCTACATGGGCGAAACAGAATGAGTTTCTGCTGGTATTCCCTTTGCAGTGTTTCAAAAATTCCCAAACAAGGGCTTTCTATGCTGTTCTGTGCAGCTCAGTTGTGGTGAAAAATTGCCAGTGTGATCTAGCAACAGGAGCTGGGCTGGCTTTGCAGGGTAAGACACAAGCATGTTACTTACCTTAAGGAAGGTAGGCACTTGCAGCATTTGAGGAAGAGAGAAAGGCACATTCTGTAGGAGATGACCAGGCTGAGCCCGAGGGAGGGGTGAAACGCATCATCAGTCTCAAGTCCCTTCACACCCACAAGAGATCTAAGTCCAGCCCGCCTTGAATTCCATTGACTCTTAGCTACTGCCTATTTGCTTTGACCATTAGTAGTTCAGATTCTTGTAGAGAGCATAAGCTTGCAATAAACCTTTATATTCATTTGAACTGCCTGGACTTCCCTGATTTTCCCGTGCTTGAGATGTCCCTTTTAAGTCCTCAAACGCCAATCCAGAAGGAAGGGGTGGAAAAGCATGCTCGCGTGCTCAAAAGTTGAACTTTGCTCGGAGCATAAACTTCTCCAACCCAGCGCATCTTACCCAGCAGGCTCCATTACATTTGTAACTTGAGCATTACCTGTACTAAGAACCCTTCTGGTAGAGTGTGCTGACTATTAAAAACCAGCAAATTCCAGGCATACTGGATTAACCAGAATCAAACAATGATTATACAGATTGAAGTCTGATCTGTGATTGGAGTTCACATGATTTGCTACATAAAATCACAGTGTGGCTAAGCATATCATGGGAATGTGATCGATGTATCAGACAAGCATTTACAACACAGTACAGTGTATGTTCCACTTCAGTTGATAGTACCTCTCTAAGAAGGCATGTCCCTTCTGCTATATAAGCCAACATGCTTTATTTGACAACTGAATCCAGATTAATTCTTTATGGAAATCATACTGTTTGGGGTTGAGTTCATCTTCTCCCATCAATACTTGATAACAACCTGGAATCTAAGGGTGGACGAGAATTTGGATATGATTGCGCCTGTGTGGCCTCTCTTGATCCATCACTCCCAACTCTCCCCATGGTTCATGGAGCAGTTGTGGGTTTTGAAAAGGGTTAAGAGACTCCTAGAGTGCCGCTGGAGGAAAACAAAGGATGACTACGACCAGACATGACTTAGGGCTGCTATTAAGGCCTATGTCGTGGCAGTAAGAGCGATGAAACAGCATTATTTCTCTACTCTTATTGAATCTGCAGTGTTGCCTGGCGGCCCTGTTTGGAATCACCCAGTCCCTCCTAGGACAGGAGGTCTTGGGCGAGCATCTTCAGGACTGTGCAGAGGAATTTGTTCAACACCTGACAAACAAAATCGCTTGGATTTGTTCCCAGATAGATCCCATGTGTGGAGCAAATCTATGTGAGATCCCTGGGCAGAGGTCTTGCCTGGTTATCTGGGAACGGTTTGACCCTGTTGGACCTGAGGAAATGGACATGGTCCTCGATGCTGTCAGTGCCACCACCTGTCAGTTAGATCCTTGTTCCTCCTTGATGGTGAAAGCCTCCAGGACGGTGACTAGTAATTCAGGCAGTGATTAACTCATCACTACAGGAGGGGACATTTCCAGGGGCTTTTAAGGAGGCCCTGGTTTGCCCCCTCCTTAAAAAACCTTCACTTGATCCCACCTGCCTGGACAATTTTGGTCCTGTTTCCAATCTTCCCTTCCTAGGAAAGGGGGTGGAAAAGGTGGTTGCCTGGCAGCTTCAGAGGGTCCTGGATGAAACGGATTACCTGGACCCCTTTCAGTCAGGATTCAGGCCCGGTTATGGGATGGAAACGGCATTGGTCGTGCTTGATGATCTTTGGCGAGAGCAGGATGGGGGTAGTGCAACCATCCCTGCATTCCTTGACCTCTCAGTGGCCTTCGATACCATCAACCATAGTATCCTTTTGGGCCGGCTATGGGGGATGGGGATGGGCAGCACAGGTTTGCGCTGGTTTGGCTCCTTCCTCCAAGGCTGGTCCCAGTCGGTGTTAATAGGGAGTGAGCGACCCAGACCTCGGCCGTTATCTTGTCGCGTGCCGCAGGGCTTGGTACTCTCTCCACTCCTTTTTAACATCTACATGAAGCCGCTGGGTGAGATCATCCATCACCATGGGTTGAGGTATCCACAGTATGCTGGTGATACTCAGCTTTATATCTCCACTCCGGGTGACCCAAGTGATGCTGTGGCTGCCCTCTCATGGTGCCTGGAAGCTGTGGGGGTCTGGATAGGGAACAACAGGTTTAGTTCTGGATGGGGTGGCACTACCCCAGACGGATCCGGTCCGCAACTTGGGGGTTCTCCTGGACTCATGAGTCCTGCTCAAAGAGCAGGTGGCAGTCACAGCTAGGAGTGCCTTTGCACAATTTCGGGTTATGTGCCAGTTACAGTCTGTCCTGGATCAGTTTTCCCTGCACTCAGTCATTCAAGCCCTAGTCATCTCACAGTTGGCCTATTGCAACATGCTCTACATGGGTCTGCCCTTGAACAGCATTCAGAAGCTACAACTGGTGCAGTGTGGCAGCGCGGGCAGTTTTTCAGCCCCATGAGCTGCACTGGCTGCCCGTTTGCTTCCGGGTGCAATTCAAGCTGTTGGTAATTACCTTTAAAGCCCTTCATGGCATGGCTCCAGGTTACTTAACGGACCATCTCATCCCACTGGGAATGGCCCATCTCACCCATGCTGGCAGAGGAGGCATGCTGCGGGCCCCATTGGCCAGGGTATTCCAGCCAGCAGGGTCCAGAAGGGCCTTCTCTGCCGTTGCGCCTGCCCTTTGGAACATCTTGCCCCCCAGAGTAAGGTCTGCTCCAACCCTCCTGACCTTCTATACAATATATATACAATATATTGACCAGTGGCAAGTAGTAGTAAAACAGAATCCTGAATGACCTTCTGTAAGAACCTAAAGACCTGGCTCTGCTAGCTGGCTTGGGACTCCAAAGGAGGGGCTTCATATTGGGGGTGGTTGATTAATATCAGATGCTACCTCCCCCTGCTCATCCTACTCCCTCCCTCCCCATCTTTTAGCTATTGCATTTTGTATTTTTATACTTTTCTAGTATTTTACTTAGTTTTATTTTTTAATATTGTATATTGTTATCCTGTGGTAAGAGGGGTGGCCAATAAATTGGTTAACTAACTAAAGTTTCATGAACTATTATTTTCTGTTATCTCTATTTGATCCCTAAGAGAAGATTCAACCCTTCTAACCCAAAGTCAAAAGGCTTGAAGTATTTATAACCTTACCCCGTTTGACTGAGAGAATTAGAGAACAATATAATGGTGGTACAAGTTCTGAATGTGGGACAGACCATTATATGGCAGTGTTAAGGAAATAATATAGGAAAAATAGAAATGGTTCCAATTTATAAAGTTATGTTAATTAGGAAGTACTAAGAAGAATGTTTGATGGAATTATGAAAGAGGCTGTAGATGAGGTGAAAAGGTTTGGGTTAAAACTAAAGTGAGGGAATGAAGTATGTTCATTTTATTCCTCTATTCAATTTCTATAGCTGCCCATCTCAATCCAATTGAGTCTGGGTGCCAAACAATATCACAATGATTAGAACCATAAAATCACATAAAGAGTTACAAATTATATATATAGGCAACAAAAAATTATCAGAATAATTCCATGAAATTTAACAGTTCAACCAGGTAACGGGGACCCTAACACTTTCAGGGCCCCAGGCTCAGGCACATAGCCAGGTCTTTAAAGCCTTACAAAAAGCTAACAGGGTTGGGACCATCCTGAACTCCAAAGGAATAATGTTCCAAAGAGCAGGGGCTACTGCAGAAAAGGCGCACCTCCTGGTCCATGCCAGCTGACATTCCTTGGCTGACGGAACCCACAGCATCCCCAATCTACTAGACCAAATTGGACAGGTAGAAACTATTGGGAGAAGATTGTCCCTTAGGTAACTGGATCCCAAGCCATGTAGGGCTTTAAAGGTGACAACCAATACCTTTTGAATTGCACCCGGAAACACACCAGCAACCAGTGCAGCTCCTGTACTAGGGGTGTTACTTGTGTCATATAACTGGCACCATCAGCTACCTGTGCAGTCACATTTTGCACCAGGTGAAGTTTCGAAATGGTCTTCAATGGCAGCCCCATGTAGAGCGCATTGCAGTAACCAAATGTGATGTAACGAGGGCATGAGTGCCTGTGAGCAAAGCCCCCTGGTCCAGGAATGGGTGCAAAGGCCCTCCTAGCCACAGCTGCCACCTGCTCTTCAAGCAGGAGCCACAAGTCCAAAAGGACCCTCAGATGGGTAGTGCTTCCCTATCCAGTACCAAAGATAGAAGAACCTTGTTCCCAGGCAGACTAAATACCCAAAGCCACTCTGTCCTGCTTGGATTGAACTGGAGCCCATTGTGCCCCATCCAGGCTCCTTCAGCCTCCATGTTGTATGTTTGGGAATGGTAGTGATATGTTACAGATTTATTTAGGCGTTATAGCAATATGCTGAAGAATGGAATTATATATGATAAAGTAAACAGGCTTGAATCATGAATATTTTGCATGAAAATGAAGTTGAAAGTCAGTTGTTAAATGCAGTAAACAAGCTACATGATTGAAATAAAGCATACATTAGAATATATAGAATGCTTAGTGAATAGCTCAAACTTAGTAAGACGAGAATGTGTCATGTCCCTTAGTTGTTCAATGTATTTATGGACACATGTAAAAGGAATACCTACAATATTAAAAAATGTGTGTGGTTGGGGAGGAGAATATGAGCATGTACATTTATAAGCAGGCAATGCTATTCTGCCAGCTTGAAACTTAAATGATGTTTACTGAACCCTACATGGAGTACAGATTTTAAAAGTAGTCTATCTAGGAAATGGATTGAGAATTTTTAAGATCTGCAAATGCTGGTACTTGGTACATGGGTTGACGTATCCACAGTATGCTGGTGATACTCAGCTTTATATCTCCACTCCGGGTGACCCAAGTGATGCTGTGGCTGCCCTCTCATGGTGCCTGGAAGCTGTGGGGGTCTGGATGGGGGACAACAGACTTCAACTGAACCCTGGCAATACTGAATGGCTTTGGGTGAACGGAGCCCCAAGAGCCGGGACTTTGACATCTTTCATTCTGGATGGGGTGGCGCTACCCCAGACGGATCCAGTCCACAACTTGGGAGTTCTCCTGGCCTCGTGAGTCCTGCTCAAGGAGCAGGTGGCAGTCGTGGCTAGGAGAGCCTTTGCACAATTTCAGGTTGTGCGCAAGTTGCTGCCTCTCCTGGTTCAGGAGTCCCTGTGCTCAGTCATTCAAGCCCTAGTCATCTCGCGTTTGGACTATTGCAATGTGCTCTACATGAGGCTGCCCTTGAAGGGCATTTGGAAGCTACAACTGGTGCAGAGTGTGGCAGCGCAGGCAGTTTTTGCGGCCCCAAGTGTGACCCATATAACACCACTGCCACCATTTGCTTCCAGGTACAATTCAGTGTGTTGGTAATCACCTTTAAAGCCGTCCATGGCATGGGTCCAGGCTACCTGAGGGACCGTCTCATCCCACTGGGATTGGCCCGCCCCACCCGTGCCAGAGGAGGAGGCATGCTGTGGGCCCCATCGGCCAGGGTATTCTGGCTGGCCGGGGTCCAGGAGAAGGGCCTTCTCTGCCATTGTGCCTCGCCTTTGAAACATCTTGCCCCCCAGAGTGAGGTTGGCTCCTACCCTCCTGACCTTCTGCAAGAGCTTAAAGACCTGGCTCTGCCAGTTGACTTGGGGCTCCAAAGGAGGGGTTTCACATTGGAGGTGGTTGATAGATTAATAATAGATCCCACCTCCCCCCCTTACTTATCCTACTCGGTCCATCCCCATCTTTTAGGTAGGGTTGTGTATTGTATTTTTGTAGTATTTTATTTGTATAGTTTTTTCTTTTTAATATTGTAAGCCTCCCAGAGTTATCCTGTGTTAAGATGGGTGGCCAATAAATTTAATAAACAAACACATACATACATACATACATACATACATACATACATACATACATACATACATACATACTTACTTACTTACTTACTTACTTACTTACTTACTTACTTACTTACTTACTGTCAGTAATGGGGTCCTTGGTGCTCTCTGAGCTTGGTTGTTTTCTTGCAGATGTTTCATTACCAAACTAGGTAACATAACTCCTAGTCAGTGCTTTTACCTAGTTTGGTAACGAAACATTTGCAGGAAAACAAGTTTGGGGAGCACCAAGGACCCCACAGTTCAACCCTGAGCTACAAATATTCTCTTCTATCAGTACTGTTAGTAGTCACCGATTTCATATGTATGTCAAGTTCTTTGCACATCTGGCACCTAAACTTTTGATGCTTGCTTTTAAGATTACTTTGAAGTTGAATAAGAATGATAATTGCTGAAAGAGCATTGGTGGGAGTATAGGAGTGAAAGACTGAATATTTTATAGAACATTTCACAGACTTCATTGCTCAAGGTCTTAGGAGTCCTTTTCAGTTCATATTCTGTGATCTTGTAAATTCATACTATGTATGTATGTACGTACCGGTATGTATGAACCTTTTTAAGACACAACTTTCTTATTTCTTACTGTTTTCTATCAGGTCATCTAGATGCACTTCTGAGAGGTTTAGTTTTGGGCAAGCTTGGAAAAGCTGGACATAAAGCAACATTGGAAGAAGCTTGGCGGCGGTTTAAAGATCATGTGGAAGGGAAGCACATCCTGTCTGCTGATCTGAGGAGTTCTGTAAGTTGCTTTCAAGCTTCTTGTTTTATAGCAGTTATCTGAGTTTTTTTTTTACATAACCCTCTTGATTCAAATTCTGCCTTTCATGTAGGGCTGAATTAACATGTAATTACTCTGCTTCAGGCTCTTTCCTGGTGACAGAACAGTAATGTCTTTTTATTTTATTTATTTATTACATTTCTATGCCACCCATCTCCCCTACAAGGTGACTCTGGGTGGCTTACAAATTATAGAAAGAATTAAAAAAAACAGTTAAAATATTAAAACAAACCAACATTAAAATATTATTAAAATCTGCACTAAAACCACGCCTACAAGAGCTAAGAGACAGATGGGACAGGGATGAAATCTTCTTACACCATCAGCCACCTCCAGCCCCAGGCCAACCGGCAAAGCCAGGTTTTGATACCCTTCTGGAAGGCCAAAAGGGAGGGGGCAGTTCTCACCTCCAGTGGTAGAATATTCCACAGGGATGGGGCCACAGCAGAAAAGGCTCTTCTCTTTGATGCCGCCGGCTTCAATTCCTTAGCAGACGGGATCCATAGCAGGCCTCTTCTGCTGGCATGAGTGGGGCGGGCTTGTCCCATCAGGGAGAGACAGCTCCTCACATATCCTGGACCCATGCCATATAGAGCTTTAAAGGTAATGACCAATACCTTGAATTGGATCTGGAAGCAAACTGGCAACCAATGCAGCTCGCAGAGTAATGGTGTTATATGTCCAGCCCTAGGAGCTCCCAGGACTGTGCGTGCTGCTGCATTCTGCACCAGCTGCAGCTTTCAAATACTCTTCAAGGGTAGCCCCATGAAGAACGCATTGTAGTAATCCAGCCAAGAGATGACTAGGACATGTGTGACCATGTGCAGGGCCTCAGGATCCAGGTAAAGGCGCAACTGGTGCACCACACGAAGTTGCACAAAGGCCCTCCTAGCTATGACTGCTACCTGCTCTTTGAGCAGGAGTTGTGAGTCCAGGAGGACATCCAAGTTGCGTACCAGATCTGTCTGGGGTAGTGCAACCTCATCCAGAGTTAATGATGATAAACCACCAGATCCAGAGGTCCCTTGCACCCACAGCTACTCTGTCTTGCCTGGGTTCAACTGAAACCTGTTGTCCCCCATCCATATCCTTACAGCCGCCAGGCATTGAGAAAGGGCCGTTATAGCATTGTGTGGATCACCAGGGATGGAGATGTAGAGCTGTGTATCATCAGCATACTGATGATATCTCATGCCATGGTGTTGGATGATCTCACCCAGCAGTTTCATGTAGATGTTAAAAAGGAGCAGAGAAAGTATTGAGCCCTGTGGCACTCCACAAAGGAGTGGCCGAGGACTGGACCTCTTGCTCCCTAGTAACACTGATTGGGACCAGCCTTGGAGAAAGGAGCTGAACCAGCAAAATACTCTGCCGCCCATCCCCATTCCCCGTAGTCGGCCCAAAAGGATACCATGGTCAATGTTATTGAAAGCTGCTGAGAGCTCAAGGAGATCAAGGATGGAGGTGCTATCCCCATCCCACTCTTGCCAGAGATCATCCACAAGCGTGACCAATGCTGTTTCCCTCCCATAACACAGCCTGAAATCCAACTGAAAGCGGTCTAGATAATGTGTTTCATCCAGGACCCTCTGGAGCTGCAAGGCAACCACTTTTTCCACCACCTTCCCTAGAAAGGGGAGGTGGGACACTGAACAAAAGTTGTCCAGGGAGCTTGGGTGCAGTGATGGTTTCTTGAGGAGGGGGCACACTAAAGCCTCCTTGAACAGTGGCAGAAATACCCCCTCCTGCAGCAATGCATTAATCACTGCTTGGACCCACCTACAGGTCACTGTCTTAGGGGCTTTCAGCAACCAGGAGGGACAGGGATCTAATAAGCAGGTAGTTGCCTTAACAGCCCCAAGGATCCTGTCCCCTTCCTACGGTCCAACAGGGTCAAACTGTTCCCAGATAATCTGGTAAGTCTGTTCCCCAGGCATCTCCAATGGACCTGCTCCACACTTGGACTCAAACTGGGAACATATCTGAGCGATTTTATCCATCAGGTGTTCAACAAATTCATCTGCACGGCCCTGTAAATGATAGTCTGAGCCCTCCTTCCCAAGGAGGGACCGGGTGACCTTGAACAGGGCCATTGGGCGACACTGCAGATGCAATAAGACCGGAGAAATAGTGATGTTTCACTGCTCTTACCACCACAAGGTAGGCCTTAATTGTGGCTCTAACCCATGTCCAGTTGGCTTTGTTCTTAGTTTTCCTCCAGTGGCGCTCTAGCCCTCTTTTGGCCCTTTTCAGAACCTTCAGCTCCTCTGTAAACCATGGGGAGTTTCGGGACCGATGGGCCACGAGAGGGCGCATGGGTGCAATTGTGTCCAGGGCCTCAGCCTCTTTGTGATTCCAAGTTGTGGCCAAGGCCTCCACAGGGCCGTGCATTAGAACCCCCCGGGACATCCTCTAGCTCCTTCTGAAACGGGTCCATTAGTCACCGAGGGTGGACCATTCGAATAGGTCCTTCCTCCCTGCAAAGGGGGGGGGGATTTGGAAAATTTTACAGCAAACAGGGCATGCTCTGACCATGACAGGGGGGATAATGACAGATCCCCCACCAGATCACATTGCCACTTCTCCGACAAGAAAATTGTATCCGGAGTGTGACCACTATCCCGAGTTGGATGATCTGGGATAGGCCCATAGCCACCATGGCGGCCATGAACTCCTGGGCTTAAGCAATTTTCCATCAACTCTCCCTAACCTATAGCCAGAAATTTCCTTTCCTTAAAATGTTAGTTACAACCACAAGTTAATCTACCTACAAAGGACAAATTCTAATATTATAGTTTCATATTTTTGTTTTAATTCATTAGACCAGCTTGGATTAGAGTCAGGTTGAACTTTTGGAGGCTAAAATGTAAAGGGAAGGATACTTTACACTGAGTGATAGGAATACACTGACAGGAAATAGCTTTCTTTACTTTAAAATATTTTTTATTTCCAGGTATATGTAACTGTTTTGAAACATGGTGACAGTATAACCTTAGATACTATGTTAAAGGTAAGTTTACTTTGTATTTCTGGGCATGTAAAAATCTATGGAGAATATACTCCACGTACAGATGAATGCTGTGCCAACGTGCAAGATGCCCACAGATGTCTTGTCTTTAATTTTAATTACTCTAATCCTTCCATTTTCTCTCTCCCATGTGAAGAACAGTAGATATCCTTAGAAATATTCAGTTTCATGTTATTAATTACAGTGGAAGAGATTTAAAATTATGCTTAGATCCCTCTCATTGCAATGGAATAGATTTAAAACATTAGTTAATTTTTTTCAGTTTCTCTCCCACATCCCTCTCTCTTTCTGATATTTAGCCCTGTTATTTGTTCTTGAGAATGGGGAATATATCAGTTATATACATTAAATAAGGTTTACTTAATGATATACCCCCCAAAGCCACAGCATATAATTGTCACATGTGCATTATTGAACATTTTAAACGAAGGAATCTATGGCCTTTCAGATGATACTGTACTTCTAGCTTTGTTTGGTGTAGTGAGAATTTTAGCTCAACAGTATCTGAAAGATGGCATGATCTCCATCTCTCATCTATTTTTTCTGCCAATAATTTGAATTTGATACCCTTTGAAACAATGTTACCATTGGAAATTACAGGTGACTTAAGTGAATCCCATCCCATTGAGAAATTGCTTTCGACTGCTATGGCTGTTGACTACTGGCATTTTCATTTTCAAAATATTTCCTTTTAAATATGTTCCTTACTCCCCAATATGCACTTTTTCTTCCTCCCAGTGTACTATTGCTGATTGTGATTTCCACTGTTAGAGGTGATGAGCTGACTGGCAAGAATTAAATTGCTTGCTTTCCTACTACAGGTAGTCCTCAACTTACAACCATAATTCAGACCAGAATTACCATTGCTAAGCAAGGTGGTTGTTAAGTGAGCTGCGCCCAATTTTATGACCTTTTTTGCCATGGTTGTTAAGTGAATCACTGCACTTGTTAAGTGAATCACACAGTCATTAAGCAAATCTGGCTTCCTCTATTGACTGCTTGTTGGAAGCTGGCTGGGAAGGTTGCAAATGGCAATCACATGATGCTGCGATCATGATATATACATGCCACTTGCTAAGCAGTCAAATTTTAATCATGTGACCATGGGGATGCTGTGACAGTCATAAGTGCAAGGACCAGTCATCCATCACTTTTTTCAGTGCTGTTGCAACTTTGGTCATTAAGCAAATTCTTGTAAGTTGAGGACTACCTATAGTGAGGAAAAAGGACTGAGTCTCTGTTAGCCCTTTTGCAGATCTTAGGCTTCAAATTGCCCACCTTTTCATCACAACTTTGCACATTTTTTGCCTATCTTATTGTAGTGCAAGTTTTGTTCCCCATTATTTTTCTAAAACACATTTCCTTTCAGCTTAACAAACTAGTTGCTTTCCACATTTATTCAAGGGTAGAAAGATGTGTCCCTACAACAGAGTAACTTTTCTGGTAACTGGTTGTACTAGGTTCTGCAGAAGAGTATCAACCTAAGTGGCATATTTAAACACAGTTCAAAAGAAATGTCATTAGTGAAATAAAAGTTGTAGGTGATTTGGATATTACTCCCACAGCCATTGTATAGAGATAATATGCCATCTAGTGGTTCTGCTGTAAAATAAATCTTGTAACTGCAGTACCTGGAAATATGGCCAAATTTTGAATTACCACTAAACTAAGTGGCAAATATTCCTTTGTGGAATGCCTATTGGCCATATGCCCAGAAGCTGAGCAGGTTTCTAATTTAGCTTGTCTAGTCCTAGTTTAGAACAGAATATGACAGGGAAGAAGTCTACTATCACTTGCCATTTGTTATTGTTTTGTTTCCTGAAGCTCCACAAGCAAGCTGATATGCAGGAAGAGAAGAACAGAATAGAACGTGTACTTGGTGCAATATCTCAGCCAGAGTTAATACAGAAAGTTCTTACTTTTGCACTTTCAGTGAGTATGATGCCACATACTAATCCTGTCCATTGGAAACAACATAAGAATGGAATTGGGAATTTAGTATCATTTTCAGCATCCTGAGAATACTGCTTTTCTTTTCCTTTTTTCCTCTTAATAATATATTCCTTACAGCTAACATACAGCAGGGTTTGATATCCAAGAAACTAGAGATACATTGAACAGCATTTGGTGTTGCAGTTGCCCTTTGTAGTTCCTTGGTCCTATCTGCAAGCTAGCAGGACCAAAATAAATTATGCAGAGTAAGCTTGATACAGGTTGTCCTCGACTTACGACCACAATTGGGACCAGAATTTCTGTTGCTAAGCAAGGTGGTTAATTAAGTCATGCCTGATTTTACAGCTATTTTTGCAATGGTTGTTAAGTGAATCACGGCAGTTGTTAAATGAATCATGTGGTTGTAAAGTGAATCCAGCTTCCCCCATTGACTTTGGTTGTCAGAAACCAGCTGGGAAGGTTGCAAATGGCAATCACATGACCCCAGGACGCTGCAAGCATAATAAATACATGCCTGTTGCCAAGCATCTGAATTTTGGTCATGTGACCGTGGGTATGCTATTTTTTTCCAGTGCTGTTGTAACTTTAAATGGTTGCTAAATGAATGGCTGTAAGTCGAGGACTACCTGTATATAAGGTGGATGAGACAGAATAACAGAAGTTGTAAAAATGAAATAACTGTCCTGGTTTCCTTCTGAATTAAATTGCACAGTAATTACATTTTCATATATTCATCTAAAGCTCTGAGGGCTAATAGCTTGTTTCATTAAAATAAATTCATGTGCTTGAGAGAAGTTTGTAAAAGTAGCAGTTAGCTTACTGCCGAGGAAGTTACTGAGTTTTATTTATCCATGACTAAGGATACTGTGAAAGATTAATCAATACTTTTTTCCTCTGAGTTTTTGAAAGAGAAAGATTTGGGCTACCTGTACAGTGAAGTTGTTAAACAAATGGGACAGGATGGTTTTGTCAGAAGAAATTTTGATAATTCCATCTTCTCGATATAGGCTTAAATAACAATCAATTTTATTATGGTCACAGATCAGCATAAATTAAATAACAAAGAAATAACAATTGTACCTTCAGTGGAATGATTAGGTCATCATTGCAAAATGAAGTATTTTCTGGTAAAATTATTGCAAGACTATAACAATGTTATTAGAAAAAAATAGACAATTATTGGAAGTAGTCAGTATGTAATTCTGTATTGCATGCCTTATAGAGCAATACAGGGTAGAATCAAATACAATGGACATGATATTCCCTTCCTTCAATTGGTAACATGTAGCTGTTGAAATATTGTACCTGACATTATCCATGACATTATCCTCCTTCCCTCCAGTTCTGCTGGAATTATTGGCTATAGTGAGGTAGGTGAGCAGGTAGAAAATTTGCAAACTGGTGGTGATGACATCATGTATTTCTATAGCTACATATTGAGGAGAATGTAGTACAGGATGGAAACAGTATTAGTAGAATCATTGTTTTTCAGTCAATCCACTTTTGATTTACTGTGTACAAATCCTTCTCCTTGGCTATTGAAAGTTGAAAAACATGTTTAAATAGCTCAGTAGAACTCGTCCAAAATTGTTCTGGCTTTCTCCAATCTAAGAATGTACAGGTAGTCCTTGACTTACGACTGTTTGAAATAACGACAGCCTCAAAAAAAGTGACTTACGACCTGTACTCTGCACTAACGACCATCGCACCATGGTCACGTGATTGCAATTTGGGCACTTGGCAACCAGCATACATTTATGATCACTTGCAGCATGCTGCAGTCATGTTATCATAATTTGCAACCTTTTTTTACCAATTTACATGGCCAAAACACCCATTGCGGAAGCTGGATTTGCTTAACGATCATGGAATTTGCTTAACAACCACCATAAAAATTGTCATAAAATCAGGTCTGACTCAACTTATGACCACAATAACTTATGACAGAAATTCCAGTCCCAGTCGTGGTCAGAAGTTGAGGACTACCTGTATAGGTAATTATCCAACTAGCTCTCCTAAACAAGTGGTTTAATATCCAAAGCTTATAAGGCATTCCTGAAAGAGACAGTAATAGTGGTCATGAAACAGAGCTCACTCATTGCATATCAGTGATTGTTCTGGCAATGCATCATCTTTGTAACATTGTTCTAATGCTGAACAGTGTGGTAGTGAAGCACAGTACTACTAGCCTGAACTGAGACAAAGTCCTGGATAACTTCCTGGCATTCTTTGCAGCATAAGGAAAGAATTCTTGGTTACCGAATGTGAGGCCAATAGACAAGGGCTAACTCCACCCCTTTTAGCTAGACAGCAGAACTTAAGATTTCTTCCTGGCCTATTGAGAAAGCCCCTATGTTTCATTCTTTAGTTCTGTGTTTTAGGAGAAGTAGTGGCTTTTCTCTCATTTCCAGCTTAGGGCCAAAATAATTTCCCAGAGGAAGGATTGAAGGCTTGGAAACAGCATGGAGGATGTAGCAGCAGTAGCACAAACTGTGTGTGCATGCTCATAGGCACTGTAACAGAGGAAAGACGCCAGCACTGAGCCCTCCAGGGTGTAGCTGAATCTTTCTGTGGACTAAGCACTGGGCAACATCAATTGCAGCAGCCCATTGGCAGCCTCTTTCCCTCTTGAAAAGCCAATTTCAACAGCCTTCTGGCAATCAAACCAGGACTAGGCAGCACCAGCAGCAGCAAACCTTCAATAGCCAGGATTGCCATAGTGGCCAGAAAAGGTGGTGCATCAGCATTCAAGCTGTTGAGACTATAGTGAGTACACAAGTTGGATCTTCCTTGTCTCCATCATTAAAATAGTGATGGGAAAACCAAGAGGCACCAAATGCGGTGGTATGTCAGGGGACTGTGTGGTGATCCCTGATAGAAAAGGGGGGGATGCAAAAAAGAAACCTAACAAGGCTCAGCATGTTGGTTCAATGCCATGAAAAGGACAGTTTTGTCCACTATATTCATACAAACATGGGAATTCCAGCTATTTTACGTTTCACCTCCCAAAGTGAGGAAGCTCCAAAACTCAGTGATGTACAATAATAAACCAGCTCATAGGGAACCAAAACTGTTCCAGAGCAAACAAGAAGAGAGGAAAACCAGTTCCCTTACTCCCATAAGCTCATGCAAATCATACTTTTCTTCAGCATCAACCTATTTTGATCCTCTTCGTGCTCATATGAGAAAGAAAAAAGAATAAGGCTACCTAAGGGAATAAGAAAAACAAACATGCAGAAAAAAGGGGTCCTGGCTAGGCAGCATCAGAGAAAAAGAGAAGGGCCAAAACAGCATCACATGTTTGGGTTCCTCAATTTTAACACACATAATGATGAGGAATCATTGTATCCTGTGAGGAAGCAAAGGAGACAGATCATAAAGAATGCCAAGCAGAGTAGCCTAACCTTTGCATTGGGGGCTTATTCCAGCAAATCTGGCATTCCCTGAGCTGATCAAGAATCAGGTAATTAGAAACATCAGGCTGATGGAATGAGGAGCCCACTTCCAAAACAGTTCAGTGCAGGAATTGTAGTCCAATCATTAATTGACACTCCCTAACTCCCTAGTGTCACTCCACTGCCTGGAGCTGAGGACAATGTGGCCAGCTCTGAAAGCAATTTTTCACTTAGTTAAGTGGGTGTTCAGGGTAGAAACAGATCAAGAGGCCATGTGAGTAATGACTTGGGCAGAGAAGTATTCTCTATATCAGCAGAATACGTAAAGAGATGACTTCCGGTTTTGCGTCGTAGCGAGACGGACGCAGGGAAGCAGGGCTCTGCCTCCTGCGTCTGAATTCGTCCTTCTGGGCCCCCGAAAAGGGCCTAAAGTCACCCCGGAGAGGCGACGAAGAAGGAGGGGACCCTCGTAGATCACGGAGAGATGGCGGTTGATCCGTTTGATCTGAGGCCCTCTAAACCAACAGGTGAAAGACTGGCTGCAGTCCGGCAGCCAGTCGGAAGCTACCGACAGCCGGGAAAAAAAGCACCAACTAGCAAAGTTTAAGCAACGCATTTGGAACTGGGTGAGAGTATTTTTCCTGCTCTACTATTTAAAAACAAATTTCCCTGGAGAAAAGAATCCCAAAAAGCAAAGCTCCCAGAAGCAAGAGGGTGGTTGCGGGGGTTCCTTGGCGCCCCTCCCCCTAGAAGAATAGCGGCAATTTAACATCTTTGGGGAGAAAAGCAGACAGATTATAAAACCAAACTGGAAATAATTTAAAGTTGTAACACTGAAAAATTTGGGTGACTTAAAATATCTTGAAAACTTTATTTGCTTTGAAAAATACCAGACTGAACCATGGAGAAATAAGTCCTGGTTGAAAGATAGACATTTAATGACATCTAGTGGTGGAAAGAAGGAACAGCACTAAGACCTTATTTTGCACTCTGTTTGGAAGGAGTGACCTTGGCTTGAAGCCCAGACAGAGATAGCAAGCTAGGCTCTTTGAGGTGTCTGAACTTCTCAGCCTTGCAGATTGCAGCTGGAAAAGAAGAAAATCTCTTTGGGCTGTTTTTCTGCACGATGGATTACAATCATAAACTACCTTGAAGCCAGCTGGCTTTCCTGGATTATAAACATTGTTTGAGCTGCAGCGTTAAGAATTACTCAGAGACAGAGGAAATTCGATCTTTGGTTATTTTTTCTGGGAGAGGCCCTATGGATTATTAACTTGGAACAGTAGGACCTTGAGGATTACAAATTTTGGCTGACTGATGTCAAATTTTGGCTGACTGACGGTTTTTGGATAACTGCTTGGAGTTGGTGTTGAAAGACAAAAGTGGATTATAAATTTTTTCTTCCCCTTTTTTCCTTTTTTTATGGGGAACCTATTGGATTATAGATCTTTATTTCCAAGAACTATTTAGAGACAGAGGAAATCTGACTCTTGGCGACTCCCTTTGGGGGAGGCCCTAGGGATCATTAACTCTATACAACAGGATCTTTTGGATTACAAATTTGGGCTGATTGATAACGCTGGACTTTTGGATAATTGTTTTGAGTTGAGATTGAAAGACAGAATTGGATTACAAACTCTCTTTCCTCCTTTCTTCCCCTGTTTGGGGGAGCCTATTGGATTATAAGAGACTACAGACAAAGACCACAAGAACTACTTGAGATGAACTTAAAGGACATATTGTAATATTGATTATAAGATTGGAGGTTTTGTATAAGGTTGATAACTGGGGAATATATTAGAATTGAGAAGGTCTGGAGTGTGGGAATAAAAATGAGTCTTTCTAATCTAGCTAAAACTAGTAAAAAAAACATCCTCAGCTCTGTCTTCTACTGCCCCCAGTCCCATGTATCAGAGATCAATTGAAGCTATGCTACAGCAAGAAAAAACTAACAACTTCCAGAAGAAAATGCAAACCACACTACAACTAATCCAGGAGGCAATTACCTCACACAAAGAAGACACGAAGAGAAATCATGAAGAGATGAAAGATAATTTTGATAAAATGAAGGAAGAAATTCACGACCTGAAATCCCAATTAGAAAATTTTCAGCAGAAGATTACAAAGAATGAGCAAAGGATCCAGAAAATAGAAGACAAATCAGTAGAAACAGATCAAAAGCTGTAAGAAATAAAATACGAAAATCAAAGATTGATGCAGGCAAATAAAGAATTGGAAAACTCAGTAGCGGTTTTGGAAATGGAAAAAACATCTTATTTTTTAAGATTTCAGAACATAATGGAAGACAAGGAAGAAGATCTTGCTGATTTGATGACAGAACTGCTGGCTGGAGTGTTGGAAATTGGGAAACAGGAAATGGAAGGAGAGATCGATCAAACATTTAGAGTCAGCTCAAGTTATGCAAGAAGAAACAAAGTCCCCAGAGAGGTACATGTTAGATTTGTTAAAAAATCAATAAGATATGAGATATTGAGAAGAGTGAGAGATGATCCATTGCAATACAAGGAAAAAGAAATTGTAGTCTTGAAGCAGATACCTAGGAAGATAAGGGACTCACAAAGAGAATATCAATTCTTGACCAAAAAATTAATTAAAAAAGGAGTGAATTTTAGATGGCTGATGCTGGAGGGGATACTATTCAATTGGGACTCCAAAAGATATAGATTGGACTCTGTCTTTAAAGCAATGGAATTTCATGATAGACATAGAGCTTTTCTCGAAGAAGGAAGTTCAGAATTTCAACCAGAATGGTTGAAACGGAATATCAAAATATTTGCTTAGTAGGAAATTTTAATGCAATTGTAGATGGAAAGCTAGACTATAGAAGTAGTAAAATAGGGAAAAAAGGTGGGAACATTTTACCTAAGGCCTTTTTTAAAATGGCAGAAGAAATTTGTATACAGGATATGTGGAGAGAAAAAAATCCAAAGAAATCTCGATATACATTTTACTCAAACAGGCATAAATCATGGTCTAGAATTGATATGATATGGATATCTGCTGAACTAAGAATGAACATACAAGAGATTGAGATAGAAATTAATGTATGGGCGGACCATAATCCGATAAAGATGACGTGGAGAGGAACAAAGAAAAAAATAAGATGGGCATTAAATCAATCTCTATTGAAAGAGAAAGAATTTATACAAAAGGTAACAAAGGAAATGGAATTTTTCTTTAAAGAAAATAAGAAAGAAGATACATCACTCCAAAACGTTTGGGACACAGCCAAAGCATACTTTAGAGGACTAGCCATAACTTACATGGCAAAAAAGAACAAGGAAAAAAAACAAGAACAAATGAAGCTAAAGGAAGAATCTATGAAATTAGAATCAGAACTACAAAGAGACCCACAAAAGAAAACTCTTAAAAAACAAATGAAGATAATAAAACACAAATTAAATTTAATAGAAGCTGAAGAAATAGCCTAACAAATTAAAAGAGGAAAACAAAACTTTTTCGAAAATGCTAACAAGCCGGGTAGATCGTTAGCTTATAAATAAAAAAAAAGAGAGAGAAAAAACTGATAAATAAATTGCAAGATGTGAGAGGCGATTTACAATGTCAAAATGATACAATAAAAAAAAAAAATTAAAGAATTTTATGCAACACTATGATATAGAAGAAACTACTCAGGGAAAAATAAGGCAATATATAGAAAACGGTAAGCTACCAAAAATCCCAGAGAATTTTAAAAACATGTTAAATGGAAAAATAACAATGATGGAGCTGACGGAACCTATAAAAAGACAAAAAAATGACAAGACACCAGGCCCAGATGGGCTACCCGCAGAATTTTATAAATTCCTACAAGACATACTAAGCCCATTAATACAAGAAGTGTGTAATGAGGTACTATCAGAGGCCAAATTACCAAACACATGGACAGAAGCCAATATTACCTTAATACCAAAAGAAGATTCAGACTTGACTCAGATAAAGAATTATAGACCAATATCTCTATGAAATATGGATTATAAAATTTTTGCTTCAATAATAGCAGAAAGATTGAAGAGATTTTTGATTGAATTTATACATCCAGACCAAAATGGATTCTTACCAAAGAAACAAAGAACAACCTAAGAATGATTTTAGATACTCTGGAATATTATGAAATGCATCCAGGGAAACAAATGGCATTAATTTTTTTAGACGCGCAGAAAGCTTTTGATAATGTTAATTGGCAATTTATGGTACAACTAAACTATATGGATTTTGGAGAAAATTTTATAAATATAATTTCTTCTTCTTCTTCTTCTTCTTCTTCTGCCATATCCGTTATCGGACGTTGGCGATCATGTTGGCGATCCTGTTTTTATCAGCAGCCGCACGAAAAAGTGCTGCTGAGTTTTGTCCAAACCAGTCCCTTAGATTTTGAAGCCATGATGTTCTTCTTCTGCCTGGACCTCCTTTGCCTTCAATCTTTCCTTGGAGGATTAAATGGAGTATGCCGTATTTTTCTGGGTGTCGCATCACATGTCCAAAATATTCTAACTTTCGTTTTTTAATTGTTTTGATGATTTCCCTTGGCTTTCCCAGGTGGCTTATCACCTCCTCATTTCTGATTTTGTCAACCCAGCTTATACGTAACAGCCGCCTGTAAATCCACATTTCAAATGCTTCTAGTCTCTTCAGGTGGCCTTCTGTCAGAGACCAACTCTCTACTCCATAGAGCAGGGCTTTTCAACCGGTGGTATGCGTACCACCAGTGGTACGCGAGCACATGGCTGGTGGTACGCGTAGGACGGGTTGAAAAAACGTAAAATAAAAATATAAAAAAAATATTTAAAAACATTTTTTTGAAATTTTTTTTTTTTAAAAAAAGTGTAAAAGTGGATGAGGTGAAGCGGCAGCAGCGCCGCAGAGGCTTGTGGCAAAATCAGCTGGAACTGCACGTTGCCTGGGTCCTACTGAGAGCCCAGGATCAAAGCGCGCAGCTCCAGCTGATTGGCGGCGGCCTTGGGGGCGGCAGGCAGCCTCACGCAGTCTTCAGGGGAGATTCCGCTGGAGCTGCGCGAGGCATTGCCTGGGTCCCTCCCCCCCGCCCCCACCCAGATGCCCTCACCTCCCCCAAGCGTTTTTTTTACTCACCTGCTTTCAGCAGCATTCCCTTTCTCCTGTCGTTCTCGGCCTTCGCCATGTGTTTGTGAGACAAAAAAAAAAAGTTCCATGAGACTTTCTAACTTCTCGCGAGAAGTTAGAAAGTCTCATGGAACTTTTTTTTTTTTACCCACAAGCACGTGGCGAAGGCAGAGAAGCAAAAAGAGAAAGGGAGTGCAGCTGAAAGCAGGTGAGTAAAAAAAATGCTTGGGGGAGGCGAGGGCATCTGGGCGGGGGCGCCAACCTTACACTGCATGGTGGCGGGAGGGTTAACGGTGGGCGCGGGGGGCCCAGAAGGAGCTGTGCAAAGCAGGCAGAGGGGAGGCCGGGCAGATTGTGGGCGCCGGCAAGCAAGCGAGCTCGGCAGGGGCGTGGAATCGGCATTCCTGAGCACACGCCAATTCACGCCCCTGCCCATCTGGCTCGCTGGCCGGAGTGAAGGGGAAGCTTCTGCGCGGTGGCCGCTTCCGAGCGGCGGCCGGGCCGCGCGGGGCTTCCGAGCGGCGGCCGGGCCGCGCGGGGCTTCCGAGCGGTGGCCGGGCCGCGCGGGGCTTCCAAGCGGCGGCCAGCTGCTGAGCGCGGGTGGCTCAGCTGTAGCTGCACACACCGAGCCTGGCACATTCTCACCACACGGAGCGGGTGGCAAGGTGAACCAACAACATCCAGGCCCTGCCTGCGCACGCGCAGAGGCTGAGGCGCATGCGCTCTCCTCTGCCTCTGCACACGCACAGGCAGGGCCGTGATGTTGCCGGTTCACCTCACCGGCCGCTCCGTGTGGTGAGAATGCACCGCTGCCTGCCAAAACCAGGCTGGGATCTGGACGGTGTATCGAAGGACAATGGAAGGGAGGGAGGGAAGAAAGGAAGGGAAGGAAGGAAGGAAGGAGGGGAAGGACAATGAGAGGGAGGGAAGGAAGGAAGGGAAGGAAGGAAGGAAGGAAGGAAGGAAGGAAGGAAGGAAGGAAGGAAGGAAGGAAGGAAGGAAGGAAGGAAGGAAGGAAGGAAAGGACAATGAGAGGGAGGGAGGGAAGGAGGAACGGACAAAGAAGGAAGGAGGGAAGGAAGGAAGGAAGGAAAGGACAATGAGAGGGAGGGAGGGAAGGAAGGAAGGGACAAAGGGAAGGGAGGAAGGAAGGAAAGGACAATGAAAGGGAGGGAAGGAAGGAAGGGACAAAAGGAAGGAAGGAGGGGAAGGACAGTGAGAGGGAGGGAGGGAAGGAAGGGACAAAGAGGGAAGGAAGGAAGGAAGGAAGGAAAGGACAATGAGAGGGAGGGAGGGAAGGAGGAAGGGACAAAGAGGGAGGGAAGGAAGGGACAATGGGAGAGAAGGGAGGGAAGGAAGCCAGGTACCCACCCCAGTCCCATCCCCCTCCACCAGAGACCCACGGATTCCCCCCCACAGGCACCCTGCAACCTGAGTAATCAGCTGGCCACGCCCCCGGGCCATTGATCACATGACCCTGGGACTGTGAACGTCATAAGTATGAATCAGTTGCCAAGCATCCGAATGTAAATCACATGACCCTGGGGATGCTGCAACAGTCATAAGTGTGAAAAATGGTCATAATTCACTTTTTTCAGTGCTGTTGTAACTTCAAACAGTCACTAAGCGAATTGTTGTAAGTCGAGGACTACCTGTACTTTCTCATTTTTTCCTCTTTTTTTTTTGGTCAAGTTTTTGATACCTTGCTGGGCGAGTGGTGGTACTCGGATATTGCCTTATCCGAAAAGTGGTACAATGGGTGAAAAGGTTGAAAAGCCCTGCCATAGAGCAGGATAGAAAAAATATAGCATCTGACAAGCCTGATTTTCAGTCTTAGGAAAACAATTTATCATAGACAAACGGCTAAAGTAATTCTAAATGGAGATTTCACAGAGAACTTTAATATTCAAAAAGGCACAAGTCAGAGGTGTCCATTATCTCCATTATTATTTATTTTAACCTTGGAAGTGCTGAATATTCTCAATATTTAGCAAACAGCATAATGTCTGGGTTCATGTGTTTAAAAAAACAATGAGTAATAGTTAATTATCATAAACAATATGTTAATTAATCGCTCGATGGTCTTCTTCTTGCTAATATATATTTAAAATTACCTATCACATTCCTTTCTCTCTAACTCGTTTTTCTAGCCATTGATAAAAATTATCCCACATTCTAAAATACACTGAGTCTTCTTTCTCTTTTATCTTTAAAGCCAGTCTATCCATTTCTGCACACTCTAAAATTTTCTTAATTCTTCTTCAGTTGGTAAATCTTCATTTTTCCAATGTTGGGCAAATACAATTCTTGCTGCAGTTAGTACGTGTAGAATTAAATATATACAGTCTTTCTCATAATTTGCTCCTATTATTCCTAACAACAATAATAATGGCTTAAAAGTCTATTTGTTTTTTAGTCATTTTCTCCAACCATAAGTGTATTTTTAACCAGAATCTTTTTGCTTTAGGGCATGTCCACCAGATATGGTAATAAGTACCTGGTCTTTGTTTGCATTTCCAACACTTGTTTGAAGTATTTTTAAACATTTTTGCTAATCTCACTGGTGTCATATGCCATCTGTAAAACATTTTATATACGTTTTCTTTATATGCCACTGCTTTAGTTAATTTAACATTTCTTTCCCATAACTTTTGCCAGTTTTCTAATTCTATATTATATCCAAAGTTCTTTGCCCATATTATCATTGTTTCTTTTACTTGTTCTTCCTCCATCTTTAAGCTTAACAGATATTTATAGAGTTTCTTAATCAACTTTTCATCTGTTTTTAACAGTATCTGATCAAATTCTGTCTGTTCTTTATAAAATCCCATTGTTTTAACATCTTTTTCATATCTCGTTTGGATTTGCAAATATGGCCACCATGATAGATCAACACCTTGTTCTTGTAAATCTTGTCTGTCTTTAAATTTTCCTTCATTGTCCAAGATATCTTTATAGGTCACAACTTTGTCATAATTAATTAAATTTGGGTAAGCAAAAGCTTCCATTGTTGAAAGCCATCCAGGTATCTTGATATAAATTTTCGCTTTTATTTTTTCCCATTCTAAAAGAAGTGCATTTCTTATAAAGTGGTTTTGAAAATATCTATGTATTTTATTCTTCCCATACCACAGAAAGGCATGCCAACCAATTTGTAGGTCATGCCCATCTAGGTATAATAGTCTTTTGTCTCTAAGCATTATCCATTCTTTAAGCCATGTTAAAATAGTTGCTTGGTAGTATAACATCCAGTCCGGCAGTCCAAATCCTCCACTTTCTTTCGCTTCTTGTAGCATTTTCAGTCTAATTCTAGCTTTTTTTCCTTGCCAGATAAATTTCAGTATTGTTGTATTCAGTTCATCAAAAAAGGCATTTCCCAGTCTTACAGGAATCGTTTGAAATAGAAAGAGTATTTTCACTGTTGCTATTCTCCCCAGCATTGAAAGTTGTAGGTTTTTCCACTTTTCCAGATCCAATTTTATTTGTTTTAGCAGTCTTACATAGTTATCTTCTTTTATTGTTACACATCTTGCTGTTAGATAAATTCCCAAGTATTTGACTTTTTTAACTATTTGAAGATTTGTTTTTTTTGTTAGATGATTTTTTTGTTTTTCTGTTAGATTTTTTGTTACTACTTTAGTCTTTTCTCTGTTTATTTTCAACCCTGCCACTTCTCCAAATTTTTCTATTTTCTCCATAAGTTTAGTGCTTGTTTCAAGTGGATCTTCCAATATAAAAACCAAGTCATCTGCAAATGCTTGTAGTTTATATTTTTCATCTTTTATCTCCAGTCCTTTAATTTCTATATCTTGTCTGATGTTTCTATTCAATACTTCCAGTGTTAGTATAAATAATAATGGAGATAGTGGGCATCCCTGTCTTGTGTGCCTTTTTTAATGTTAAAGTTTTCTGTAAAATCTCCATTTACAATTATTTTGGCTGTTTACAATAAATTGTTTTAATTACATTTATAAAGTTTTTTCCAAAGTCCAATTTCTGCTAGTTGCTGGAACATGAATTGCCAGTTTACTTTGTCAAACACTTTCTGTGCATCAAGAAATATTAAAGCCATCTGTTTCCCTGGAATGAATTTCATAGTACTCTAACACATCAAGAATCATTCTTAAATTATTTTTTATCTGTCTTTTAGATAGAAAACCATTTTGGTCTGTATGTATAAATTCGGTCAAAAGTTTATTTAGTCTTTCTGCTATTATTGAGGCGAAAATTTTATAATCTACATTTAATAGTGATATTGGTCTATAGTTTTTTATTTGCATTAGGTCAGAGTCTTCTTTGGGTATTAAGGTAATATTGGCTTTAATCCATGTATTTGGTATTTTAGCCTCCAAAAGTATTTCATTACACAGTTCTTTCAAAATAGGACTTAGTATATCTTGTAATGATTTATAAAGCTCTGCGGGTAATCCATCTTGACCCGGAATCTTATCATTTTTTTTGCCTTTTTATAGTCTCTATAATCTCCATCATTGATATTTTTCCATTTAATATATTTTGAATATTCTCTGAAATTTTTGGTAAGTCTGCTTTTTTTAAATACTACTGTATTTTTTCTTTTGAAATTTCCTCTGCATTGTAAAGTATCTCGTAATAGTCTTTGATATTTTTTTTTAATTGTATCATTTTGAAACTGTAATTCACCTTTTGAATCTTGCAGCTTATTTATAAGTTTTTTTCTCTTTTTCTTTTTTCAATCTATATGCTAACCATCTCCCCAGTTTGTTGGCATTTTCAAAAAAGTTCTGTTTAGCCCTCTTAATCTGTTGAGACATTATTTCTGTCTCAGCTAGATTTAATTTGTGTTTTATTATCTCCATTTGTTTCTTCAGTATTTTCTTTTGTGGGTCTATTTGTAATACTGATTCTAACTTTCTGAATTCTTCCTTCAACTTTAACTGTTGTTGTTTCTTTTCTTTATTGTTTTTGGCGGTATAGGTTATAGCCAACCCTCTGAAATATGCTTTAGCCGTATCCCACACATTTTGAAGCGATGTTTCTTCTTTCTTGTTTATTTTGAAAAAAAAATCCATTTCCTTTGTCGCTAGTTGTATAAATTCTTTTTCTTTCAATATAGATTTGTTCAAAGACCATCTTAATTTTTTCTTGGTTCCTCTCCAAGTCATCTTTATTGGGTTATGATCTGCCCAAACATTAGTTTCTATCTCAATTTCTTGTATCATCGTATTAAGTTCCAAAGATGTCCATATCATATCAATTCTAGACCATGATTTATGTCTATTTGAATAAAATGTATATTGTAATTTCTTTGGATTTTTTTCTCTCCATATATCTTGGATACAGAGTTCTTCTGTCATTTTTTAAAATGCTTTAGGTAATATATTTCCTCCTTTCCTCCCTTGTTTAGCGCTTTTATAGTCCAAAGTTCCATCTGTTATTTCATTAAAGTCTCCCATTATACAGAGATTTTGATAGTTCAATTCTAATATTTTTATATGTAATTTTTGGTAAAATTGTTCTTGTTTATCATTTGGTGCATATATTGCTACCATCAGTATCTGTTTTTGATCCATCATTATTTCCACCATTAATATTCTCCCCTCTTCATGCGCATACATTTGTTTAGGGTTCATCGTTTCTTTAATGTATAGAGCTATTCCTCTTTTCTTTTGAAGTGCTAATGCAAAGTTAAGTTTACCAATTTTCGGTTGTTCTAACAACTTATAGTGTTGTCTCTTAATATGTGTTTCTTGGAGGCAAATTATATCCATTTTTAATTTTTGTAGTCGTGTAAATAATTTTTTCCTTTTTGAGGGAGAATTTAGTCCATTTATATTCATTGACAGAATCCCACTCTCCTTCTCCATCTCTTTCAATTATATCTAGGTCTTAATCTTCTAGTCAATCTTATCTGTCTCTTATCTCTTGGTCTTGCTCCTTCTTCTGTATATGTGTTTTTAACTTCTTCCTCCTCTCTTGGTTTGACTGCTCCTTCTACTGCCATTTCTTCCTGTTTCTTTGTTTCTCTCTTTGTACCAGATTCAAAATCACCTCCTTCCAGAAATGCTCTATGGTTGTCGTAGAATTCCATTGCTTTAAGTGGCGTATCCAATCTATATCTTTTCATATCCCAATAGATTAAAATCCCTTCTGGAATCAGCCATTTGAAATTCACTCCTTTTTCAATTAATTTCCTAGTTAGAAACTGGTATTCTCTTTGGGATTCTCTTATTCTCCTAGGAATTAGTTTGAGGACTACAATTTCTTTTTCTTTGTATTTCAAAGGTTCATCTCTTACTCTTCTCAGAATCTCATCTCTTATAGATCTTTTGAGAAATCTAACATGTACTTCCCTGGGGACTTTATTTCTTCTGGCATAGTTTGAGTTGACTCAATAGATCTGATCTAATTCTCCTTCCATTTCCTGTTTCCCAATTCCTAATGAATCTGCCAATAATTCCGTTATCAGGTCTAAAAGGTCCTCTTCCTTATCTTCCATTATATTTTGAAATCTTAAAAAGTATGAGGCCTTTTCCATTTCCATGACAGCTATCGAGTCTTCTAGTTCTTCATTTATTTGCATCAATTTCTGGTTTTCGTCTTTTAAGGCTTCTAATTTCTGGTCAACCTCAGCTGATTTATCTTCTATTTTTTGGATTCTTTGTTGGTTCTCTGTAACCATCTGTTTAAAATTTTCAAATTGAGAGTTCATTTTATTAATTTTTTGATTCATTTTATCAAGATCACTTTTCATCTCCTCATGGTTTCTCGTTGTAGCCGCCATGTTAGTAGTGATTGCCTCTTGAATTGCTTGTAACGTCGCTTGAGTTTCCTTTTGGAAGTTATTAGCCTTTTCTTGTTGGAGCATTGTATCAATTGATCTCTGATAAACTGGACTTGCAGAAGCAGAAGAGGGAGCAGAAGTTCCTTTTTTTCCAACTTTACATAGATTGGGGATGCTCATCTTTATCTTTTAATCATACTTTATAATCCACCAAGTAAATCAGAATTTATAATCCAATAGGCTCCTAACAAATAGGAGAGGTAAATAATAAAAAATAGTAAGTAATAAAAAAGAACAAAAGGGAAAAAAGAAAAAAAATACCAAAATTTGTAATCCAAAGTGTTCTGTTAGAAGAAGTTTCTTGTTATTCACTCTATCAAAACAGCTTGTAAAATTCCAGGTCAAGCTGTATTTGTAATCCAAGGAAGTCAGATGACTTCAAAAACAATTTTTATTTATAATTGTAATTGATCCTGTAGAAAAGGGCAATCCAAAAAGAGTCTTCTCTTTTCCAGCCACAATCTTCAGGACTATAAATTCCAAGGACACCAAAAAGTTTAAACTATAAGATGTGTCTGGGCATCTAGCTAAGTTTTAGAGCTCCAGTCAAAACAACTTAGTAAGATAAAAAAAAAAGCAAGGTTAAATGTAATTCTCAGTTTTGCCACTAGATGTCCATTCTCACCAAACTTTAAAAAGTTTATTATTATTATTATTATTATTATTATTATTATTATTATTATTATTATTATTATTATTATTATTATTATTATTAATAATAATAATAATAATAATAATAATAATAATAATAATAATAATAATAATAATAATAATAATAATAATAATAGTTGGAAGGGACCTTGGAGGTCATCTAGGCAGGAAACCCTATACCATTTCAGACAAATGGCTGCCCAGTCTCTTCTTAAAAACTTCCAGTGTTGGAGCATTCACCGCTTCTGGAGGCAGGTTGTTCCACTGGTTAATTGTTCTAACTGTCAGGAAATCCGATGGTTTCCAAACAAGGAATAAAAAAAGATTTATAGATGCACAAGTTTCCCAAATTATCCTTCTTTTATCTCTCAATTATCTTCACAATATTGTTATAAGTCAGTTTTAATTTCCCCAAAGCTTAAACCGCTGCTTATAGTTCAGGAGGGAGGGGTAGAGAAAAAAATCCCCCCTCCCTAAAGCTTGGGGATTTCTTGCTTTTGGGAGCTTTTTTCCAGAACCGGTATTTTTCACTTGTAGAGAGGTAAGGAAAGTAGTCTCACCCAGATCAGCTGTTTTGCTTTCCGCTTGTTAGTATTCTTGAGAGAAGCCCTAAATTATTGACAAAAGATTGAAGAATTTGGAGAAGTAGCAGGACTGAAAATTAGCAGAGAAAAGACTAAAGTGATAGTCAAAAACCTTACAGATAAACAAAAAAAAAACCAATTGTCAGAAAAAACAGACCTCCAGATAGTTAAGAATGTTAAATACTTGGGGATATATTTAACAGCAAGGTGTGCAACAATAAAAGAAGATAATTATGTTAAACTATTAAAACAAATAGAATGTGAAGTGAAATGGGCCTTAGGAAAGCTGAGCAACAACAAAGCTAGTGGAGGTGACAGTATTCCAGCTGAGCTATTCAAAATCTTAAAAGACGATGCAGTAAAAGTGCTACACTCAATTTGCCAGCAAATTTGGAAAACTCAACAGTGGCCACAGGATTGGAAAAGATCGGTTTACATTCCAATTCCAAAGAAAGGCAATGCCAAAGAATGTTCAAACTATCGCACCATTGCACTCATTTCACATGCAAGTAAAGTTATGCTTAAAATACTACAAGCTAGACTCCAGCAGTATGTGGATCGAGAACTTCCAGAAGTACAGGCAGGATTTCGAAGAGGCAGAGGAACTAGAGATCAAATTGCCAACATACGCTGGATCATGGAGAAAGCTAGGGAGTTCCAAAAAACATCTACTTCTGCTTCATTGACTATGCTAAAGCCTTTGATTGTGTGGATCACAACAAATTGTGGCAAGTTCTTAAAGAGATGGGAGTACCAGACCATCTTATTTGTCTCTTGAGAAACCTATATGCGGGTCAAGAAGCAACAGTGAGAACTGGACACGGAACCACTGATTGGTTCAAAATTGGGAAAGGAGTCCGGCAAGGCTGTATTCTGTTGCCCTGCCTATTTAACTTATATGCAGAGCACATCATGAGAAAGGCAGGACTAGATGAATCAAAAGTTGGAATTAAGATTGCCGGAAGAAATATCAACAACCTAAGATATGCAGATGATACCACTCTAATGGCAGAAAGTGAAGAGGAACTAAAGAGCCTCTTGATGCGGGTGAAGAAGGAGAGTGCAAAAGTTGGCTTGAAACTCAACATTAAGAAAACCAAGATCATGGCATCTGGCCCTCTCAATTCCTGGCAAATAGATGGGGAGGAAATGGAGGTAGTGACAGATTTTATCTTCCTGGGCTCCAAGATCACCACAGATGGGGACTGCAGCCAAGAAATTAAAAGACGCTTGCTCCTGGGGAGGAAAGCTATGGCAAATTTAGACAACATACTAAAAAGCAGAGACATCACCCTGCCAACAAAAGTACGTATAGTCAAGGCCATGGTTTTCCCAGTTGCAATGTATGGCTGTGAAAGTTGGACCATAAGAAAGGCTGAGCGCAAACGAATTGAGGCCTTTGAACTATGGTGCTGGAGAAGACTCTGCGAGTCCCTTGGACTGCAAGGCGATCAAACCGGTCAGTCCTAGAGGAGATCAACCCTGACTGCTCCTTAGAAGGCCAGATCCTGAAGTTGAAACTCAAGTACTTTGGCCACCTAATGAGAAGGAAGGACTCACTGGAGAAGAGCCTAATGCTGGGAAAGATTGAGGGCAATAGGAGAAGGGGACAACAGAGAATGAGGTGGCTGGATGGAGTCACTGAAGCAGTAGGCGTGAGCTTAAATGGACTCCAGAAGATGGTAGAGGACAGGAAGGCCTGGAGGAATGTTGTCCATGGGGTCGCGATGGGTCAGACACGACTTCGCAACTAACAACAACAATTAAAACAAAACTAAACTTGGAAAAATCTACAACTATCAATATTGGGAAGAATAGCGACGGTGAAAATGAACATTTTACCAAAACTACTTTTTTTATTCCAAACAATACCTATAAAATTAGAGAATTTTTTTTTGATGAGTTAAATGCATTGATTTTGAAATTTATCTGGCAAGGGGAAAAAGCCAGAATTAGACTGAAAATGTTACAAGAAGCGAAAGAAAATGGAGGTTTTGGGTTACCAGACTGGGTTCTATACTATCAAGCAGCTGCATTAACATGGTTAAAAGAATGGATAACCCTTAGACATAAAAGATTACTATACTTAGAATGACACGACTTACAACTTGGATGGCACGCCTTTCTATGGTATGGGAAGAATAAAATCCATAAATATTTTCAAAATCACTATGTAAGAAACGCTTTGCTTCTAACGTGGGAAAAGATAAAAATGAAAATTTATATTAAAATACCAGGATGGATCTCGACAATGGAAGCATTTGTGCACCCAAATTTAATCAACTATGAGAAACTTGTGACATACAGAGACATTTTGAATACTGAAGGGAAATTACAAACTAAACAAGAATTGGAAGAACAGGGCATTGAGCTATCATGGTGGCCACACTTGCAAATGCAAACGAGATATGAGAAAGACGCCAAAACATATGGTTTATATAAAGACCAGACAGTGTTTGACCAGATACTATTGTCATCAGATGAAAAATTGATTAATAAACTCTATAACTTTTTGTTAAACCTGAAGACTTGTTCTTTGAACAAGTCAAAGAAACAATGATAACATGGGCAAAAAACTTTGGGCACAATGTAGAATTAGAAAAATGGCAAAATTTATGGGAAAGAAAGTATAAAATAACAAGGGCAGCTACCTATAAAGAAAATTTATATAAAATGTTTTATAGATGGCATTTACCACCTGCAAGATTAGCAAAAATGTTTAAAAACATGTCTAGCAACTGTTGGAAATGTAGGCAAAAGCCAGTCATGTACTACCATGGATCCAGCCTTAGTCCCGGCGTCCTCCTGCGTGGGGGATGTGACTTGGGCAACCGGTTCCTGTGTGATCCAGTTGGATTTCTCTCTCGTTGGCTGCTGGGCAGGTTTCTTTCTCGCGGCTGGTCCCGGTCTACTCTGCTGTTGGGGGTAGGGGACTGGGCAATTCGCTGCTCGATGTCCCTGCTGTCCGCATTGGAAGCACTTGATTGGCGGGCCTGCAGGTGGCCTGGGTCCTTCAGCAGTCGCAGCAATTGGAAGTTTTCGGGGGGTGGTTGCCGTTTGGGTTGCTCTGGCTTCGGCTCGGCTTCAGGTGGGGGAGGCTTCCTATAGCGGGTGAGCTGAACGTCTAATCTTACCGCGGCTTGGTACCATTCTTGCAGCTGATCAGGTACTGCTCGATAGATGCATGCCTGAGAGAGGTGATCATCCAACTCTTCCCTGAAGTGATGGACTATGGACTGCTCAGGCCACCTCTCTATCCGACCGGCTAACTTGCGAAACTCTCGTACGTACTCCAGGGCAGGCCTGCCGGCTTGTTTTATTTTATGGATTTGTTCTTCTGCTTTGAGGGCAATGGATGGGTCCTCAAAACTTTTTCTCAGTCCTAGGAGGAAGAGGTTGGGGTCCTCTAATTCGGGGGTTTGCTCATTATATAAGTTGTTCAGCCATTCGGATGCCTCTCCCTCTAAGCCCGACGCAATCACAGCGTCCATAGCGGCTGGGTCCGGGTAGAGATATGCCCAGCGGTTCAAATGAGAGTGCACTTGGTTGAGAAAAAAAAACAGCTTCTCTGGGTCCCCATCGAAGGTTGCTCTGAAAGGTGGAGCAATCATTGGCTGCTGGGCTCCCCACTGTGGTTGTTGCACCCCCAGTTGCTGTTGGCCCCAATCTGACTGCTGATTCGATGGCTGCTGTGGCCCCCACCGTGGCTGTTGCACCCCCAGTTGCTGCTGGGGCCCCCACCCTGGCTGCTGCTGCATTCCCAGGGGTGGCACGTTTGGGGTCTGTTGCCATTCCCCCTGCTGTTGGTCTGCTGGGAGCTGTGGCATCCTCAACCGCTGTAAGGCCCCCTGCAGCCTCGGAGGGAATTGTTGTTGGAACTCCATCATCTGCAGGCCCCTCAGTGGTTGCTGTACGTTAGGGGGCGGCGACCAGCCTCCTTCCTGCGGTCGTCCTCCCACCAGCTGCTGATCTCCTGGCTTCTGCACCACCCCAAGCTGTTGCAAGGCCTCTATTAGCTGCTGCCAGCTCAGAGGTCGCTGACCATCCACCTGTGGGGGCTGCCAAACTCCCCACTGCTGCAGGGGCCTCAGACTGGGGTTCTCTCTCTCTGTGGGGCTGGAGGCCCTGGCAGGGGATTTCAGGGGCTGGAAGGCTGTCTGATCTGCAAAGGAGGGGCTGGAGGCTTCTCTCGGCAGGAGTTGATTTCTGCTTCTCTGTCCTAGCCCTCCAAATCTCTCCACTGGCTGGCTACAAGCTGCAGACAGGCATTCCCACTCACCCGAGGCCTCAGTGGCAGACGTCCTGGTAGCTCTCCACCGGTCTGCTTTTGAAGCCTTTGTGGGTGGCAAGGCAGTCTCGAGGCGCCTGGAGTCTCCGCTGGGCTGGGCCCGATCTGACGACCAGATCAGCTCTCCTAGCTGCTTGGGTTTTGCCTCTAGCTGGGAGTCCTGCAAAAGCTCTTCCTCCCCCGGCTTACTTGCTGTCGATTCCCCCCCTGGGGTAGCAGCTGCTGCCGGGTTGCTGGCTTCAAGCAATTGCTTTTCCTCCATGATGAAATCTTCTCCTGAATCTTTGTCTGCTGTCCTCAAGCCTGGGGACAGCGACTGGGGCTCAGGATCCCTAGAAAGTTTGTAGATCTTGGCTTAATGTTATGGTTCCGACATATGAAACTCTTCAAAGAACTTCGAGGCATTGTTTACCTTAAAGAATCTTTACTCGAGCAGCAACACGTCGGCACTTACATAGTCCAAGCCAAGATCTGACTTCTCCTCCCCTCAGCACATAGATCAAAGCACAATTCCCTCCTACAACTAACAGTCATAAATCACATTCTCCAATTAGTTTGAAATGCTGGCTTTCCGCCCAGTTCTTTCTCCTGCCAAGTCTTTATCACCTCTTATTACGATATTGTTATGTCTAACTCCCATCACATTCCTCCCCCTCCCCTCAGCACATCTAATTCTAAGTGTGAAGCATAAGTTGGGAAAAAGGTTGCATCTCCATATATTGTCAAAGCAAGAACATCCAATGTTAGCAGCGTTGACACGTAGATTTTAAGCCGGAACTATTTCTTTTTGATATAATCACAGAAAACTATGATAAAAAATGTATATATTTAATATTACATCTACTAACAGCAGGAAGAATTATATTTGCACAGTATTGGAAAAATGAAGAAACACCAACGGAAGAAGACATAATTAGGAAAACTTTGGACTGTGCGGAAATGGACAGGCTTACATTGAAAATAAAAGGGAAAGACTTCCAGTTCCGGATCGCGGCATACGCAGTCGTGCAGAGAGCCTCGTCTCTTCGCTGGCTGTTTTTCCCTCTGCCGGTAGACCCTTAATCGGGTTGAAAAGTCGCCCTGGAGGGGTGACTACCGTTGAGGAGGCCCTCGTCGACGGCGGAAGGGCGGCAGCTCCTTCCGTGGTCCGAGCCAGCTCCTTAGGGCCGACGGAGAAAAGATGTGCCAGTAAAATGGCCGATCACTCAGCTGCGCCAGCCGAAAGTCAGAAGAACAGCTAAGCATAAACAACCACCGTGGAGAATCTGGGTGAGACCTTTCCTTCCCCCTCTTTGCCCTAACTACTATCCTGTAAAAAGCTTTTGAACTACTTCCCTGCTTTAAGAGAGCGGCGTTTGTGTACTGGGGGAAAAAGAGCTTCGGAAATTAAAAATAAAACAGCTAATTTTTTATTGACTATTTATTTTTTTGGATACTTAGGGGTCCTGAAAAAATTCCCACCTTTGAACAGTATTATTATTACTACTCTACTTATCATGCTGGAGATGTTTTTCTCTTTTTATTTTTCTAATGAGACAAAATTTTATTAACTTAAAAAAAAAGATTTTACAGCTTACCGAGGACATCTTGTGACGAACATTGTTACTGCAATTCTATTTCTTTTTGCTGTTTGAAAATGGTTCTGACCTTCAAATGATAATAAAAGGGAAAAGATAAAGGACTTGAAACAGCTGGGTGGTGAATTTGTTTATTAAGAATTGGAGGTGGATATTTGTTGACTCTTACTGAATACAGCCTCCACTAAAAGACTAAAAGATTTTTTCACCACTGAAATGGAGGAATTTTACCCACAGCTTGATTATGACCTTATACTGGAAAAAATCTTGGAAGCTACGGAGTACATGAAATCTTACTCTCAAATTTTAATGGATCAAGTTATAGGCCGAGGAACAATAGAGAAGGAACAGAGTAACTCCAAAGAGGCCTTTATTCAACAACATATACAACCTAAAGAGATGGAGGAACCATACCTACAACCCAACTATGAACTTATACCGGGAGAAATTGTGGAAACTATTGAACAAATTAACTTTACACAACCCCATATACAATTTATGGAGAAGCCTGATGATCAAAGAATAACTTTAATTGAGATATCTGAATTGTCAAAAACAACAGAGACTGACATCCAGACACAAGTTACTGAAAATTGTGATAACGTGGACAATCAACTAGTAATTACAATATGGAATAAAACTGACTACACCATTCAGATGACACTGGAAGAAAGGGAAGAGAACTTTGACCAGTCTGAAGTGTTGAGAAATACCTTTACTCAAATATTGAGGTTTGATGACGTAGAAGCTTTACTATGGAAACCGGTGTGGCACAGAAAGAAACCTAGAGTTAGATTTAAAAATGTGTTTTAAAACTTCATTTAATGGGTTAAAAAGGCTTTAGAGATTTTGACTGATTTAATAACTAACGGAGTACGTGAATTTTGTAAGAGGATATCCTGTGTAATAATATTTTGTTTTAGATATGATAATTATTTGGAGGGGTAAACTTTACTTAATGGGCTAAAAAGACTTTTTATAGATATAGATTGATTGATAGAATATATATTTAAAATAGATAGAAATGTATCTTTTGGACTGATATTTTTATTTCAAATAAGATAATTATTTTGTAATAGAAGGAGAATAAGAGGGATTGGTGATAAGAGAAGAAATGGTATTAATAAATGATTTATTAGATTAAGAAATAGATTGTATGTGGAAAACATAAGAATGTTATTGTGGGAATAATATATTCATTTTAGATATAATTATTGTTAAGTTCCGAAGGAAGATGCATTTCAAGGAATTCTGAGGCATTGTTTACCTTTAAAACTCTTTATTTTGCAACATAGCTTCGGTAGGTATAAAGTGAAGCCAAAAACTAAACCCTCCTACTTCTTCCCACAGTGTCTAAGCATATTCCCCTCCCTCATGTAACAGTCATTAATCATATTCTCCAATTAGTTTAAAGTGTGAGCTTTCCCTCCCGTTCCATAACGCGCCATATCTTTATCTTCTCACATTTCATCCAGCTTTGAAGACGCTCTGCTGAAATATTGTTATGGCTAAATAGTTCTCAGCACATTCTTTTACTTCCTCCCCCCCATACTATCTAATAGTGGCTCTTAAAGTAATACACAGGTTAAATAGTGAATGTCTGCATCCATATATAATGTCAAGCATAACATTCGATGTTAGCAGCCTTGACAATTATTATGTTAGGGAAAAGGGAAATGAGGGATACCTGAAGTGTTAATAATATGTTTATTCAAGGCTAATTGGAATATGGTAACTAAATTAGTAAAGCTTAAAAACAGGATTTGGATCTTTATAACTGAAATGTGATTGATGTCTGACTGGATTGATTGAACTCTATTTAGAAATGTATTAATTTGAATATGTAATATTATATGAGGGAAATAGGGAACTTTTAATGAATTAATTTGAGCTATATATCTATGATTTTGCTTTTGGATGTTTGATGTCCCCATCTCCACGTTGTTTCCTAAGCACCTTGATGTAAAAACTAAAAAACCAATAAAATTTGTTTGAAAATAAAAGGGAAAGAAGATACAGAATACTTTCAAACATGGGATAATTTTTACAAATGGCTAGAAAAACTTGAGTAGAGAGTAGGCATGGGAGTTATATTATTATTGTCAAATATGTGGACTCAGACAACACGTTTACTAAGCACTAAAGATTTGTAACTATAAAAAATTAATAAAATATATATTTTTTAAAAGAATACATAAAGGAATAACTGAATTACTTTATGAGATCTCAACAAGATGGTAATCCTCCTCAGGCAATGGACCACAGAAAGCCGAGATGCTGCTTTTGTTGACATTTCAAGTCAACAGAGCAGGTAGGGTTGTTGCTCTGACCATGGCTAGACGGATTGCTCTATACCAGTAGTGGGGAACCTATGGCACGCGTGCCAGAGGCGGCACTCAAAGCCCTCTCTTTGGGCACGCGCGGCGTCGCCCCAGCAGAGTTCACCAGAGTAGCTTCCACCTTCACTTTTCCTGTTTCCAGTCTCGCCCTCCTTCGGCGGTAGCGAGGCCTGTTGAGCGATGGCAGCTGTACGGGGCCTCCGTATTTCAGTGAAGGCGACTGAGCCGGAGCCCATGGAAGTGGAAGAGGGCGAGCTGTTGCTTCAGACTGGAGCCCCCGCTACCCCCTCGCCTGTGCTACGGCATCAGCAGAGGAACTAGCCGTGCTGGTGGGGTGCTCACTGAGGGAGCTGCTGCCGGTAATGGAGCTGGGGAAACGGGCCAGGTGGGGGGGGGAGTTGCCCGTGCTGGTGCCACGAGGCAAAGCCGGTGGGGGAAGGGGGATCGGACCCATGTGCCCTGCTTCCTGGTATCCTGCCGCAGCCGTGATGTGGCAGCGTTGCCGAAATCGGCCGTAGCACCAGTGGGGCGGCATGAGAGACTGCAGCAGGATACCGGGAAGCGGGCACGTGGATCCGATCCCCCTTTCCCCATCAGCTTTGCCTCATGGCAGCGGCACTGGCAGCTGCTCCCCAACCCGGCCTGTTTCCCCGGCTCCACTATGGCAGATGGAGACGGCAAGGGCCCGGGGGCACACGCGGGACGATGTGGAGTGGCAGCAGCGAGGGGTGTGTGCACGCCAGAGCCCACCTTCCCCCGCCGCCGCCCCCACCAGTGCGAGGATGGGCAGCACAGCTTTGCTTCCGGAGCTGCTGATGGCTGGGCCTGGCGATACAGGGATCGCCGCCACCGCCTCCTGCCCAGCCTGCCGTGTAATAAAGCAGGCAGAACCGCAACCGTCCCTCTCTTCAACCAGCCACCCGCTAACTCGCTGAGGTCCCATGTGGCCGGATGCATCCCGGCATGGCTGGTTTCCCTCCTACCCGTCCTGTCCCTCCTGGCCTCGCATGCTCTCCTTTTCCCAGGGACGACCCACTGCATCGCCTCCTCAGCTGTCGGCCGTCCGTCCAGCTCAGAGGCGGCTTCTCTGAACTGCCGGCAACAGGCGAGGTGGGGCTGCTTTTTGTCTTCTCTTTAGGACGGCTTCGGCAGATCCCCCCTCACCTGCCCACCCACCCTCTTCCCTTTTATTCCGCTTCCGAGCCCTCTTCGCAGCTCTGCCCACACAGCCACCGAAGTGGCAGGTGGAGCGCCTCTGCCGCTGTGGAGCTGGAGAGATTGCCCCACCCACCACCGCCCAGATGCCCTCGCTTCCCAAACCATTTCTTTTCTGACCTTTCTGCATCACGCGCCTCCCCCCTCCCCTACTCCGCCTGTTGCTGGAGGGCTGGCCCGGTATTCGCAGTGGGCTGCGGAGCATCAGAGTGCACCGGTCAAGGGGCCAGCAGGCTGTGGCTGCTGACGGACACCGTCGGCCCCCATGCGCTCGCTGGCCTCTGTGTGCGGGGGCCGATGGTGTGAGGCAGCAGCCGCCCCGGCCCCTGCCTCGCCTTGCCTTGCCCCGCGGCAATGGCACCCCTGTCCTGCTCCCTGACTCACCTCGCCTCACCCTGCAGGACGAGCCTCCTGCCCACCGCCCCACATGCCAGAGACCCCCTGGATCTCCCCCAACCCTGCCTGGCCCCCACAGGCGTCCCCAAGAGCAACATCGAGGTGACCACGCCGACCCAGTCTGCCTTGACCACCGCAGCCACGCCCATCCAGTGGGCCACGCCCACCCGGCACCCGGTGATAAATTAGTGGGTTTGGGGTTGCAGTTTGGGCACTTGGTCTCTGAAAGGTTCGCCATCACTGCTCTATACTTTCCACCTACTCTAGTGCTATCCAGAGTGGTATGCAAGTGAAGATACTCAAGGCATCAGTGATTTTAATTGCTGTATTCTGGCCTGGAAAATCATAGCTCTTTACTCTAGTGGAGATGAGCAAAGGGCCCATGTGACATCTGAAAAGCCTAGATATTCTGACTCAAGGCCTAGTTATGCACCTAGACTCCTGCTGGTTATAACTTTGCTCTTAGAAATTAAATGGGAACATTGCTTGAGTCTTGGGCTTTCATCACAACAGTGGAAACCACATAGGCTTCTAGATGCCCAGCCACTACCACGGTCTATCAACTGATTTGAAGAGTGGTATAAAAGATAAAGATTTGTGGCACCATCAGCAGATATCCCTGAAATATTGGAATTTCTACAAGCAATTGGAGAGGGAACAGCAAGCTCACTATACAGTCAGGCAACTACCTTGGGCTCTGACCCCTGAGTAGGTGAGGGGCATCCCCTTCTGACCGCTCTCAGATGCATTCTTTCCTGAGAGGCACATGTCTTTGTACTCCTGGTCATCCTGTATTTACCTTTATGGAATTTGTCATTGATTTTTAGGACTTGTGGAACAGATATTCTTGCTCTAAGAGGAGACCTCTTTGTATTCCAACAAGACAAGGTGGTGATAAGGTCAAATATTTCTCTTATGCCCATGTTCTAAATTTTACTGACCACCAGAATTCATGCTCTCCCAATTTCTGGTAGACCATTCCCACCCTGGAGAACAAACCTGGTACAAATTGTATATATAAAGTGTACTAAGAATATACCTGAAATGTACTCTAGGAGAGTGGAGAACTGATAACTTGTCTCCTACAAAAGAGGGAAGCCTGAGATGACAAATAACATAACCCACCATCACAGGTTGGCATACTTAGCAAGAAGCAGCCCTCTTCTAGCATCACTGCTCATTCTTTCAGAGGTTCGGCTATATCAATAGCTCTGATGTGGGGCTTCCACTAATAAAAACTTAAAGGGTGGCAACCTGGGCAGAATCAGCTATGTTAAATAAGCATTATCAGATAAGTTTACTTCTGTAGAGGCAGCCTTCAGATCCATGGTACTACAAGAGATTGCTTACTACAAGATGTCTCCTGGGAATACCTCTGAAATATACTCCTTTGTGATTAGCTCCATCTTCAGTTAACTGAGAATGGTAGTTGGACTTAACAATGAAGTATTTTTATGGTCACTGAAAAATGGACCTAATGTTTCCATTGTACAAGGAGACAGTCAAGCAGTTCAAGCAATTCGGAATCAAATCATTAACTGCTGTACCATGTTTGCCAACTGTTGTATATTGTTTTTCCATTTTCCTATGTTTCTTGCTAGCAGTAAAGGTTTTGTTATTGTTGTTGCTGTTACAATGAATTACTCAAAAGAATTTCAGCCTTACTCAGCTGAAGTCAGTGCATGTTACTGAAAGGAAGGGACTTCCTCTATGAAACAGGAATAAATCTTCAACCCTGTCTTCTGGCTAGAAGAAGTGGAATTAATCCTTTTTTTATCAAATGCACCTTTTGTTGGTCAGTATGGTACTTCATGGTAAGTCCAGCTACTGATCATTATACAACAAGTTCCATGAAGCTACAAAGCCTGAAATCTTCTACTCTAAATCATTAAAGCATGTCTGATGGATGCAAAAACTTATAAAATAAAGGTATCTCTTGGGTCATTGTATGCGATATTTATTTTATAGATTCAAATCAGCTTGGCTTACTACATTTCTTATTCCATTGGCAGGAAGAGGTACGTCCCCAAGACACAGTATCTGTCATTGGTGGAGTTGCAGGAGGCAGCAAGCAGGGCAGAAAGGCTGCCTGGAAGTTCGTCAGAGACAACTGGGAGGAACTATACAATCGCTACCAGGGGGGCTTCTTAATATCCAGGCTAATAAAGGTTTGCACAAAAAGTCTTGGCTATGGCAGTATTGAAACAAAAAAAAATTTTTAATCCACACCTAATTTATAATGCTCTATGCTCCTATTTTCAGTTGTCAGTCAATGGATTTGCAGTTGACAAAATGGCTACAGAAGTTAAGGTAAGATTGTTTGATCAATATCTTTGCTGCTGCCCTTCTGGTTTACATGCCAGTGATTGGGATGATTCTTTCCTTTTCCTCTGTTGGACCATCCTCAATGAAAAGGGGGATTGGGGTGATGGTGTTCTAGCCCGACACGTCAGCAGTATGTTCTCTGACTCAGTACATTTTTGTCCCATCAGCCTACAGAATTACCAGATGGATCACATTTAGTGGGCAATTGAGTCAAAGACTATCAATTGATTGTTGGTGTTCTGTAATAGTTTCTGGACTAAATGCCTAAGTAGCTATAGAAAATTGTCATGCTTATTAACTTCTGTTTTCCTGTTGTATAAGTCCAGTAAATTCAAGATCTTTTCCAAGAATAAGCTGTAGGGATAGACAATCTTAGTAGCATTAGGTGTTCTACAATTTCTATTATCCCTGACCAGGCTAGCAAGGATGTATGAGAGTTGTAGTCCAAAGTATCAGAAATACAGCTACTAGCATTCCTACACTGTGGCCAGTGATGAAGGATGCTGCAAGTTGGCATTTAGCAATATTTGAAGGACAAACAGTATCCAAAGTACACTTTGCCTCAAAATGTAGCTGAATGAGCCTCAGTGTAATTAGTAAACCCTTCTTTCATATTCTGTATGTAAACTGGGCACTTGGAGAAGTAGAAATGGAGTTGTTGTTTTTTTTTTAAAGTAGAATAATAGATAGCCTTCCTGGGATTATAAAGGAACAAATTACAGCAAAACCTCATTTTACTGGACCTTGATGCAATGACCTCATTTGCATAATGCAGCCATTACACAAATGACCCAAATGACAATTTGAATGAATTGTGTCATGCACATGGTATAAAATGACACAAGTGACATAATACCCATCATTTCTCCATTCGTATATGTTTATTCCTAGTGGTAAGCCACTCGGAGTCGTTTGAGAGTTTGGTAACCTATAAATAAAATAAAATAAAATAAAATAAATAAATGATTTCTGTGACGATATCACACATCTCCACAGTGCTCTATTTGTCAATCAGTGGACATTCCTGAATAATGGGCACCTTGTTCTTCCAATTAGTCTGTTAAAACATGGTTTTGTGGAACTGAAAAAGAAGAATGCAATGTAATAGAGAATATGCCCTATTTGGTGATTCAGGAATGGAATGCTTTGGAGAACTCTATTACTCTGTTTCCTCTCCAGACTGTGGTGTTCTGGGCATGGTTCAGCACTTTCTAGAAATAAATTCCCCAAATTTGTTTGAGATGTCTCCTTCTGGTTCATGGAATTCTGAAAACCACCAAAGTGCCCCCAGAATGGCATGGTCTAGAGGGGTTCAGCATGATTCTGTGACATTCTCAAGAACACTCTGTTCCTGAATTGCTGAATCTTGCACATTCTTGCAATGTACAGTCATGAGAAAAAGTAAGTACACCCCACTGAAAGTTTTGACTTTTTCAACATATTTCAATTTACAGATATTTGATCATCTTTTCAACAAGATTGATAAAGGGGATATAACAAATACAATAGCAATAGCATTTAGACTTATATACCGCTTCACAGTGCTTTACAGCCCTCTCTAAGCGGTTTACAGAGTCAGCATATTGCCCCCAACAATCTGGGTCCTCATTTTACCAACCTTGGAAGGATGGAAGGCTAGTCAACCTTGAGCCGGTGAGAATCGAACTGCCAAACTGCAGGCAGCCAGCAGTTAACAGAAGTAGCCTGCAGTACTGTATTCTAACCACTGCGCCACCACTGCACAATGCACAATTTACATTTTGTAGTCCATCTAAAAAGATTGTCAAACAATTTAAAATCAGTCATTACACTGGGATCATTTCAAACAACTGCCCAGTTGCCCAGATCAGGCCACCCCAGCAAGTTCAGCATGAGAGCAGAACTCAAGATGCCTCAAGAAGTCTCTAAGAACCCCAAAATTTCATCACATGAGCTACAGGTAGCTCTCATCACTATTGATGTTGAAGTGAGTCAACATGATGTCAATGAGTTTACCATTAGAAAGAAGTTACAGGAATTATATCTACATAGGAGATGTGCCAGGAAGAAACCTTTGCTGTCCAGAAAGATCATCAGGGCAAGACTAAAGTTTGCTCAATAATACCTAGGCAGACCAGGACTTCTGGAACAATGTGCTGTGGACAGGTGAGGCAAAGATAGAATTATTTGGCCGTATTACCAGAAGATGTGTTTGGGAAAAACCAAAGACAGCATTTCACCGGAAGAACCTGATACCAACTGTTAAAGCATGGTGGTGGAAATATTGTTTGGGGTGGCTTTGCTGCATCAGGGCCTAGGCAGCTCATCATCATAGAATCCAGTATGAATTGTTCATTGTACTGGAGGGGCTTGAGGTTAATGTGAGACCTTCTTTCAGAAGATTGAAGGACAAGTGAAAGTGGACCTTGCAACATGGCAATAACATTAAACATTCCAGTAAACCCACCAAGGAATGGCTGAAAAAAAAGAAATGTAGAGTTCTAGAATGGCCAAGACAAAGACAAAACCCAGATCTAAATCCCATCAAGATGCTGTGATGTGATTTGAAACAGGCTGTGCATGCAAAAAAAAACAAAAACCCTCAAACTTTGCACAACTGAAAATAATTTGCATGGAAGACTAGGGAAAAATACCCCCCAATCAATGTCTGGTAGACAGTTATAAGAAACACATACTTGAAATTGTTTCTTCCAAAGGGAGCAATATCAGGCATTAGAGCCAAAGGTGTATTTAATTTTTCCACAGAAGAAAATGGCATATCTGTTCATTTTTTGTTGAATAAATGATTGCAAAGTCAGTTTTCCATAGTTCTTCTGTTCCATTACATCACTTTGATATATTGCTTGAATAAAGATAAAATATGTCTACATGTGTTAAAAATGAAAACCTTTGCATGGGGTGTACTTACTCGTTCACTTGACTGTAAGTATATAATTGCAAAAAATATTCTTACTTGTCTTAATGCAAGGTAGATTCTGTGCTACTGTCTTTAACACCAAAATGCCAAACACTGCAGCCTGTTTTTGCAGTTAGAGTCTGTGCTCATCCAAACTGTTATACTGTATGTTGTGAAATTAAGTCCCTATATTCTGACTGATTCATCCATATGAAAATGTCATCAGATGTGATACTCCCAGAGAATGTTATTTCATTTCATCTAGGTTTTTTTTGAGAGTCACCCAGCTCCATCAGCTGAGCGTACCATCCAGCAGTGCTATGAAAACATCCTGTTGAACGCTGCATGGCTGAAGCGTGATGCTGAAAATGTCCACCAGTACCTCCTGCAATGCAAAGCGTCACCAACTGCTGTGTAAGCTCGTCCTTGTCCACCCCAGCTCCTGTGGCCCAACTGCCTTGGCGTGAGGAGGAAGAGCTGCTATTCAACAGTTGGATAGTGCACCAAGGAAATTGGAGTCTTTTCTCACACCAATGGGGACTGGGCAATGAATATAGTTTATTGGCTCCTACTCAAATTCAGAAGTAAATTTTATTAAAAATGTTACCAAAAGTTAGCAACAAAGAAACAACAAACCAACCACCCTGTAAATATAATAGTAATAAAATAGAGCATAACAAAACTGTGAAATGTCCTTAAGGCTTGTCAGTGGTCAAAATATTTAATACACTCCTCCCTTACACCTTAGCTGAAGGTTCTGGGAAACAACATAGGATCTTGGTTCAGATTTTGAAGGCTTGTAAGGCTTCCTTGTCTCACTTTTTGATAAATAAAATATTCTGTCTTGTCTTTTCTCTCCCCCCTTTTTTGTTTCATTTGCTAATAATATCAGAGATTGCAAATTTGTATGGAAACATGTTTCTCAGCCACATTAAAAAGAAATTATCCTCCCTCCTTCTGTCTTTTTTTATACCTTACTCCTGCATGCAAGGAAGATTTAGTATTGTGATTGGATCCTTCTGGGCCACTGTAAGGTCTCATCTCACTTAATGCATAACCTAGGAGTTTGAAAAAGGTGTTCTGTTTCAAAAATAAAACACTACCCTAACTCCTTGTGATTGCAGCTTTCCATTCCACTTTATTTGGTAATGTTTGGTAATTGGATTCAGAAGCCTTAAACTTACACTAGTTGGCATGATGAGAAAAATCTAAGCTTTATGCCATCAGTTGCTGAATAGAGTAGCATATTCCTGCTTACCAATTCCATATCCAACATCACTCCTCCCACAAATGTTTACAGTTCCCCTTTTTAAAATACCTTTTTCTAACATTCATACTTGGTGTGGCTTTGTTAATCCGAGAAGGTCATCAGACCCTAGCTATCAAACTGCTTCCCTGGAAACATGTTTTTGTTCTATTGTTTTAAAAGAAGAACAAAAAAGTTGGCATTAATAAAAAGGAACGTCAATGTGAAATTAAAGAGTCTTGGTTTTGGTGTGTGTATATTGGCAAAATATTGTTTTTATTTTTTTGTACACAGCCTTGTATGTATGACCATGGCTATGAAGCAATTGAAATGGATTGTGGTACATGAGTGTCCCTCTTTTAATTGTAGCTGCATTTTGGTATGTTTCCCTTCAAATTCAGAAATAAACCTGGGTTTAGTTAAGGACAGTGTAGTTAGTGTTAAACACATTTGACTTCCTGAGCCATTTTCTACCTAACCCCATTGCAATTGTAGTGTTTTTGTACAGCTCGCATCCATTGCAGTATAACTTGTTACTGGAACAATCCAAAATTAATTATCCCTTGCCCTTTTAATTACGGGGGGGGGATCCTTGTGAATTTATTTTATGCAATTCATGTTCATTACAGGGGATCTTCTATATGAAACATTTAGGTTGGATTCAGTTATATCCAGATCTTGCTGAAATAAATGGTGCCTAAGTTAAATTTTAACCCTTAGTCAGCTAACTACCCTTTAACACTTTTTTTTTTAAAATGTGTACCTCTATTACATGGGTGTCAAACTCGCCGTGTCACGTGTCGTGACATAGCGTGACTTTTTTTGCATTGCTGGAGCTGGGGTGGGCGTGGCCTCTGCATGATGCAACCGGCCCACGGGCCGGCAGTTTGACACCCCTGCTCTAATACAAAAATGTGGCTGAAAAAGCAACAGAGAGTGTGTTTAGACCAGCTGTCTTCCAGGGCAATGTTCTCTATAGCTAATCTATTCTGGCTCCTCACCAGAGTAATTGCTTGTGGCAAGTTTTGCAGTCATCCTACAGGAAATGGATCTCATTCCTTTCTGCTGTTCAGTGGTATGTATGACTATACTGTAACACTTCGTGAAACAAGTAGCATTATGAAAGCCCTAACCTTTTTTAGGATAGAGCATGCACACATACCTATGTTGAGGTGTAGGGATTTCTTGAATAGATGTAATTTCTATGGTCTCTCAGTGATAGGACATTGTTATTTTGAAATGTGGCAATAGCCTGATGTGGACATGACAGAAAACTCTAACTTTCTAATGAGGGGTCCTTGGTGCTCTCTGAGCTTAGCTGTTTTGTTGCAGATGTTTCATTACCCAAACTTGGTAACATCATCAGTACTAGTAAGGAATGGGGTTTGCTCTCAATTTATATTCTGGTGGCTTGCCCTGTCAGTGTTGGTGGGAATGGTCTTGGTGCTTCTTTGTGTCAAGGATGAAACTTTGGCAGCTATGTGCCTCTGCGTTTCAACTTGCCTTTAGATTAAGGGGGGGAAGTGTTACTTTCAAGTGGGTTAGATGGAGAAATGAAACTTCTACGATTCAGCTGAAGACGGTGAGAGCCTGAAGCCTTTTCAAGGACACCAGAACAGGTGTGGATTTGAAACAGTTTCCATAACAAAGTGAACTTGTTGATATGGACTACGTAAGACGTTGGGGGTTTGGCTGGGAAAATTATTGTTTAAGTCTATGAATTGGTGTTGGAACCTCAGAGTTAGTTTTGCTTCGACATAACCATGCAGTGTATTCAATAAACAGATTTTCAGAGACGGAATGAACCTGAAGTTTTATTTGGATTCTCGAGCTGGATGTTGACACTTTGGTTGGACTGTTTATTGTTAGCTTGCTTGGCAGTTCCTTGATTGGGGTATTGTTTACTTCTTGATTGTTGGTCTGATGTTAATCTTGGAGTTAATCTATGTTCATCTGGGTGCTGATTGCTGGTGTTTTGGTCTTTTTGTTCCCTTTTTGGCTTGTTGATTGCCTCTTTTGCATAGTATGTCAATATTGTTTATGTCTATGTGTCTATTAATAGCTAATTTGTCAGCGTGCCAAACTTCTAGAAATTCCTTAACCTTTTTTTGACTTGGCTTGGCCTAGAATGGTCACAGTTTCCCAGTTGAAACTATGGCTATGTCTGTCCATATGTTGTGAAATTAAGGCGTTTTCATCATGTCTTCTGACTGCTAGTTGGTGTTCATGGATGTGTTCTGCTAGCCTTCTGCCTGTTTGTCCTACATAGTGGCTGCTGCAGTCATTATACTGTATGTTGTAGATGACTCCTGTTTTTTCTTCTGTGGCTGCTGGGTCTTTAGGCTTACTTAGGATGTTTTGGAGGGCTTTAGTTGGTTTGTGTGCTACGGTGATGCCATGTGATTGTAATAGTCTGTTGGTGGTTTCTGAGATGTTCTTGATGTATGGCAGTGTTATTCTTTTTACGGCTTGTGTTGGTTGTGCTATATTGGATTGAGTGGTCAGGCAGTTTTTGATGAAATTGCATGGATATCCATTTTGTTGGAAGATGTTGTATATAGATGCTCTGTTTCCTTTTTCTGCTGTTCAGGGTTGCTGCAGTGTGTTTGTGCTCGTCTGAATAGAGTTCTTACACAGCTTCTCTTGTGGGAGGTTGTGTTATTACTTTGGTAGTGGGGCACTTGATTGGTGTGGGTGGTTCTTCAGTACACTTGTGTTTCTAGTTTGCCATTGTGGTTTCTGCTGATCAGGATATCCAGGAAGGGTAGTGAATTGTTGCTTTCTTCTTCTCTAGTAAGCTGGATTCCTTTGAAGATGTTGATGGTTTTGTGGGTGTTCTCTAATTAATCCTTTTTTTATTATGGTAAAGGTGTCGTCTACATACCTGATCCATATTTTGGGTTGTATTTGTGGGAGTGCTATCGATTCCAGATGTTGTATTACAACCACCACTATGAGTCTTAAAAGCGGTGAACCCATAGGTGTACCTTTGATTTGTTGGTAAGTTTGTCCATCAAATTGAAAGTATGTGGTTAGGCAGAGGTTGATAAGATCCATGATCCTGGATGTTTAAATCTTTGTGTATTTGGTTAAGTCGGGTGTGCTGTGGAGCAAGGTTGTCATAGATTCTTTGGCTGATTCCAGGTCTATGGATGTGAAAAGGGCTGTGACATCAAATGAGACCATGATTTCATCCTCATGTATTGTCATGTTTTTGATTCTTTGAAGGCACTGTAGTGGGGAGTTGATGGAGTATTTGCTTCCCCCTGTGAGGTGCCCAACCTTTTTTGTTAATTCTTTTGCGATGTTGTAGGTAGGAGTCTCTGGTAATGATACAATTGAATGGAGAGGTATGTCAGGTAACTGCCAAACAAGCTAACAGTAAACAGCCCAACCAAAGAACCTCCAAGACCACTCCCACCAACACTGACAGGGCAAGCCACTAGAATATAAATTGAGAGCAAACCCCACTCCCTTACTAGCACTTATGTTACCTGGTTTGGGTAATGAAACATTTGCAACAAAGCAATCAATCTCAGAGCACCAATGACACCTCATTTCAACCCTGAGCTACAAATATTCTCTTTTATCGGTCTCTTTCCTCTCCTATTCAGCTGTCATTTTTCACATGATTCTGAAACATGCACATTCTAAGTTCAGTACTTTCTTAATAATGCTGCTCTAAACTGGTTGTACCATACTGAAGTATAACTTATGCTAAAATTAGGCAAGGCACTGTTTTGTGACTTGGATCCTAAGAACTGAAGAAGTGGGAGTAAATGGTGTATAAATTTCATGTAACAATAAGTTAACAAGCCTAGAAAGAAAGGGTGGGGGAGGAGACTCCAACCCTGAGAAAATTAAAATGTGACAGAAATCTAGGCTCTATTTGCTGACATATTTTTTAAGTCACCAAATATTTGCCTACCCTTGAAAACTGGCTGAGCCTCCCTCTTCTTGAAGGTTGATCAGGAGGCTTAGCTGCAAAGATTTGTTCCCTTGTTTATTGAATTAGGCTTCAGGGCTCTTTCTAATAGATCAAGGTTTATATATATAAACCCTAACATTACTGCATTATTACTTTTTCCCAGTCCCCTAGTCTATGGTCTCCATAGTTTCCTATTTTCATGGCCTTCATAAATGATATGGAGGTCTTGTCTTCTCTGCTTTTCCTCCTGGGTTCGGTTCTATGCTAATCTCTTGTAGAACACCAAATGGAAGAGTACTGTATATGGTAGTTTTTCTTTTGCAAACTATGTTTGTATGCTCAAAACAAATTCCTATTACCTTGATTGATTTCTTCCCTAGTACCGGTATAAGGGCATATGATTGCTGTCTTAATTAACTGCACATCTTATTTAAATACAGTTTTTGAAACCATGCGTTCCTTTCGACCTGTCAGCCTCATGACGTACGAACCGCACCGGCCAACCAGCGTGGGAAGGAGGGGACAGCGGGCGTTGGCCGGTTGAAAAGGAGCGGTGGAGGTACTTCATGCGCCTTGGCAGGAAGTGGAGTGCGTGAGCACGGTGTATACGCATGAACGTTACGTGCTTGAAGGCGGACTAAGGCCTGTCCAGTTAATCCCCCAGAAAATACGGTAGTGAATTAGCGTCCCCTCAGGGCAGTTGTGCGGGAGGCACGTTGTTCTGTATTTTATTTCCCTCCCCCCGTCTGAGTCTCACTCCCTGAATCGTTTAGTTATCGGTCGTTTAGTGGGCACGCGCCCTTTCCCTACCCCTCCTCTCTCCCTCCGCCACAAGGAGTTGTCTGTGAGGAGGGGGAGGGGAAGTTGTAGGGGAGAGTCGAGTAGCTTCCGCCGGGGGTGGGACCTCCTCGCAGCTGAGGGGGAAGTAAAGAGCGCGCGAAGGGAGAGACCGGCCGGTCAATTGAGCGGACGGAGAGTGAAGCGACGGTCACCGACTCCGTTCCCCTCTTTCCTCCTTCCTAGCTTCACCTCGTTGCCCGCCACCATGGAACTCATTACTATCTTGGAGAAGACAGTTTCGCCAGGTAAAGGGGAAAGAGATGCTACAGGCCTTTTCCTTACAGATGTGTTGCTAAGGGAGGAATGGTTGGGGTGAAAGCATCTATTCGAGGTCGGGAGGAGGTTGGGGGCAGGGAAGGGCATCTAGTTATAGGGCACATGTGGCTCTGGGGAAGGCGTTTGCCGAAGCCGTTGTTCGGGAGGGAATGAAAGATCAAGGGAGAAGGTGTGGAAAGGGGCGAAGGAGGAAGCAACGGTCCCTCCCCTTGAAGATTCGGGGCCGTTGGAAGAGTCAGGCCCAGTCTCTGGCCTGGGGGATAAAGGAACCACTGAGTGCTTGGTTTGGGCCCCATGCTTGGAAAGGAGGGGCAAGCGTGAATTTCATCATTTGTGGGGTAGGGGAGACTGAGAATTCCCTAGCTAGGCTGGCAAGGAAGTAGCCTTCGGCGTAAAACTTTTTTTTTAAACGCTTACTGTATCGGCCGGGTCAGTTGATGAATGTAATGGTGCACGTGTGTGGAAGAAGGTAGCTTTGGGCACAAGTTAATGGATTCGCTGCATGATACGAGAAGACAGGTTCTTTTTGAGGGTGGGGATAAAGTCGTTTTGCGTGGGATAAGGGTTGGGTGGAGATTCCGTAGCATATGACTGTGGGGCAAGTCGTCTCGTCCGAGAGCTTCTTCCCAGACGTGCTGGCTTACATAGGGGACGGAAACTGACGGGAGAATAAGCGATGGCCTCTCATCGTGCCAACCGTAAGACCAGAGCCTCCATGAGGGTAAAGGTAGGGTGACAATGAAATTATGCAGCGCACGCGTTGGGAACGTTAAGGCCCGGTATTTATGTAGGTGGTTTTTCAGGTCCGGTGTACGCCAAAATCGGTGGGCTGAGGTTGACTCTGATAGGTAATTGGGGGATTTGACAATGGGGCTGGAGACATACTGGTATTTTGACAAATGTTGAGTGTATCTCTTCCCCCAAATCTTTAAAAACTATTTAGATTATTCGTTGTGGATGGAGTGAGGTTGTGGTTATACTGTACTTGCAAAGTCCCCCAAGAAGTGTTTTTCTTCTTGACCCCCTCCCAATCTCTCTGTGGATCTGATTGATGGAAAATAAAGTTTGAGTAGAAGCATGTCGGGACGGGGACTGCGGGCGGGGGGAACTCTCCAAGAGGGTTGAAAACCTTCATATTCAGAATGGAGAGAATTGGTGTCCTGATTTAAGGAGAAAGAGCGGTTGAATAGCTGGAAAGAGGAGAACTTTCGGGGGGTTATTGTTGGGTTGATACTGAGCTTTGGGGTCCTCACTGACACTACTTGGTGTATTTTTCTCTCCGTCCCCCCCGGGTCTTCTGCAGACTGCACCGAGCTTGAAGCGGCTCAGAAGTTCCTGGAACAGGCAGCCATGGAGAACCTGGTAAGGGAAAACACAACAGTTGAGCTGAATTTGGGTGGGGTTTGCGAAAGTGCGATATTTCCCCTGTGTGAAAAGACGCGCATCAGACCAGGCCGAGCCGCCATAGAGGGGCTCAGCCTAACAGAAGCCTTTTTCTTTTCTCTCTCTTCTCTCTTTAGCAGGGGGTGGGCAAGAATGAAGTAGCCAATGGTAAAGCTCTCGGGAGTCGCACCATCCAATCGTGGGAGGGAAAACGAAGGGGAGGGCGGCTTGGACTTACCGCGCTGCATGTATGGAGGGAAAGTGGAGAAGATAGATTGGATCTTCGGGGCCAGCCGGCATGTGTAGTGGGTTAAAGGCAAACGGCAGGAGGTTGTTTGGAACGGGCTTTTAAACTCATAACCAGACCACCTAGGTTTCGGCTTTTTCTGCCTCCTTCCCTAGTCTAAAGATTCTCTTGTTCTGCCTGCAAACCGTCCCCCATTTTCTGTACTTTTTCTGCTCTTCCATTTTTGTCCATTTTCCCTTCTCTTGTTTTTGTGGTGGTTTCCATAGATTTGAATAATTTCTATCCAGGTGTTGCATATGTGTGTGTGTGTGTATCTTATACGAACATTTTTTTAAACCTGGTTTGAAAACAGACATTGGTTTGCTTCAGTCTCTGAAATACAAGTTATTTGTGAAATATTCCGTTCGTCCCTATGCTGAAAAGGATTGATTTAGAGCAATACTAGTATCGAAATGAAAGTTCTAAGCATTTCATCCATTATCTAGCATAAGTACCAGAATAACAAAGTCTAGTGCTTAACAGTGAATGAAGTCTAATCCAGTATATATGAGGGAGCCATGTAGGTAACTCTTATATTTACTGAGTCAAGGTTAAGGTACAGGTAGTCCTCGACTTATGACAATTGAGCCTAAAATTTCCATTGCTAAACAAGACAGTTAAGTGAGTTTTTCCCCATTTTATGACCTTTCTTGCCACAGTTGTTAAGTGAATCACTGCAGTTAAGTTAGCAACACGGTTAAGTGAATATGGCTTCCCCATTAACTTTGCTTGTCAGAAGGTCACAAAAGGTGATCACATGACCTCAGGACACTGCAACTGTCATAAATACATGCCAGTTGCCAAGCGTCTGAATTTTGATCATGTGACCATGGGGATGCTGCAACAGTAATTGGTGTGAAAAAAAGGTCATAAGTCACTATGTTCAGTGCCGTTATAACTTTAAACTGTCACTAAAGAAATGGTTGTAAGTCGAGGACTACCTGTATATTCATTGTAAGGTCTTAAAGGAGAATAGAAATACAAATTGAGTGTAATTGCTTATGATGGTGACCCTTTGCTGTTGATAATTGATTAGTCAATATATGTGCACATGTGTAGAAAAATAGAATATAATAAAATGTGTCATAACCTGTTAAACCATGGTGGCACAGTGGTTAGAATGCAGTACTGCAGGCTGCCAACAGTTCGGCAGTTCGATTCTCACCAGCTCAAGGTTCACTCAGCCTTCCAGCCTTCCGAGGTCTGTAAAATGAGGACCCAGATTGTTGGGGGCAATATGCTGACTCTGTAAACCGCTTAGAGAGGGCTGTAAAGCATGGTGAAGCGGTATATAAGTCTTATTGCTATTGCTATTCAGGATGAACATTTGTATGGCATTTGTCAGAAGAGAGAATTGCTCAGTGGCTGGTCTTTAATCACATATTCTAGAGATAAGTTTTCAGACTATAGGATTGCCTGAGGCTTTACAGCAATCTTCAAGGAAATGTCTAAGTTTATTTTGTTTCATTGGCAGAGTACATACATTATCAGTAATAGATGTCTTAGTACAGTGATGGCGAACCTTTTAGAGACTGAGTGCCCAAACTGCAACCCAAAACCCACTTATGCATTGTTGAGTGCCAGGTGGGTGTGGCCAATTGGGTGGGCGTGGCCAATTGGGTGGGCGTGGCTGCGGTGGTAATGGCAGACTGGGTGGGACTAAAAAGTTCAATCAATTTCAACTTTGCAAGATCTTTTTTTTTCCCCGCGAGAAGTTGAAATTGACTGATTGACCTTTTTTTTTTTTTTGCGACGGAGGCCTAAAGCGAAAAGGTTTTATAAAACCCAGCTGAAGGCCTAGGACTGGGGCGACGGCGTTCGTGCCCACAGAGAGGGCTCTGAGTGCCGCCTCTGGCACCCGTGCCATAGGTTCGCCACCACTGTCTTAGTATCTTAGATTTCATACAGGTACTTGGAACATTTTTTCCTTTTTTAATACTTAAATTGCAAGTTGACTATATTTTTAAAGGGTGTGGTGCACTTTTTCTGCGCTGCAATAGTAAATCTGTGATACAGAAGAATAAAAAATGACAATTGTACATTTGTTGCTGAACAGCTTATTATTTGCTTTGCTAATGCAATAATCTTTAACAGCATTTTTATACAGTATGATTGTTCCATCCCTAAAAAGCTAAGTCAACATTCTGGAATACTTTCATAAGATATTATTCATACTGCAGGATCCAATCTGGGTTGGTCACCGGGACCAGTGGTTTTGTCTTCTGAGCTTTTGGACTCGTGCTGGAGCCCATCTTCAGGGAACTTCTCTCTACCAGAGTGTGTGCTTTGAGCTGTTCTATGTGTGGTATTTAGAAGCCTAGAAACCACAGTTTATCGCAAGACCACCAACACTCCACGCATTCTGAATTTCAACAGCAACCATCCACTGTCACGCAAAAAGAGTTGCATCAGAACACTATATGGCAGGGTGAGAACCCACTGTAGTACCCAGCAAGCCAAACAGCTGGAGAGCAGGTACCTACATGAACAATTCAAGCAGGATGGGTACCCACAATCATTTGTCACAAGATGTCTGCACAACATGGTGGGGAGAGAAAGGAAAGAAACAAGGTACAAGACCAACCACATGGCACACCCTGCCATATATCAAAAACATTTCGGAAGCTGTAGAACACACCTTCCGATATCTGCAAGTGGGCATCGCACGCCACCCAGAGGGTACCATACAAGGACAAATTATGCATTGTAAAGATTGGAGGTGGGAGATACTTTCAATGTAATCTACCGGATCTCATGCATGGATTGTCCCCGTAACTATGTAGGACCAACAGGGAGGATGCTAACCACCAGATTGCAAGAACACAAGTGAGCAGTCGGACGAGGAGACCTGACCTCATTGGTAGCCTCACATTGCAGTGAACAAGGACATACATTCAGTTTTGCAGCTACTAAGATTGTTGGATGAGCAGGCACAAAAGCAGCCAGGGAAGTGATTGAAGCCCTGGGAAACAGGCCCCTAGTCAGTCAACAGGAGTGTTGATTTACCACCATCTGATCAGGTACTTAGGAGGGGAGGGCTTGGCCAGCCATCGACACCCAATCAACATCTAAGAAGCCACATACAACAGACACCATATAAATACCACACATAGAACAGCCCAAAGCACACACACTGGTAGAAAGAAGTTCCCTGAAGATGGGCTCCAGCACAAATCTGAAAGCTCGGAAGACGAAACCTCTGGTCCTGGTGACCAACCCAGATTGGATCCTGCAACATCATCCTGGGACATGTATATTCGCCTTTATTCGTGATTATTCATACTGTTCTATGGTTGGTAGGTAGGGTTCTTTTTACAGTTAGATTATTCTGTTTTGGAGAATCTTTATCACCAATACACTTTACTGTTTTGATAATGTGTTACTAGTCAAATTTGAAGTCCATTTTACTGTGTGAAATACATCTCTCTTTGAAGATCTCACATTTTCAATGGAAGAACTGAGTTGACACTGAAGACTCATTCCTCAGACTCCCCCAAATGTTCAGAAAGATGCAAAGCATCTACAGACTCCTAAGGGATTTGCATCATATTTTGAAAAAGGGATTCCATTTGTATCCAATCCTCCTTTTAGAAGATGTATCCTAGTATCTCGTTTTATCTTTATAGTAACTTTGAAATAGATTGGACTGGGGACAATGGATGGGCCTAGGTCAGGTAGGGAGCTTTGTGGCTGAACTGCGATTTGAAATTTGATTTCCACTGTTCAGCTCCAACAGCAACTGTGCAATGTATCTGCATTTTCTCAAACTTATGCCGTCTATATGTCCTAAACCAGGGGTCCCCCACCCCCGGGCCATGGACCAGTACCGGGCCGTGGCATGCCAGCAACCGGTCCGCCCAAACAAGCAAAGCCCCATCTGCGAGATGCAGGCAGCACACAAAACCATGCACCCTCCAGTCCGTGGAAAAACCTCTCTCCATGGCACCGGTCCCTGGTGCCCAAAATGTTGGGGACCTCTGTCCTAGACAACAGTTCTCATCTCTGGCCATCAGGGCCAATAAATTCATTCTATGAGGCCTAAAATGTAAAAATACATTCAAATACGTATGTTTTTAAATTAAGAATCAACCTTGACCAGAAAATAGAAAAAAACAATACTGGTTGATATTATAACATGTCTTGGCCTTAGAGATTCTTTGATAATTTATATGTTCTTAAAATGGACTATGGTAATAAAGATTTCTGCCAAACAGTATTTTGTAAACTAAATGCTGAAATACTGATTATTTTATCAGTAAGTGTTCCACATATTATGCTTATCCTACTTTTCTTTACTCTTGTCTCTTGAGATTAATAACCATGTATGAGGTTTGGGCTATAGAAAATAATTGGGAATGGATAAGCATCCATTTCACCCATTTCTTTGGCAGATATTAATTCCAGAATATGTTTTGACATGTTAAGGTGTAATTCTCACTTTTGTCCCTTGGTAGCAGAATAGTTTTGAAATCTGCAAAAAAATGTTGTAATATTTATTTACTCTCTGCATAAACAGACTGCTAAATTAAGGTTTGGGGATCTTGACAAGTTGCTTACCCCTTGTGGCTTGTCACTTACCATCATAAGAAAGAGATAAACTTTATAGTTACATTCTTTGCCCCTTAATCCAGAGTTATGTACATGTTCAAAGATAATGAAATTTACAAAGTACATTATGATTGGGCAGGAAAATGTATCAGGTGCAGCAATTAGAAAATTAAATCTGCTACCTCTATGCTGTAAAACTTTGAAGTGCACCCCTGATTAACTATCAAATACTTTTATATTTTTCTATACAAATTCTCTTTTCCCCATGCTTTTTATATCCATGCATTGGTCAGCTTGGGGAAAAAGAAGAGACAGAATAAGTAGTCCTGCAACTTGCATGATCTAAATGGTATCTTGCCTACTTGGCCAAGCTTTATTCTTGTGCCATTCTGACTATAGAGGAGGATAGAACAGCAAAATATAAGAATAATATTCTGGACTTTATAAGGTAGTATGAAGAAAGCGATCTGAATGATATGAAGTTGATAGCATGATCAGTGAAAGAATTGAGAGACTAGTTTATATTTTTTGTGAATGAGTCCTGGGAAAAGAGTTCTGTGTTGAGAAAAGCTGTAGAAATGGTTAAACATTCCCAGAAAGCAATATATTGAATCTGAGGAAACATCCAAGGGTAGTTTATGATATGGCAATGGAAATCCTGCTTTACAAAAAAGTAAACATTTTTATTAGGCAGTCAGGAGCTTGAAAAATCCCCACAACCATCTATTTATTAAATATATCAGTCTTTCATACAGTAGTGTTTTAAATTTAATGAAACGTTTACATCTTGCTGTACTGTCTACTTCCATCAAAAGTTAATGGATATGGCTTAAGCATTATAGTTTGTGCCTTTGTGACTGTTTAACCATGTCATTCTTTTCCACGCTTTATATTTCTTAATTGATTTTGATAATTTGCTAAATTTGGATTTTGAGTAAGTTTTATTAATGCACTACATTTCCTTTTTACCCCATTACCCTTTCTGCAACCATTGGTGGTGACCTTTACTTGATGGCCAGCATAGCTCAGGAAAGGGGTTTTTAATCTATCTAATGCTTTTAGTACTGTAGCAAATTGCTTCAGGACCAGACCTGGGCATTTTACGGCCCCCTGGCCACATCTGGCCCTTTGGCTGTCCCTGTTCAGCCCGTGTGAAGTCAATTGAAAATTAGAAATCAAATGTAAGTAAGTGTACGTCATGCACTGCATTGCTTTTATTTTGAAGGTGACTACTATTTTTTTCAATTTACATATGTGTGTGTGTGCCTATGCACCTTCACAGCCCTATTGGTTTGGCCCTCCACAACAGTCCCAGTTTCTCATGTGCCCCCTTGGGAAAATTAATTGCCCACCCCTGTTCTGGATGCATGTTGATATATTTGGTTAGATTTTTGAAGAGTCGTCTTAGCTAAAAGTGGTGTAGTTTGTTCATTGCAATAACTGAAAGATCATTTGGTGATCATACTGAATTTCTTTATTAGGTCATTTTTTGCACATACACAACTTATTTCACATCATTTCTCAAAATAACTGTTGTAAGAACTGCTAGTAACTTCTAGTCCTTTGATTTCCACCACCACCACCACCATTTTTTATAGCAAAGCAAAGTTTTAAGTATCTTATTTCTTCTGTCCAGCAGTCAGATCAGTGTTACATATTCTATAGTCTTATTTTGCTGCTAGCCGTGAAAGTCTGTATTCAGGTTCTATCAGACTAAGGTAAAGGAGTCCCTGCAGATTTTACTTGGCTAGCCATAGCCAAATTTAGGGGGCGATGCTCATCTCCGTTTCAAGGCCATTAAGTTAGCGCTGTCTGAAGATATTTCCACGGTCATGTGGCCAGCATGATGTCACAGAGCACTGTTACCTTCCCACTGAAGTACCTATTTATCTGCTCACATTTCATGCTTTCGAACTGCTAGGTTGGCAGGAGCTGGAGAGAGGACAGGAGCTCATCCCGTCACGTGGCGCTCGGGTCTCAAACCCGGGCTGCCAGCTTTTCAGCTGACAAACCCAGCATCTTAACCGCTGAGCCATCGTGCTGCCCCATAGCAGAGTACCCACCAAATATTTAAAACTCTTCATAGAAAAACTTCATAAATGTGCTGCTGGTGGTCTATGTTAATAAGCAACAACTTGATTTGAAGTCTAAAGTTGAGAGGCAAAAACATGTGCAGCTCAAATTAATTCCTGTACACTATATTAATGAACTAATGTAATTTTTTGTCCCTCTTTAGTAATTTGGCTTTTTTACTCTCTTTCTTTCTCTGTTCTTGTTGCATTTGTATATACATCATCTGACTGGTCAGATAAAGTAAATAAACTATACTACCAATACAGCAAGGCAACATATTCAAAACCAAGGTTTCTGTGATACCTCCTAATTTGATATAGCTAATTAAAATCTTTATATTTCACAATGTTTGCAAACAGTGATGATCATTTGTTAACATGGAAAACAATTTGGCATTGCTGGGAAATTGGTCAAAAATGTGGAAACTGCAGTTCAATGTTTCTAAATGAAAGATCATGCACTTGGGGGAAAAAGAATCCTCTGGTAGGGTACATTATTGGGGAGGGGGGTTAGTGTTAGACAGAACAACAGAAGAAAAGGATTTAGCTGTGCTCATAGCAGATAACTGCAAAATGAGTAAACAGTGTGGCCAGGCAGCTGTGAAGGCAAACAAAATTCTAGGATGCATCACTAGCAGGATCACCAGCAGGAAAAAGGAGTCCTAATCCTGTTATATAGGGCTTTAGCCAGAGCCCATTTGGAATTCTGTGTCCAGTTCTGGAGACTTCACTTGATACCAATGAAGGAGAGAATATTTGTAGGTCAGGGTTGAAATGGGGGGGGGGCACCAAGGACCCCTCACTTGATACTGATAAGATTGAGTGAGTGCAGAGATGGGAAAGGGGGGGGGACATGACTGAAACCTTTAAATATGTTAAGGATGTGAATAAGGTTTTAGAAGGCAGTATTTTCAATATTAAGCAAAAATCCAGAACACGGGGGCATAACCTCAAACTGACAGGAGGGAAGTTCAAAAGTAGTGTTAAGAGAGTATTACTTCACAGAAAGAGTAGTGGAAGCTTGGAACCAAGTAGTGGGTCAATCATCAGTAACTAAGTTTAAACATGCTTGGGATAAACACATGTCCATCATCTGACAAAAAATAAAAGAATTACAGTATTTAAAAAGAAAAAAACTCAGGGCAGACTCGGTGGACCACTAGGTCTTTCTCTGCCATCAGTTTTCTATGTTTCAAAATACAATTGATGGATATTACACACACACACACTTAAATACCTTTGAGAATTGAATTTAAAGGTCATGTTGGCTGTGTTTGTGGTTGCTATCCATCAGTTAAACACTTAGTTGTTCGTACCTCCTATAGTTCCATGTTAGCTTTGAAGTTTGAATCTTTGAAAACAAGTACAGGATACCTTCCATTCAATTTAAAATGAGATGTAATTCTATAGAAATGAAATATATGAAGAAGACAGAGAGTACTATAATTGAGACCTGAAAGTAGTATTTAAAGATAAGGAATTTAGTGTTGCCTGGTGGTATGTGTGGATGAGGTATGTGTTGCCTGGATCAGAACTGAAAAATGTTTTGAGCTAGATTGTAATAGATGTATATTTCTGCATTGACCGAAAAGAGAAAGATATAATGAGTTTTGGTTACTGAAATTTCTTTCTTTACCAGCCTACTTTCCTTGTGGAACTGTCCAGAGTGCTGGCAAACCCAGGAAACAGCCAAGTTGCAAGAGTTGCAGCTGGTTTGCAGATCAAAAACTCTCTGACATCTAAAGATCCTGATGTAAAGACCCAACACCAACAGAGGTGGCTTGCAATTGATGCCAATGCTCGCAGAGAAGTCAAAAATTATGTATGTTAAAACTTAGCATTTCTAGTTCTACTTCCTAGTCCTGCTTATTTATCAGTATGGATGTTTTTCAGTAGTAAATGCATCTACTGGATCTCTTTATTTGAATACTTTTTCTTCAATTTACTATTCTCTTCCTGTTTGTTCCCAAGCTGAGAAAAGTATCTCTTACAACCTCTAAAGGATGGGAGGTGTGCCTTATTTTAGGAGTGATACAGTTCAATATTATGTTTTCGTTCAACCTCAAAAATCGTACAGGAAGACACAACAGTCCATTGCTTAGTGCTAACAGTATTGCAACTTTGTGATCTTGCCTGCTGATATGATGATCTTCTTATCTTCACAGGTTTTGCAAACCTTGGGTACAGAAACCTACAGGCCCAGCTCAGCATCACAGTGTGTTGCTGGCATCGCCTGTGCAGAGATCCCCATGAATCAGTGGCCTGAACTTATTCCTCAGCTAGTAGCCAATGTTACAAATCAACACAGCACAGAGCATATGAAAGAATCGACATTGGAAGCCATTGGCTATATTTGTCAGGATATTGTAAGTGTTGCCTTCAACATACTGTTCAAATGATGCTGCTCTTTCCTCTTGTGCTTGTTATCCTCCTGCTCTCCATGGCCTAGTTTGAAACAAACACACTACAATGGGTTCAATCCCCAGTTTTGTTAATGGAGTCAGGGAGCAGTGCACAATTGTAATGTTCCTAAACATGTTTAATTTTTTCTCACAAGATTGTAGCTGATTACAAATTGAGTATTGGAGGCTTGATCTGTCAAGCCAACTGGAGTCCTAGCATTTTTTCTCCTGGAGTATAACTATGCATAAGTACTGTTGTTTGAGGGAACAAAGCAAATTAAGTCTTGCAGCTTCAGTCAGGAAGCATGTAGAGAACAAGAAAAATAAGCCACCAGTTTTATGCCCAGTTTTTCTATCATTGATTCTACTCTGTGATAAATGCAAATTAATTTCATCAGGAATTGTACATCTACCCTTGGAAGAGATTCAAAGATTCTGAAGTATACAGTACTTTGGTAGGTTCCATCTAGCCCACCTATCTCTGTGCTGGAGGCTGGAACAGAGGACTGAATTCAAGTTAGTCCTTGAATGCATCTTTCTGTGCCCAAATAACATGCAAATCCCCAGAAAGTAAAATACTCAGTGACTGACATGAGGTGTGGTGATAAACCACCTCTGTTCTACTTGGGAATGCTTGGGTTTCTCAGTTTAGACAACATAGTAGGGTTCTCTTTTGACCTGGTTGTGCATTTCATGGGAATCCAGGCATAGTTTACAGTATTTTTTTTCAGGATCCAGAACAGCTTCAGGATAAATCCAATGAGATTTTGACTGCCATTATCCAGGGCATGAGGAAAGAAGAGCCAAGTAATAATGTGAAATTAGCGGCTACTAATGCACTCTTGAACTCTTTGGAATTTACCAAAGCAAACTTTGACAAAGAGGTAAGTGGTCACATTTGTGGTATGAGGAAATAAATGGGTTGAAAAGGAAACCAATGGAATAATAATCCATTGTCTGGGATGAGAAGCCATGTACCACACTGAGTTCTGATGGACTCCCATTTTGGTTGAGACTTGGATTTGTATGTGTTTAGAACTTGCTTTGAAAAACTTACTCCTTTTGTATTTATTCAAGTCAGAATAATAAACATGTCTTAATTTTCAGTGACTCAGCTGTGACTACATACAGGATTCTGATAGCATAAGTTATCATCTTGTATGCCCCTGTTTGGAGATCAGTTTAATATATAGGGAATTAAACATTAGGGTATATAGTGTCAGCAATTTGCTTCCTAGGTAATATTTTTTCTTATACCAAGTTTGTACTTTTGAGTCTTGGAATGTGATATTGCCAGTAGATCATTTCCTGCCATGGAATATGCATAACCTATTCAATTGGCTTTGTAGCATTTTTCTGATCTATTTCAAGCTACAGCCAATTGTATTGTCTTTATGAATAAAATCAATAATATTTGCACAAGTGTCCAATGATCAGTTCATGATAGTGAATCAGTATGTGACAGGTATCCTAGAATCAATATGGGCATTGTGGGAATATCTAGAGAATAAGTTGATGAGGATCCAGCTTCAGTGTTTTCTCTGAAGTGCTAATAACACACTAGATCTTGTTTTTTCTCTAATAGGAAGTAATATTAATAGATTAATTAGATTAATTGCTACTTACAAAAGAAAGTATTCAAAGGTAAAATGAGTATAACAAACAAGACCCAAACATTTTGCATATAAAAAATAAGTTATGGGAGACGGTGGGTCATTCATAAAACTTTGCTTGAGATTTAAGTAGTACAGTCAATTTCTAATTTATAAAATAGAAGTCTTGCTTTTAAGCATTCATTTCTAAATTCTATCTACTTATCTTCAAAAAGATACCAAAATGTAAGCCCTACTATAGGTCTCATATATTGATTGTGCTAAAGTCTAATGAAACACTGGTGATCTTTGTAGAGTTTGTCTGTACAATTCACCTCTAGGCAAGGTGGGTGGCACATTAATAGCGGATACCTTCTTTGGCAATAAGGGTTTAATTTACTGTGCTGTAAAACCATTCTAAAGTTACACATACTGAATGCTATTTAGCACTCCATAAGTAGCTTTTAGTCAATGTTTTAATTGATGACATTTTTTTTTTTTTTTTTTTTAAATATATTTTATTAGATTTTATAGGGGTACAGGGATAACATTAAGGTGCTTAGGAACCACCATGGAGGTGGGTATATTAAACATCCAAAAAAAGGAAGACAATCACAGATATATAGCTCAACTCAAGCTTCCCTCTCTAATTCCCTCATTTAATTTTACATATTCACATTAATGAGTTCTATATAAGTTTCAAACGGTCCTATCAAATATCAATTACATTTCAATTCTAAAAAATCCCAATCCTGTTTTTAAGCTTTACTAACTTACAATTACTATATTTCAATTAGCCTTAAATAGACATGTTATTAACACTTCGGGTGCCCTTTTTTTTTTTTTACGTAATTATATCTGGTATATTGTTCTTACAACAACATTCCCATATCTTCTTCATTGATACCATTTTTTTTTTCTCTTATCACCCATCCCTCTTATTCTCCTTTTATTTCTAAATAATTCTCTTAAAATAAAAATATCAGGCCAACAAATAAATTTCTATCTAATTTAAATATATATTCTATCAATGCCTCTATATCTATAAAAATCTTTTTAAACCAGTAGATAAAGTTTACTTCTCCAATATATATCATATCTAAGACAAAGTAATATTACAAAGGGTATCCTCTTAAAAATTTCACGTATTCCATTAGTTGTTAAGTCAGTCAAGAAGTCAAAGCCTTTTTAATCCCATTAAATAAGACTTTAAAATACGCTTCCGGTTCCGGATCGCGACACCAGCAGTCGCACGGAGAGATCTCTCTCTCCCACCGGCTGGTTTCCCTTCGTCGGTAGACCCTTAATCGGGTCGAAAGTCGCCCCGTAGAGGCGACCACCGCTAGAGGAGGCTCCTGCTCGACTGGGGAAGAGCGGCGGCTCTCCCCAGTTCGAACTTCCTCCTTAGGGCCGTCGGAGGAAAAGATCGCCCTTCAAAATGGACGATCACTTCGTCGCACCAGCTGAAAGCCAGAAGAACATCTAAGCGAAAGAACCCCCGTGGAGAATCCGGGTGAGACCTTTCCTACCCCCTTTTTTTTTCCCTAACTACTTTCCTGTTAAAAGCTTTCTTTGAACTATTTCCCTGTCGTGAGGAAGCAGCGTTTGAGCAATGGGGAAAAACAGCGTTGGAAAAAAAAATATATAAATAAAAACCAGTTAATTTCGATACTATTTAAATTTTGGAATACTGAAGGGACCTGAAAACATTCTATTCTTGACTATTATTGTTACAACTACGTATTCATTATTTTTGAACCCTTTCTTCATCTCTTTCAACACGAAAAATAAAAAATCTATTATTTGGAAAGAAAAAAAAAAAGAAAAGGATTTCTGGTTTGCTGAGGACATCTTGTGTCGAAAAGTGGTACTGCAATTATATTTCTTTATGGCTGGGAATGGCTATGACCCTGAAAGAGTGATAAGATAACGATGCAGCTGGCCTATTGAAAACTGAAGGTGAATGCTTGCTTGATTCTTATGAAGCAGAGCCTTCCTTAAAGATTAAAGATTAAAAAGCCTTATTACTATCGATATGGAACTTAATACACAACTGGACTATGATCTTATATTGGAAACAATTCTAGAAGCTGCAAAGGATGTGAGCTCCTATTTTCAATCTCTTTTCCCTATACTGAGAGAAACTGTGGAAACCACAAAACAAACTAATTTTATTCAACTTCCAACACAACCTATCGAGAAGTCTGATGACTATACAACAACTTCAACAGAGATGTCTGAAGCACCAATACCAACATCAACAGAGACTGACACTCAGATACAAACTATTGAAAATCGAGAAAAGGTGGATAAACAATTGGCAAATATAACATGGAATAAAACAGCTTTCACCATCCAAAGGCTATTAGAAGAAAGGAAAGAGAACTTTGACCAATTTGAAGCGTTAAAGAATATGGACCCCTTAATAGTGTGGTTTGATTATGTAGGAACCTTACTATGGAAACCATTATGGCACAGAAAGAAGCCTAGAGTTAGATTTAAAATTGATGACATTTTATAACAGAGTTGGAAGGGGCCTTGGAGGTCTTCTAGTCCAACTTCCTGCTCAAGCAGGAGACCCTATACCATTTCAAACAAGTGGCTGTCCAATCTCTTCTTAAAAACCTCTGGTGATGGAACACCAACAACTTCTGAAGGCAAGCCGTTCCAATGGTTAATTGTTCTCATTGTCAGGAAATTTCTCCTTAGTTCTAGGTTGCTTCTCTCCTTGATTAATTTCCATCCATTGCTTCTTGTCCTGCCTTCTGGTGATTTGGAAAATAGGTTGACCCCCTCTTATTTGTGGCTATGCTATGATTTTGTAAGCTAACCCTTACAGTTTGGGTCTGGTTGTTGTTGTTTGGTTGGTTTTTGGCAACTGCTCTTATTTGAATAACAATTAGATTTGCATGCAAAATGAACTCATTTTTGTCTGCCTCAGAGCCAACTGTGCCCCAACCTCTTAGGACACATGAAATTTCTTCCAAGCATGGAAAATGTGATTGTTCCAGGCAGAAGTGGTGGGGTGGGATAAGTCCTGGAACAATTGGGGAAGGGGAGGAATGGTGGAATATGCTGTGCATGGTTACTGAAGTAAGGAGGGTGCTGGGAAGTTGGGACAGGTAGATCAACAGTGTGGAGGAAGAGGGAAGAGAAAGAGCAGTGCTTATCAGCCTTACCCTACTCACCCCATAAATACGCTCTGGAATTTCTTCAGATTTTGTTCCCTCAAAATCCAGAACAACTGAAATATTTGTTTTTGGTTTGAAACAAACCATAAGTTTGTGCACATTCCTGTTCAATGAAATGTTCCATTTTCTGCTATAGGGAACAAAACTTGATAACTGTTAAGTTTTTTGCTCCTTTGTTTTTCATCATAGGATAAAACGACTGTTAAGCACTGTGCTTGTGTGAACAAAACAGAAGCAATGGCTTTATTTCAAGGTTGCCATCAACAGCATAATTGCAAAAATACTTCTTTGACTATTGGTTAGAGGCTTTTTTTCTAATACATGAACAGTAATTGCACAGTGAATACTTTTCATTTGACATTTAACAGTTCAGTAGCATAGCAACACATCTTCAATGCATTAGGCAAACTGCTTACAAAGTTTTAAGAAACAGAGCAACAAAGATTTGTTTTAATTGGACAGAATGTCCTCAAGAACAACATAGCAAGATAAATGTCTGCTTAATGCCCATGCATAGTGCATAATTTTGCATTTGGCAAACTTGAAAAAGAAAATGCAACAGACCAAATGATATTACAAATATTACCAATACATTATTTTAACCTTCTGTATAGAAAGTAATTTAAAGACTGAAGGAAGCTTATCTGATATGACACTATCATGGTAATAAAGTACTAATCCGAATTAGTTCTTTGCATCTTTTGTCCTACTGATGACTAGTGGCATTAGGAATAGGGATAACAACCAAAAGTCTCCTGTTTTTTTCTTTAATTCTGCTTTCCTCTGATTTTTTTTTCTTTCATCAAAATGGTAAAGATGCAGGGATTCTAAGTATATGTAATTTCTGCAGTAAGTCCTTGCTTAATGACTAGTGACCATTTGAAGTTATGACAGACTTCCCAAAAGCTACTTACGACCCAGTTCCAGAGTTCCAACTGCTGCACACACACCTGTGGTCACACGACCACATTTCAGGTGCATGGCAACTGGCTCACCTTTACGGCCAGTTGCAGTATTCCACGGTCACATGACCACAATTTATGGTGTTTTTTGCCGGTTTCTGGCAAAAAACGCACATAGGAATACATGGAGTCACTTAACCACAGTGGTCGCTTAATGATTGCCACCAAAAAAGTCATAAAATCAGGACCAGTCATGTGGGTACCTCAACTTATGACCGTCATGACTTATGTCAGGTATTCTGGGCTCTGTTACGATCGCAAGTTGAGGACTACCTGTAAACCTGACTTGGCCTTTTGGTCCTTAAGCATCTGTAGATACTCTCAATGAGCTTGGTTCTACTCACACATGTATGCACTATTAAATGCCGACCCCAGTGAATGAACTGGGTGATTCCAAGAAGAGTTAATTTCAACTTTTATCTTGCTGGAGTTGCATCTCCCAACATATAGGCTGCAGAAAAACTTTTTAGTAACTAAAATAGGTTTTGTACATGAAAGGGCTAATGTTATAGATTGGGGGGGAAAATAAAATATGGTAAACAGAACAATGCATAGCAAATTTTTGGTGAAAAAGTACAGTTCTGAGGGGGGGAAAACCTTAGAATTTTGTGAATATTTGTGTGTTTTCATCACTGGCTGTTAACCAGAGCTTTATAATTTATAAAGGATTCTGAATGAACAAATAAAACTCAAGTGCAATGTGTGTTTAATTTATTCCATAAAGAAATTAATCCAATCTGAGATTTGCCTCCCTGTCTAATTTATTAGTTAAAGGGATAAATAGGGCCAGATTTTGAACATTTGGGGCAGCTCTACATCATATTTTTCTCAAAAACATTGGCTTTTTTCATCACTGAAACTTTCAGCACACAGATCCTACTGGCACATGCCTTGCTCAGAAGAATGTCTGATGGCTTCAGTAAAAAAGTCATTTAATCTGTTTAATCTGGAAAATGTTGTATGCTTTCTGAAACTCTGGGGCTTCAGAAACCTTCATCTTGAAATTAATTGGAATAATACTGAATCTTCCCAAAAGCCATCCAGTCAGAATTGCCCATGAGCAGCAAGTCACAAAGAAGCCCAAAACAAACCCTTGGGATCTGCAGACCTCTTAGCTTGACTAAAGCTGGTGTTGATAACTCTTAACAATTTTTTAATTAAAATTTTTATACTACCCATCTCCCCTATAAGGTGACTCTGGGCAGATGGGTAAGAACAGAATTCATGGAAATCTAGCAAGGTGGAAGCCACTGTTTACCAAGAAGATTATTGAAGCCTATCTCAAATTTGCCAGCAAGCACTTGGAGGGATGTTCTGTAGATACATTAATCATAAAATGTGGAGCTTTTTATGTTTAAATGTTTATATATAAGCTAAAAAGTATGAATTCTACAGAGGAATATCAGACTGTCCATCAGCTAAATCTGAAGTACACGTGGATGATGCAGTAAAATAGTGATCCTGAACATACAAGCAAGTCTACAAGAGAGTGCATGAAGAAAAATAAATTCATTATTTTGGAATACAGGTAGTCCTTGACTTACGACCAGTCGTTTAGCAACTCTTCAAAGTTACAACAGACCCCCCAAAAGGCACTTATGACCTGGATTCAAAGTTCTGACGTTTATGGACGTTTGCAGCATCTTACAGTCATGTGACTGCAATTTACAATGTCTTTTGTTGGAAACCACCATTTCTGGTTTCGGGCAAAAAACTCCCATTGTGGGCAATGGGTTTGCTTAATGGCCAAAAATGGGTTGTCACATGACCCACTTAATGACTGGCATGAGATATGACCATAATTCTGGGCTCAATTACAGTCATAAGGACTATGTGTAGCTGTGTCAGAATTGCCCTAGAAATGTAGCAGAGCATAAAATGAGAAGTTTGTCCTAGAAACCTTTTAAGTGTTAATGAATTGAAGCAATTTGCCATGGAGCAATGGGTCACAGTTCCTGCACACCAATGTGAACACCAGTAAAAATGTTTGGCTGCAAATGAGGGCATTACTTTTTTATACTGGTACATTATTACTTTTTCATATAACTATTCCAACTAGAGACAGAAGGGTTTATGAGACACTTGCAAGCCTGAGTGGTTGAGGCTGACTTGTAAAAAGCACTTCTCCTTTGCCTCAAGTAGACCAGTTGTTTTTAACTACCAAATCCTGAGAAACTATGTGCTCTCATCTGTCAAGAGAGAAAGGTTTGCCGCTAGTCAGTTTCTAAAATCATCTCAAAAATCTACCAAATGAACTAGAACCAACATAAAATGGTTCTGATCCTGCAATGAGTCGTGTGTGCTTGTTTCTTGAACTTTATGAAGATATATTTGCCACAGTATAATTGACATGGCTAGAAAAATGGTGATAGGGTAAGCAGATTGTATGAATTACAAGGAATTTCAGCTACTGTCTTCCTATTGGATTTGGGTTTTGTTTTACCATCAGTGTACTGCTAAAGGACCTAAAATATGAATTAAAATCAATTTTCAAGTTAATTAAAAGTGAAATAAAATTTCTTGATTGTCTAATGAGCAATTTAAACTTGTCAGTTTACCCAAACAATTTTATGTTGTGGCTATACAGACTTCTTAGTGATATCTGTAATAAACTAATTATTCTAAAATTATTTCAAGCTAGAACTTTAAATTGTTTCTGGTAGACTCAAGAATTTTACACTTTCAGAAAAGGAGTGTGGTTGAGATGACTAAGTACTTATATGGAAGATGCTGCCATACTGCAGTCATGTATTCCTCAAGCAACTATTTGAAGGGGACTTTTACATTGGGCTTGCTTTGTAAAATAAATCAAAGTTGTGTATTTAATACGAGTCATGGAGAAGCTCTATCTGTATAGTTGTTAGGAGTCAAAAAGAACTTGATGGCACATAATCAAAATGAAATCATTGCATACCAGAGGATTCTAGCAGGAAGATTATATATTCTGTTGACCTTTATATTTTAATTTGCAGTGTACTTTATACCTTTTGGACCTAATTCTGCATTTTTTTTATCCAAAAATTCCAGTCTGAAAGGCACTTTATCATGCAAGTAGTCTGTGAAGCGACACAGTGTCCTGATACTAGGGTAAGCCCAAAACTGTTTTCCAGCAATCTGTAAGTCTGGGTGTATGGAAAGTATAAGGCTGTTTCCCAAAAAAATATGACAAAAGCTTTTAACTGATTTTTTTTACCAATATTTTATACTGTGCTATCAATATATTCAGTACTTCATGGAAGCAAAAACAAAATTAGATATCTGTCACAAAAGAGATTAAAATACAACATAAGAGAAAGATGGCAGGGAATGACACACGTTCCAGGTATGAAAGTGCGGAGATTCATTTTGCATCTTTAGCTTGGTTTCAATCAGAGTGACAAAAGATTAATTATATACATTACAAAATTACATAGAGGGCAAAGGTTTTGAGGACTTTGGTAGAATGAATAAGGATTGGCATGATCAGTGAGTGAATCAAGAAAGATCTTGGCTATAACAGTTGCTTTTTATAGCTAATAGTGGATAGGTCTCCTGTTGCTATAATGTCAGAAATAGTATAGGAGGGTTATTTTTCTAATATTTGATGAGTTCAGTGCTTTACAGTTCTATTATCTTTTAAACTTTAGAATTAGGAACAAAGTCTTAAAATATTTTGTCAAAGTAATTTGAATACTAGGTTTATTTCATGTGGTAGATAAGCCATTAATGTTTTCTTATTTGACTACTGCGCTGTTGTTCCTTTGCTCTTATATTTAGGTGCGGGTAGATGCCTTACAGAACTTGGTGAAGATTATGTCCCTTTATTATCAATACATGGAAACTTATATGGGTCCTGCACTTTTTGCTGTAAGTACTGTGGGATTTGAGATTGGATAATTATGTGCTTTAAATTAGTGTATTGTCTTGGTGGAGCAGAAAACACTGGTTTAACACTGCTTTTGTTTTTCTAAAGATCACAATTGAAGCCATGAAAAGTGATATTGATGAAGTGGCTCTGCAAGGTATAGAGTTCTGGTCAAGTGTCTGTGATGAAGAAATGGACCTGGCTATAGAAGCTTCAGAAGTGAGTTAAAGAGTTGCCAATACTACATTTTCTGAATCCACTAATTATGGTAGTTCAGGGTGTCACCGCCTCACGTGACGTGTTGCGACGTATCGCACTTTTTTTGCATTGCCGGAGCTGGAGTGGGCGCGGCCTCTGCATGATGCAACCGGCCTACAGGCCGGCAGTTTGACACCCCTGCTCTATGATGAGACATGCACCACCACACTGACTAAACTGATGCATAAATCTATAACTCAAGGTTACTATGAGCATTTTTTGCACTGTACATTTGAAGGATTCTGGGTAGATTTTCACATATATAAGTGTTGTAATAGTACCCTATTTCTGCTGCATTTAACTTTTGTTTCTCCTGATGTGCTCAACTGCTACTTTCATGTTTTTTGACAAACATGCCTTGCAGCAGACCACATACTAGCTGCTCTCTTTCTACCAGCATTTGCAGATCTTAAAAATTCTCAATCCATTTCCTAGATAGACTACTTTTAAAATCTGTACTCCATGTAGGGTTCAGTAAACATCATTTAAGTTTCAAGCTGGCAGAATAGCATTGCCTGCTTATAAATGTACATGCTCATATTCTCCTCCCCAACCACACACATTTTTTAATATTGTAGGTATTCCTTTTACATGTGTCCATAAATACATTGAACAACTAAGGGACATGACACATTCTCGTCTTACTAAGTTTGAGCTATTCACTAAGCATTCTATATATTCTAATGTATGCTTTATTTCAATCATGTAGCTTGTTTACTGCATTTAACAACTGACTTTCAACTTCATTTTCATGCAAAATATTCATGATTCAAGCCTGTTTACTTTATCATATATAATTCCATTCTTCAGCATATTGCTATAACGCCTAAATAAATCTGTAACATATCACTACCATTCCCAAACATACAACATGGAGGCTGAAGGAGCCTGGATGGGGCACAATGGGCTCCAGTTCAATCCAAGCAGGACAGAGTGGCTTTGGGTATTTAGTCTGCCTGGGAACAAGGTTCTTCTATCTTTGGTACTGGATAGGGAAGCACTACCCATCTGAGGGTCCTTTTGGACTTGTGGCTCCTGCTTGAAGAGCAGGTGGCAGCTGTGGCTAGGAGGGCCTTTGCACCCATTCCTGGACCAGGGGGCTTTGCTCACAGGCACTCATGCCCTCGTTACATCACATTTGGTTACTGCAATGCGCTCTACATGGGGCTGCCATTGAAGACCATTTCGAAACTTCACCTGGTGCAAAATGTGACTGCACAGGTAGCTGATGGTGCCAGTTATATGACACAAGTAACACCCCTAGTACAGGAGCTGCACTGGTTGCTGGTGTGTTTCCGGGTGCAATTCAAAAGGTATTGGTTGTCACCTTTAAAGCCCTACATGGCTTGGGATCCAGTTACCTAAGGGACAATCTTCTCCCAATAGTTTCTACCTGTCCAATTTGGTCTAGTAGATTGGGGATGCTGTGGGTTCCGTCAGCCAAGGAATGTCAGCTGGCATGGACCAGGAGGTGCGCCTTTTCTGCAGTAGCCCCTGCTCTTTGGAACATTATTCCTTTGGAGTTCAGGATGGTCCCAACCCTGTTAGCTTTTTGTAAGGCTTTAAAGACCTGGCTATGTGCCTGAGCCTGGGGCCCTGAAAGTGTTAGGGTCCCCGTTACCTGGTTGAACTGTTAAATTTCATGGAATTATTCTGATAATTTTTTGTTGCCTATATATATAATTTGTAACTCTTTATGTGATTTTATGGTTCTAATCATTGTGATATTGTTTGGCACCCAGACTCAATTGGATTGAGATGGGCAGCTATAGAAATTGAATAGAGGAATAAAATGAACATACTTCATTCCCTCACTTTAGTTTTAACCCAAACCTTTTCACCTCATCTACAGCCTCTTTCATAATTCCATCAAACATTCTTCTTAGTACTTCCTAATTAACATAACTTTATAAATTGGAACCATTTCTATTTTTCCTATATTATTTCCTTAACACTGCCATATAATGGTCTGTCCCACATTCAGAACTTGTACCACCATTATATTGTTCTCTAATTCTCTCAGTCAAACGGGGTAAGGTTATAAATACTTCAAGCCTTTTGACTTTGGGTTAGAAGGGTTGAATCTTCTCTTAGGGATCAAATAGAGATAACAGAAAATAATAGTTCATGAAACTTTAGTTAGTTAACCAATTTATTGGCCACCCCTCTTACCACAGGATAACAATATACAATATTAAAAAATAAAACTAAGTAAAATACTAGAAAAGTATAAAAATACAAAATGCAATAGCTAAAAGATGGGGAGGGAGGGAGTAGGATGAGCAGGGGGAGGTAGCATCTGATATTAATCAACCACCCCCAATATGAAGCCCCTCCTTTGGAGTCCCAAGCCAGCTAGCAGAGCCAGGTCTTTAGGTTCTTACAGAAGGTCATTCAGGATTCTGTTTTACTACTACTTGCCACTGGTCAATATATTGTATATATATTGTATAGAAGGTCAGGAGGGTTGGAGCAGACCTTACTCTGGGGGGCAAGATGTTCCAAAGGGCAGGCGCAACGGCAGAGAAGGCCCTTCTGGACCCTGCTGGCTGGAATACCCTGGCCAATGGGGCCCGCAGCATGCCTCCTCTGCCAGCATGGGTGAGATGGGCCATTCCCAGTGGGATGAGATGGTCCGTTAAGGTAATTACCAACAGCTTGAATTGCGCCCGGAAGCAAACGGGCAGCCAGTGCAGCTCATGGGGCTGAAAAACTGCCCGCGCTGCCACACTGCACCAGTTGTAGCTTCTGAATGCTGTTCAAGGGCAGACCCATGTAGAGCATGTTGCAATAGGCCAACTGTGAGATGACTAGGGCTTGAATGACTGAGTGCAGGGAAAACTGATCCAGGACAGACTGTAACTGGCACATAACCCGAAATTGTGCAAAGGCACTCCTAGCTGTGACTGCCACCTGCTCTTTGAGCAGGACTCATGAGTCCAGGAGAACCCCCAAGTTGCGGACCGGATCCGTCTGGGGTAGTGCCACCCCATCCAGAACTAAACCTGTTGTTCCCTATCCAGACCCCCACAGCTTCCAGGCACCATGAGAGGGCAGCCACAGCATCACTTGGGTCACCCGGAGTGGAGATATAAAGCTGAGTATCACCAGCATACTGTGGATACCTCAACCCATGGTGATGGATGATCTCACCCAGCGGCTTCATGTAGATGTTAAAAAGGAGTGGAGAGAGTACCAAGCCCTGCGGCACGCGACAAGATAACGGCCGAGGTCTGGGTCGCTCACTCCCTATTAACACCGACTGGGACCAGCCTTGGAGGAAGGAGCCAAACCAGCGCAAACCTGTGCTGCCCATCCCCATCCCCCATAGCCGGCCCAAAAGGATACTATGGTTGATGGTATCGAAGGCCACTGAGAGGTCAAGGAATGCAGGGATGGTTGCACTACCCCCATCCTGCTCTCGCCAAAGATCATCAAGCACGACCAATGCCGTTTCCATCCCATAACCGGGCCTGAATCCTGACTGAAAGGGGTCCAGGTAATCCGTTTCATCCAGGACCCTCTGAAGCTGCCAGGCAACCACCTTTTCCACCCCCTTTCCTAGGAAGGGAAGATTGGAAACAGGACCAAAATTGTCCAGGCAGGTGGGATCAAGTGAAGGTTTTTTAAGGAGGGGGCAAACCAGGGCCTCCTTAAAAGCCCCTGGAAATGTCCCCTCCTGTAGTGATGAGTTAATCACTGCCTGAATTACTAGTCACCGTCCTGGAGGCTTTCACCATCAAGGAGGAACAAGGATCTAACTGACAGGTGGTGGCACTGACAGCATCGAGGACCATGTCCATTTCCTCAGGTCCAACAGGGTCAAACCGTTCCCAGATAACCAGGCAAGACCTCTGCCCAGGGATCTCACATAGATTTGCTCCACACATGGGATCTATCTGGGAACAAATCCAAGCGATTTTGTTTGTCAGGTGTTGAACAAATTCCTCTGCACAGTCCTGAAGATGCTCGCCCAAGACCTCCTGTCCTAGGAGGGACTGGGTGATTCCAAACAGGGCCGCCAGGCAACACTGCAGATTCAATAAGAGTAGAGAAATAATGCTGTTTCATCGCTCTTACTGCCACGACATAGGCCTTAATAGCAGCCCTAAGTCATGTCTGGTCGTAGTCATCCTTTGTTTTCCTCCAGCGGCACTCTAGGAGTCTCTTAACCCTTTTCAAAACCCACAACTGCTCCATGAACCATGGGGAGAGTTGGGAGTGATGGATCAAGAGAGGCCACACAGGCGCAATCATATCCAAATTCTCGTCCACCCTTAGATTCCAGGTTGTTATCAAGTATTGATGGGAGAAGATGAACTCAACCCCAAACAGTATGATTTCCATAAAGAATTAATCTGGATTCAGTTGTCAAATAAAGCATGTTGGCTTATATAGCAGAAGGGACATGCCTTCTTAGAGAGGTACTATCAACTGAAGTGGAACATACACTGTACTGTGTTGTAAATGCTTGTCTGATACATCGATCACATTCCCATGATATGCTTAGCCACACTGTGATTTTATGTAGCAAATCATGTGAACTCCAATCACAGATCAGACTTCAATCTGTATAATCATTGTTTGATTCTGGTTAATCCAGTATGCCTGGAATTTGCTGGTTTTTAATAGTCAGCACACTCTACCAGAAGGGTTCTTAGTACAGGTAATGCTCAAGTTACAAATGTAATGGAGCCTGCTGGGTAAGATGCGCTGGGTTGGAGAAGTTTATGCTCCGAGCAAAGTTCAACTTTTGAGCACGCGAGCATGCTTTTCCACCCCTTCCTTCTGGATTGGCGTTTGAGGACTTAAAAGGGACATCTCAAGCACGGGAAAATCAGGGAAGTCCAGGCAGTTCAAATGAATATAAAGGTTTATTGCAAGCTTATGCTCTCTACAAGAATCTGAACTACTAATGGTCAAAGCAAATAGGCAGTAGATGAACTACGGGGAGTCGGAAGCAATGGGTCAAGTGAGGCCGTACAGGCACGATCCTGTCTAAAGCCTCAAGCCGCCTTCAGATTCCATGTTGTTACCAAGACTTCAGCTGTGCCGTGCAGCAAAGCCCCCAGGATATCTCCCAGTTCCCTCTGGAACCTATTAGGGTCCATCTGTCGCCGGGGCAGACCAACCGAATGGGTCTGGCCTCCCTGTGGAGGGGCATGGCATAAGAGTGTCTCAGGGACACCAGGGTGTAATCTGACCATGACAAGGGGGATAATCTCACATCCCCCAAAAGATCACATTGCCATTGACCTGACAAAAAGATTATGTCTGGTTTGTGACCACTGTCCCAAGTCGGGCCCGTGATGATCTGGTATAGGCCCATGGCCGCCATGGTGGTCATGAACTCCTGGGCTGCTCTCGAGGCTGAACCCAGGGATGGCAGGTTGAAGTCCCCCAGAACCATAAGTCTGGGAAACTCCACCGCCAGTCCCGATGTTGCAGGGATGTTGCAACACAGCAGGGAGGCTGGTATACTAGCAACAATCCCAACTAATCCTGTGAGCCCAGCTTCAAAAACATGCTCTTGCAACCAGAAACTTAAGGACCAAGGCCCCTGAAGGCCAAAAGAGACTCTCTGATGACTACTGCCACCCCACCTACCCTCTGCTGGTGTCTTGGCTGGTACCAAACCCTAAACCTGGCTGGACACATCTCCGGGAGGGCTCCCCTCTTCTGGAGTCAGCCAGGTCTCAGTGATGTATGCTAGGTTGGCTCGCTCCTCCTCAATGAGATCTTGAATTGGGGGAACCTTGTTGTTAACCAACCTGGCATTCATCAGCAGCAGCCGAACCTCAGGGCCTCCGAGGTTATGCTGTCCAGGAACTGGTAGTGACCTCGGGGAGCCGGAACGCACCACTGATACTACACATTGGGGGCGTCTTCCCCTGTAATGGCCTGCCCCCTGGCTCCCGTAGGATCCCATGCCCGTCACTACCCTGATGCATTGTCCTGCCCTACATCCCCCAAAGTGGTCATTCTCCCTCCCCCCAAACCCCTTCCTTGAAGAGTCCAGGGGTTCTGCCATCCCCCTCCAGTCACTCTCATCCATACTCTCATAAATCGTGGGGGGATCGATGAGGGAGGAAGCCTCCATGGCACTATAGCTTAGGCTGTCAGTGCCAAGAGCTCCCCCCCCAGTCCCTCCCCAACAAACACTATGCTCTGTCCCAACCTGGTCCCTTTCACTGGCCAGTCAGGGGGAGGCCCATTCACCCAAAACCCTCCACCCAGCTCTCTGGGTGGGGGGCTACAAGCAACTACACAGGCACACTAGTCACTCCAGGCTCTCACCCTAGGAGCGGACTTCCACATACTTTCAGCCCTCAGTCTCACTGTTGTGTGTCCCAAACTGTTGTGCCCAATGTCCATTGGATGGCCACGATTCTCCCCGAGTCTTTCCAATACCCCTTCCAAGGACACGCCTTCTTCGGGCTCTGCCGTAGGACGTCTCTTGGTGACTCCAGGGCCAGCTGCCGTCCTAGCTTTGATGTCTGTCACCTCAATCCCACATCCAACTCTGCCCTCGCAACTTGCCTCCCACCACCACCATCCTGGTGGTCTGGCCAGGGCTCCAACCCTCATGAAGGTGTCACAGTCCGAGCCACCAAGCAGCTGGTCTTCTGTGCTGGCCCATTGGGCCACTGTCCAGTCAGCGGCCACAGCCCCTCACCAACCTCCACCACGCGAGCGGTTACGTTCCCAAACTGCTGCCATTGCTCTGCCGGAATATACATACGGGGTTCAGGGATGGCTCCAATAGTTGGCTGCTGCCATTACACCAAACCGCTGGCTGAATGCCAACAACACTGGGCCGGTGCCAAGCTGCTGTTTCTTAACCTGATCTTTACCACGAACTGGCAGCCACACTGATTTTTTCCCCCAGCAGTGCATCTTGGATAGAATTTTTGCAGAGCCCTGGCTGTGAGGCCCCAGGGCTCCCCGCTACTCTAGGGCAGTCCTGCTCCGCCTTGGTTCCAGCTCTGTCCCCTGTTGCCCTCACCTTGCCACCACTGCCATCATGTCCATCACCCAATGGCCGGCAAACAGCTGATTCTTTTGAGCCGCTGATCAGCTGAGCCGAATGCAGCAGCTGGCAGCATCAGTTCCTAGTCCAAAATTCAGTGCTGAGACAGCTGCACTTTAAGTTGCCTGCACTTGTTCCTGCTGCTTGTCCAGCTGGTTCAGGGGGACCTTCAGGAGCTCCAACAAACACCAGCTGCTCCGTATGCAATACTGGTATATAACTAACCAAGTTTAATGTAATAGTTTTCCTATGTATCCATTACCTGTTCATGTATTTTCACATACATTCTAAAATATCTATTACCAAAAACAGTCCTTGCGTAATAATGTTTTTTCCAGATAGTTTCAAGGAATCTAACCACAAATCCTCTCTCAGTTCAGATAGGTAAGAAGCACAAATGCATGTTTGGATGGAATTAACACATTTTTATTATTTCTTGCTAGGCAGCAGAAACAAGGACGCCTCCAGAGCATACCAGTAATTCTATGCAAGGGTGCTCTCCAATATCTAGTCCCAATTCTGACCAACATTGAACAAAACAGGTCGGTTATGTATATGTCTGCACCGTTCTCCAACTTACGGTTCCCTTGGGATCAGCAAACTGTGCTAATCTATATATCCCATTAAGTGAGACACCATTACAACCATACTTAATTGATTTCACTTCTTGCCATGGTTGTTAAACAAGAAATCATGTAACTGCGACTTAGATTTCCTGCTGGCTTTCTCAGTGACTGGTTGTTGGAACTGCTGATGAAGCAAGCATAAGTGAATCACAGTCACTGCAAGGTCCTGCAGTGGTTGGAAACCTAGGTGCGAGTGCCTATCTCATCCACGTGACAGCAGAAAAGCTACAACAGTTGTAGGAGATTGACTTAGGTTTTAACAGTTATTTTTCTCAGCGTTGTCTAACTTTGGTAAATAACAGGCGTCTTAAGCGAGGACTATCTGAGTTTCGATCTGGTCAGTTTTCACCAGGTTGGTCACCTCCAGCTAATTTAAAATTCATCTCCTAGCATATTTTTTACTTCTTTGGTCTGGTCTTCCCAGCCAGATTAATTTGAAAATCCAATTCACTTGAAGGCATCATGTTGGAGAGGACTGGCATTATTGTAAAAAGTTGAGCAACAAACTTAAAATGTCCTGGTCTGCAGAAAGAAACTGTGTTCTATTTTCAGGTTTTTTTTAGTTTAACCTATACTTTTTTATACACAAAGATTCTGAAATATCTATGGTAATTCTGTGACTCAAAGATGCATTCACTCTAAAATTGGCAATGCATAATTTCTTTTACTCTTCCATATAGGTATTCCAAAAATGATTTTATGCTGTCTATTGTCTAGACAGTTAAGTAAGGTTCTACATTTAGGCAAGAGAAACAATTGTACAGGTATAGTATAGGGGTACCTTGCTCAATAGTAGTAACTGTGAGAGGGATCTCGAGTCCTAGTGGACAATCACTTAAATATGAGCCAGCAGTGTGCTGCAGCTGCCAAAAAGCCACACAGTGCTGGCTGCATTAACAGAGGGATAGAATCAAGATCACGTGAAGTATTAATACCACTTTACAATGCCTTGGTAAGGCCACACTTGGAATACTGCATCCAGTTTTGGTCACCACGATGTAAAAAAATGTTGAGACTCTAGAGAAGAGTGCAGAGAAGGGCAACAAATGATTAAGGGACTGGAGGCTAAAGCATATCAGAACGTTTGCTGGAATTGGGTATGTCTAGTTTAATGAAAAGAAGGACTAGGGTGACATGATAGCAGTATTCCAATATCTCAGGTGTTGCCACAAAGAAGAGGGAGTCAAGCTATCTCCAAGGCGCCTGAGGGCAGGACAAGAAGTAATGGATGGAAACCTTCAAGGGAGAAGCAACCTGTAACTGAGAGGAACTTTCCTGACAGAACAATTAACCAGTGGAACAACCTGCCTCCAGAAGCGGTGAATGCTCCAACACTGGAAGTTTTTAAGAAGAGACTGGACAGCCATTTGTCCGAAATGGTATAGGGTTTCCTGCCTGAGCAGGGGGTTGGACTCGATGACCTCCAAGGTCCCTTCCAACTTTATTATTATTATTATTATTAAATTATGAGATTATAGTGTTCCCACCTGAAACCTAATCAGATTTATTATAAAATCAGATTTTAGCCATTTCAAATATAATAAATCTTGAAGACTATTTCTTCCCATTTTTCTCTACTTAGGATGAGAGTGATGATGATGATGACTGGAACCCCTGTAAAGCAGCTGGGGTCTGCCTGATGCTTCTGGCAACCTGTTGTGAAGATGACATTGTCCCACATGTTTTGCCCTTCATTAAAGAACACATTAAAAATCCTGACTGGCGATATCGAGATGCTGCTGTCATGGCATTCGGGTGCATTTTAGAAGGCCCAGAACCCAGCCAGCTAAAACCCCTTGTCATTCAGGTGAGAGAGGCTTGTGTTAACAATGTGCCTATATTTCTTCTGAAATGAAGGCTTACAAGCTGTAGATAACTGGTTTGTAAATATATTAATTATGTGTCTCTTTTTTACTAAAATATTCCATAATCTGAAAATAGCAAGGACCTGAGGAAAATAGCAGAAATTTACTTGGCATTATGTTGAATTACAGCTAAGACCAAAATGACTTTAATCTTAAATGTACTATGCATTTTATTTTTTGCCATTATTTTGATCAAATAACTATACACCACAATCACAATACTGTTCGTGCAACCATTGTTTTGTACAAAAGGTCTGAAAGCATTACAGCTTAATATAGTGCCCTTGCACTATAAAAGCACACAAACTTCTGAGAAAGGCTGCACTTCCGCTTTCCTCCCAGAAAAGGACAACTACTATAATTAACTTCTGCTTTAATTGCTCGTGATCGGAGAAGTGATTGGGTTCCTCTGCCTTCCTCTATGGTTTTGAGGAGTAAGAGTTATGAGAAGACAGTCTCTCCCATATCTGACAAAGCACCATATTTAAAGAACATCTGGAAAAGAAACATTTGCAAATCACATCAGATTCTGATACCAGTTCATAAAAATAAAATACAGAACAACTTAATTACAGTAATTCTTACATATTCTGCTGTGCTAGAAGACTAAAATCTGTATCAGCTCTTGTTCCATCCTTAGTAGTCCTGATGGAGGAACATCTTTACCAGCAGAAAAGAGCAAAACATTCAGAACCAATACAAAATGTTTGTGCAACATACATGCACTGCATTTTTCTTGCAATTTTGTGATACAGTACAGTAATTCAAGACAGCCTATATGGTTACCCGTCCCAGGGATTCTATGCTTTAAAGTGAGAGCTGCCAGTTCATTTTGTGCCTAATTCAAGGGGTTAGTGATTGCCTTTAAAGCAGAGTTCCCCAACCTTTCTGGCTTTGTGGACCGGCGTAGGGGGGGGGGGGGTTCCGAGTGAGTGGCCGGCAAGTGCGTGTACGCAGCTCCATTTGCGGGAGCAGTGTGCACACATGCCTGCCGTTCACGCAAATGGAGCACATGTGCACGCGCTCACCCACAGTTTCTGTGGCCCAGTTGCAAACAGCTCTCAGCCCACTAGTGGCCTGCAGCCCAGAGCCAGGTGGCAGTTGCTAAAACACAGAAACAGCATTAGAAAGTCCCTCCCCTCCACAGCCCAGAAATTGAGGGCCAAAGGTGGATGAGGCCCATCGTAAGCAGCTGCACTGCCTCCTCCTCCCCCCCCCCCCCCAGTGATACAGAGAGGCTGGTTAACTCGACTGGTTCCTCAGGTGGTACGGGGCAGGGGTCTGGGAGCTTGGCCAGTCATGGTTTCTCAGGGAAGCATAGGCGAAAGTGGTATACTAAATCAGGGGCATGAACATAGCATGCATTCTCCCAGGTCCTGTTGGAAACAGGGTAGCCTGAATGCCTTTTCTTTTGCATCTAGAGTCCAGGATTTCCTCCACCTCGTATTCTGTTTCTCCTTCCATGACGATCGGTGGTGTTGGTGGGTGCTGGGATCTTAGTGCACTTGGGGCATCTTTTAAACAGCAAGGATCAGAGACTTCTGGTTTTGCGTCGCGGCAAGACGGACGCAGGAAGGCAGGGCTCTGCCTTCTGTGCCCGATTTTGCCTTGCTGGGGGCCCTAAAAAGGGCCTAAAGTCACCCCAAAGAGGCGATGAAGAAGGAGGGGTGCCTCGTCGATCACGGAAAGACATCGGTCTTTCTGTTCGATCCGAGAAAAGCCCTCCAAACCGGCAGGGGAAAGACTGGCTACATTCCTGCGGCCAGCCATTAGCTGCTGACAACCGAAGAAGAAAAGCACCAATTAGCAGATCATAAACAGCATGTTTGGAACTGGGTGAGAATATTGATCCTTTCTTTACTATTTTACAACTGAATTTCCTGGGAAAGGCTCCCAAGAAGCTAAAAACCTCCGAATGTGAATGGAAGCGGAGTTTTAATTTCTATGGGGGACAGAAATACACAATATTGAAGTGGAAGTAACATAAAGCCACAGTTTTGATAAATTTGAGAACTGAGATAAGAAATCAATCCTTTGTCTTAAGAGTTTAAAATGGATTTTGAATGACATCTAGTGGTGGATTTGAGTACAGCACTATAACTAGCTTCCTGGCTGCTTGGTGACTCCTAGCTTAAGGGAGAACAGCTGGCAATAAATATTTTGGCATACTTATCACCCTGATCTTTTTGGACTATAAACACTTACTGAGCTTGGACTTTTAATCTCAAGAGCTAATGGGAGAGAAAGAAAAATTTGACCTTTGATTACGTCTGGCTGGGAGAGACTTTTGAGCTGTTTTCAGGGAGGTTGAACATTTTGAACACTTTGAACATTGTGGATTACAACCTTGCCTGACTGACAATTTTTGGATGCCTGAGACAAAGGATCACTATAAAATATTGCTTTTGGGGCTGGACCTGTATTCTAGAACCTATTGGATTATAAAGGCTACATATAGACCAGAAAACTACAGGAAACGTTGTTCTACTCTTACTGAGACTTACTGAGACTGGTGATACTAGAGGATCTCCAGGAATGATGCCTCAAGAAAAAACAGACACCTTTCAGAAGGAAATATACTCTACGCTACAACTAAATTGTTAGAGTATTACAGCTTTCCAGCGCAAAAATAAGCCCAAAAAATAAGCACACATTCAAAATGAACAGGAGGCATAGTTTAGAAAAACTTTATAAAATATATATAAACATGATACATACAGTTTCATTCAGCTCTGGGGAACATCAACAACTCTTAACTTGGAGATCAGAAAAAAACAGAGAAGACTAAGACACGCCCAGACCTAGGCTGGATCACATGCCTCTCACAGCCAATACTGTGTCTTAATCAAAAACAGTTCTCATTGGCTGGTTTGTTGCTATGGCTATTCCAGTTCATAAAATTTCTTACACAGTAACATAATTCACCAAACAATTGTTGCATACAAAGAGGACATAAAAAGAAACCATAATGAGACTAAAAATAATTTAGATAATATAAATGAGCAAATCTCCAAATTAAATCTACAACTAGAAAGTTCCCAGACAACAACTACAAAGTATGAACAAATAAATCAGAAGATGAAGCAGAGGAAATGGACCTAGAGACGGAAGAGATAAAAGAAGGGAAATATAAACTACCATATACAAATAAAACACTGCAAGACTCACCTATAACAATGAAAATGCAAAAGACCCTTTATCCCTTAAGTCTGCAAAATACACCTGATGACAAGGAAGAAGATTTTAAGAAACGAAACATAGAGCTGTCAGGGGAAATGTTACAACTTGGGAGACAAAAAATGAAAAGAGAAATTGAGGGAGAAGGAAAGTGGGAGTTGCTTAAGGAATATAAAAGGGCGGAATTCCCCACAAAAAATACCCTACCTAAATTGTCTTCCTCACGCCAAGCAACTTTCACAAAAATAGAAAGAAAATTCCTGGGCGATTTAATTGCCTTGGCTTGGAAAGCTACTTGGCAAAGAAAGAGAGAGATTTAAAAAATAGAAGATTTGACCTATTAGAGGGGGCATTATATGTTTAAATACTTGTTTCAATATGATTAAAAGAACGGATGACCCTTAGATATAATTAGACTTTTATAATGAAAGATATGATTTAGAATTAAAATAGCATTTTTTTTCTTTTTTTGATATGGGAAATATGGTATGAATAAAATTTTTAGCTATATAAATGTAATTAATATTGAGAAAATCATAACTGACAAAGATACTTCAAATATTGATGGGAAATCAAACTTTAAAAAGAGCACGAAAACCAGGATATTGATTTATGAATTGATATTATTGTTATTTGTATAATATTAGTAAAATATGATGAAGATGTTTATATCTAACTTTGGATACATCAATAGTACCAAGAATTGTAATTGTGTAATGAGGGGAAAATGGAAAAAATATGGGGAAGAAAGGAGGATCAGGGAAAAAATACTGGATTGTTGCAGTACTGAATAGATTTATATTGAAGAAGTTAATCTTAAATATGTGAACCCAGACAACATGTTGTTTAGTAAGCACTAAAGATTGTAATTCTTAAAAATTAAAACATTTTTAAAAAATAAACAGCAAGGATCAATGAAAGACTGGGTATACTTTCATAGAGGGAAGCAATTGGAGATGGAATGTGACAGGATTGATTTGACGGAGAACCTTGAATGGCACAAACTTAGTGTCTAGCTTCTTGGAAGGTCTTGAGGATGCTAAGAACTTGGTAGAGAGCCAGACCTTGTCCCCTACTGCTATTGGCGGTTGCTCCCGTCTGTGGGCATCCACAGTCGTCTTGTAAGACTGCTTTGCTTGGTCAAGCTGCTGCTTCAATAGGGCTTGGGCAGCGAGTTGCTCCTGCAAGAAGTCAACAGCTCCTGGGACTGGTGAGTCTAGTGCGGGGTGGTCTGGCAATACTTTGGGTGTGTGTGTGCCATACATAGCTTGAAAGGGTGTCATTGAAATCAATGTGTGCAGAGACTTGTTATAAGAAAATTCTACAAGAGGGACCACTAATTTGCCCTTGTGCTTCAGTGCACCTCCCTCCACTGCTAACGGGGATACGGTACCTGCTGGGGCTTCCTTAAAGGTCATCCATTTGGGTCCAGGAGAAGTGGTCTAGAAGTTGCTATGCCTTGATTCTAGTAAGTCCTGGTGCAGTTGAGTCGCTTCTAACCTTCCAGGTCTGTGGTGCTGGCTGGAAACAAGGCTGCAAAATTGTTGCCTTGAGTGGGGTGTGATGCACTTGAGAGTACTCTGGTTTGCGTGACAAGGCATCTGGCAGTCAATTGTTTGAGCCAGATACATACTAAATGTAGAAATCAAAGTGTGAGATGAATAGACTCCATTAAATTTGTCTGGGAGAAAGCAACTTAGTCTGTTGCAATACATGTAGGTTCTTATGGTCTGTGGAACGCAGATTTCACTGCCAGGAGTTCCTTGTTGAAAACATCATAGTTTTTTTCTGGGGTGGTTAAAGCTCTTGAGAAAAAGGCACAGGGCAACAGACTGTTTCCCTCCTTGCAGTCTTGGAGAAGAACAGCTCCAATGGTGACATCTGAGGCATCCACGTGAACCACAAACCTCTTTGATGGATCAAGATGCTGAAGGAGGGGTTGCTGGGCAAAAAGTTGCTTTAACTCTTCAAATGCTGTCTGATGTGTAGCAGTCCAAGCAAACCTAACCCCTTTCTTTGTGAGTTGGGTAAGAGTATTAACCTTGCGAGCAAAGCCAGAGATACATTTTCTGCAGAAGTTAGTGAAGCCCCAGAAGCATTGAATATCTTTGGCAGTGTGTGGGGCTTGCCATTCTAGTACAGCTCTGACTTTCTGGGGGTCCATCTGTATACTGTTTGTGGAGATACAGTACCCTCAAAAGTGTTAACTGTTTCAGATCAAATGCACATTTTTCTGGTTTGGCAAAGAGATGGTTGTCTCTGAATCTAGTGAGGACTATCTGGACATGTTCTCTGTGCTGTAATTCAGGGGACCACAGTGTATTCAAACTTGTACCTGGCATTTAAGTTGGTTAAGTATTCATGGCCCTCTTTGATTCTAATCAGATTGTAAGCATTGAAAAGGTCCAATCTAGAGAAAATGCATGTCTTTTGTAGTCTATCCCAAAGGTCTGAAATGAGTGGTAGTGGGTAGTGGTTTCTGACTGTCACCAAATTCAGGGCTTGGAAATTGTGGACTACGTGAAGGGGGGGGGTCCCACTCACACTTGCGGCATTAGGGTCTTGCTTTGGGGGGACAAAAAAGGTTGGCACTGAAGCTGGTGATTTCAAAGGTCAAAGAAAGCCTTTTTGCAAGTTAGAGTCTAAATATTGCTTCAAGGTTGTTAGCTCGTTAGCTGACATTGGGTACTGCCTTTTGGCAGGTATTTTCACACTCGGGAGCAGGTCTATGGCACAGTTGCAGTCTCTGTGTGGGGGAAGAACTGCTGCTTCTTCCTCCCAAAAAACATATTGAAAGTCTGTGTACTTGCTTGGGAGATTAGGAATCTCCCTGCTAGTCTTCAGGGGTGACTGGTGGGGTGTTTTGGACAGACAACTCCAATGAGGAAGGCAATCAGGGTTGTTAAAAGAAAGTTACTGTTTCTTCAATTTAATCATGGGGTTGTGAAGTAGCATCCAATTGAATCCTAAGACTGGGAAGGTCCAGATGGTTAGTCATGAAAAGGGTTAACGTCTCTGTGTGGTTGCCCATGGTTAATTGCAGAGAGAGGGTGGAATTTGTAATAGGACCTGCGTTCAAAACTGGCCATCAATAGTTTTTACTTGAAAGGGGAACTTCAAGGGAACCATCGGAATGTTCAGCTCCTCTGCTGTTGCCATGTTTATAACATTAGCTGTTGCTCCTAAATCTATCAGGGCAGGTAAGATTACTTCCCAACCCCGGAGGGGAGGGAGAGAACAGAGTCAATGCGTAACAACGTACCTTGGTGAGGTTGTGTGCGAGCCCCTTTCAAAGCTTGGTGAACCCCTCCTGTGAGGGGCTTGCGTGAGGGGCTGTCACCATTTCCCTGGTCTTGGAGTTTGCAGTCCAGGCGGTTGGTAGTGAAGGAGCTGTTGGGACATTTATCTCCCCTCTTGGGTGGTTTTGAAGGGCAGTCCTTGACCATGTTTCTGGGTTCTCCACAGTAGAAACAGAGAGTTAACTCCCTGTGTCTTCCATTCTTCCATGGCTGGGGCTTGTCTGGCTGCTGCAATTTCCATTGGCTCTATGTTCTATGTCAGGAACAGTTGGGGTGCATGGGGGTGGAGACGAGAGCAGGTAGCTGAGGAGGTGGTAGGTAGTGATGGCTGGAGCGAGCTCAGGTTTCGGCAAAATGTGATTCAATTGTTATGGAGGCTATGTAGATTTCATCCCGTGTATGGGGAGCTCTGCAGGATGAGTTCGTTAGCAATCTTGTCGTTCAGACCATGTCTGAACTGTGAAATCAAGGATGGCTCATTCCAATCCAAATCAGCAGCAGGCAATTTGAATTCTTCAATGTAAGATCTCACTGTGCTGTTGCCTTGGCAAAGCTGGTGGAGTTGTTGAGCAATGGTTTCTTGTTGTAAGGGGTCACCAAAGTGTTGTCCAAAACTGGCTAGAAAGTTTTGGAAGTTATCCAGGTCTGGGTCATTGTGTTCAATGAGGGGAAGAGACCATCTGGCAACAGAAACCGTGAGGAGGCTGAGAATGGGAGATACCCGTGATCTGTTTGTCAGGAACTCCCCTGGTCATGTGCCGATGAAGATATTGCACTGAGCAAGGAAGGTTCTAATCTTGGTTGAGTCTCCTGTAAAACTCTCTAATAAACAGCTAGGAGTTTTGGGAAGAAGCACACCGGCTGCTAGTATCGGAGCTGGTTCTCACAGACCTTCTCGCCCCCTGGTTCCCCTTGTGCCTTTTCTCCCTTACCGGGTCCCCATATGGCTTGGGCCTCCTCCCCACCACCCATCTTGCAGCACTCCAGAGTTCTTCAAAAGGTAAGTGTGCAGTGGGTGACAGGGTGGGGAAGAGGTCCAAGCCCTTCAGGGACCTGATGGGGGGGATGGAGGAAAGATAGGCGGGGGGAATGTTGCAGCATCCCTGTGGTCTGTCGTAAAGATGAACAACTGTGGGGGGCACTGCATCAGCCGTAACTTTGGGACCAGGTCATCAGTAGCTTTGGGGGGGGGGTCTGCTGTAACTTCAACCAGTCGTTAAGCGAGGACTACCTGTACTGTAAATGCTTACATTTGACTAGCTGCATACAGATAGTGCTTTTTAGTGACTTTTTTAGCAACTGTTCACAGTTATGACAGTGATGAAAAAGTAACTCCTCACATTTATGACCTTTGCAGGTCTGTAAAGCAAAGGAAAGCTGAAGCACAGTTGCAGTTTCAATTAGTGACTGCTTGGTTTAACAACCAAGTTGCCAGTCCTAACTGTGATTGCTAAACAAGGACTACCTTTAATATGTAATACAGTGGGGCAAAAAAGTATTTAGTCAGCCACCAATTGTGCAAGTTCTCCCACTTAAAAAGATGAGAGAGGCCTGTAATTGTCATCATAGGTAGACCTCAACTAGTGAGAGACAAAATGAGAAAACAAATCCAGACAATCACATTGTCTGATTTGGAAAGAATTTATTTGCACATTATGGTGGAAAATAAGTATTTGGTCAATATCAAAAGTTCATCTCAATACTTTGTTATATATCCTTTGTTGGCAATGACAGAGGTCAAACGTTTTCTGTAAGTCTTCACAAGGTTGGCACACACTGTTGCTGGTATGTTGGCCCATTCCTCCATGCACATCTCCTCTAGAGCAGTGATGTTTTGGGGCTGTCGCTGGGCAACACGGACCTTCAACTCCCTCCAAAGGTTTTCTATGGGGTTGAGATCTGGAAACTGGCTAGGCCACTCCAGGACCTTGAAATGCTTCTTACGAAGCCACTCCTTCGTTGCCCGGGCGGTGTGTTTGGGATCATTGTCATGCTGAAAGCCCAGCCACGTTTCATCTTCAATGCCCTTGCTGATGGAAGGAGGTTTGCACTCAAAATCTCACGATACATGGCCCCATTCATTCTTTCCTGTACACGGATCAGTCATCCTGGTCCCTTTGCAGAGAAACAGCCCCAAAGCATGATGTTGCCACCCCCATGCTTCACAGTAGGTATGGTGTTCTTTGGATGCAACTCAGCATTCTCTCTCCTCCAAACACGACGAGTTGTGTTTCTACCAAACAGTTCTACTTTGGTTTCATCTGACCATATGACATTCTCCCAATCCTCTTCTGGATCATCCAAATGCTCTCTAACAAACTTCAGACGGGCCCGGACATGTACTGGCTTAAGCAGGGGGACACGTCTGGCACTGCAGGATCTGAGTCCCTGGCGGCGTAGTGTGTTACTGATGGTAGCCTTTGTTACGTTGGTCCCAGCTCTCTGCAGGTCATTCACTAGGTCCCCCCCGTGTGGTTCTGGGATTTTTGCTCACCTTTCTTGTGATCATTTTGACCCCACGGGGTGAGATCTTGCGTGGAGCCCCAGATCGAGGGAGATTATCAGTGGTCTTGTATGTCTTCCATTTTCTAATTATTGCTCCCACAGTTGATTTCTTCACACCAAGCTGCTTGCCTATTGCAGATTCAATCTTCCCAGCCTGGTGCAGGTCTACAATTTTGTTTCTGGTGTCCTTCGACAGCTCTTTGGTCTTCACCATAGTGGAGTTTGGAGTGTGACTGTTTGAGGTTGTGGACAGGTGTCTTTTATACTGATAACAAGTTCAAACAGGTGCCATTAATACAGGTAATGAGTGGAGGACAGAGGAGCCTCTTAAAGAAGAAGTTACAGGTCTGTGAGAGCCAGAAATCTTGCTTGTTTGTAGGTGACCAAATACTTATTTTCCACCATAATGTGCAAATAAATTCTTTCCAAATCAGACAATGTGATTGTCTGGATTTGTTTTCTCATTTTGTCTCTCACTAGTTGAGGTCTACCTATGATGACAATTACAGGCCTCTCTCATCTTTTTAAGTGGGAGAACTTGCACAATTGGTGGCTGACTAAATACTTTTTTGCCCCACTGTATATATGGCAGCCATTCTTGCTTAAATTAAGTCAAACTTCTGTTATGAATATATACTGTTACTGTAATTACTGTATGTTCTCCATAAGTCCCAGTCTGATTTCAGTAACACATCTCTTTTCTGGTATTGTGCTAAGTTTGCCCTTGCAGCCATGAACTTAGTAATTTTTGATATATTTTAATATATATCTTGGAATAATTCCTAGTAAAAATGTGGTTTCATTTCACATTTGATTTCTAAAATTTTATGAATAGTGCTGTGTATTTCTTTCCAGTACTTCAAAGTACTGGAAAGTCACAACCTGGGGATGGTTGGCACATTGACAGCCTTCCCCCTGTCTTTTAAATTTTAACTTATATTATCCTTGCGTCAACGCTGCTAACATTGGATGTTCTTGCTTTGACAACATATGGAGATGCAACCTTTTTCTTTCTTATGCTTCACACTTAGAATTAGATGTGCTGGGGGAGGGAGAGGAATGTGATGGGAGTTAGTTAGACATAACAATATCGTAATAAGAGATGTTAAAGGCATGGCGGGAGAAAGAACTGGGCGGAAAGCCAGCATTTCAAACTAATTGGAGAATGTGATTTATGACTGTTAGTTGTAGGAGGGAATTGTGCTTTGATCTATGTGCTGAGGGGAGGAGAAGTCAGATCTTGGCTTGGACTATGTAAGTGCCGACGTGTTGCTGCTCGAGTAAAGATTCTTTAAGGTAAACAATGCCTCAAAGTTCTTTGAAGAGTTTCATATGTCGGAACCATAACATTAAGCCAAGATCTACAAACTTTCTAGGGGTCCTGAGCCCTAGTCGCTGTCCCTAGGCTTGAGGACAGCAGACAAAGATTCAGGAGAAGATTTCATCATGGAGGAAAAGCAATTGCTTGAAGCCAGCAACCCGGCAGCAGCTGCTACCCCAGGGGAGGAATCGACAGCAAGCAAGCTGGGGGAGGAAGAGCTTTTGCAGGACTCCCAGCTAGAGGCAAAACCCAAGCAGCTAGGAGAGCTGATCTGGTCGTCAGATCGGGCCCAGCCCAGCGGAGACTCCAGACGCCTCGAGACTGCCTTGCCACCCACAAAGGCTTCAAAAGCAGACCGGTGGAGAGCTACCAGGACGTCTGCCACTGAGGACTCGGGTGAGTGGGAATGCCTGTCTGCAGCTTGTAGCCAGTCTGAGGAGAGATTTGAAGGGCTAGGGCAGAGAAGCAGAAATCAACTCCTGCCGAGAGAAGCCTCCAGCCCCTCCTTTGCAGATCAGACAGCCTTCCAGCCCCTGAAATCCCCTGCCAGGGCCTCCAGCCCCACAGAGAGAGAGAACCCCAGTCTGAGGCCCCTGCAGCAGTGGGGAGTTTGGCAGCCCCCACAGGTGGATGGTCAGCGACCTCTGAGCTGGCAGCAGCTAATAGAGGCCTTGCAACAGATTGGGGTGGTGCAGAAACCAGGAGATCAGCAGCTGGTGGGAGGACGACCGCAGGAAGGAGGCTGGTCGCCGTCCCCTAATGTACAGCAACCACTGAGGGGCCTGCAGATGATGGAGTTCCAACAACAACCCCCTCCGAGGCCGCAGGGGGCCTTACAGCGGTTGAGGATGCCACAGCTCCCAGCAGACCAACAGCAGGGGGAATGGCAACAGACCCCAAACGTGCCACCCCTGGGAATGCAGCAGCAGCCAGGGTGGGGGCCCCAGCAGCAACTGGGGGTGCAACAGCCACGGTGGGGGCCACAGCAGCCATCGAATCAGCAGTCAGATTGGGGCCAACAGCAACTGGGGGTGCAACAACCACAGTGGGGAGCCCAGCAGCCAATGATTGCTCCACCTTTCAGAGTAACCTTCGATGGGGACCCAGAGAAGCTGTTTTTTTTTCTCAACCAAGTGCGCTCTCATTTGAACCGCTGGGCATATCTCTACCCGGACCCAGCCGCTATGGACGCTGTGATTGCGTCGGGCTTAGAGGGAGAGGCATCCGAATGGCTGAACAACTTATATAATGAGCAAACCCCCGAATTAGAGGACCCCAACCTCTTCCTCCTAGGACTGAGAAAAAGATTTGAGGACCCATCCATTGCCCTCAAAGCAGAAGAACAAATCCATAAAATAAAACAAGCCGGCAGGCCTGCCCTGGACTACGTACGAGAGTTTCGCAAGTTAGCCGGTCGGATAGAGAGGTGGCCTGAGCAGTCCATAGTCCATCATTTCAGGGAAGGGTTGGATGATCACCTCTCTCAGGCATGCATCTATCGAGCAGTACCTGATCAGCTGCAAGAATGGTACCAAGCCGCGGTAAGATTAGACGTTCAGCTCACCCGCTATAGGAAGCCTCCCCCACCTGAAGCCGAGCCGAAGCCAGAGCAACCCAAACGGCAACCACCCCCCAAAAACTTCCAATTGCTGCGACTGCTGAAGGACCCAGGCCACCTGCAGGCCCGCCAATCAAGTGCTTCCGATGCGGACAGCAGGGACATCGAGCAGCAAATTGCCCAGTCCCCTACCCCCAACAGCAGAGTAGACCAGGACCAGCCGCGAGAAAGAAACCTGCCCAGCAGCCAACGAGAGAGAAATCCAACTGGATCACACAGGAACCGGTTGCCCAAGTCACATCCCCCACGCAGGAGGACGCCGGGACTAAGGCTGGATCCACCCCCGCTCTACCCTCTTTCGACAGCGACGACGAAGGAGAGAACGACCCGATGGTGAGTTGACACGTCCCATCTTTCTCACTGCCAGCCAAACTCATAATCCCTAAGTCGGGAGCACAGGCAGACTTAAAAGTGCTGGTCGATTCCAGATGCTCCCGGTGCGTCATTAGCTTGCCATTTGCCATGAAAATGGGCATACGAGCAAAGCTGCTCTCCAAACCTGTGAGGTTTGAGCAAGCCGATGGCTCCCTGATGGGAGGGACTTTAGTCACGCAATTAACTGAGCCCCTACACTTAGAAATAGGTGAGCACTGGGAGTTCATTTGTTTCCTGGTGGCTCCAAAAATGACTGAGACTCTGATCCTAGGATTAGCCTGGTTGGACAAATGGAAGCCATTTATCTGGTGGGAGACGGGAATGAGAACTGTGAGGCTACCTATAGGGCCCAAGCCCCCTATTGATTCAACGGACGTTACAGGAAACTTCAGCCCACCCAACGAGCGAGCACACGTGGCTGCCTCACCGCCACCAGGCGAACCACTCATCCCCAGCGAGTACCGGGACCTGGCGGAGGCATTTAGTGAGAAGGAATGCGGCACCCTGCCTCCCCACCGACCCAATGATTTTTCCATTGAACTGTTGCCGGGAGCCAAACTCCCACGACCAAGAATGTACGCCATGTCCCCCCTCGAAATGGAGGAGATGCAGCGATACGTGGACAAAAACCTAGAGAGGGGGTTCATTGAACGGGCCAAGTCTGCTGTGGGAGCCCGTGTTGATTTAAAAAAAGATGGGTCTCTTCGTCTCTGCGTAGACTATAACGGCCTCAACGCTGTGAGTGTGGAAAATAAATACCCCCTCCCCCTCCTGAAGGACTTACTAACCGACCTGGCTAAGGGGAGTGTCTTCACTAAATTAGACCTGAGAGAGGCATATTACCGGGTGAGAATAAAGGAGGGAGACAAGTGGAAAACTGCCTTCAACTGCCCCATGGGGAGCTATCAGTTCAAAGTCATGCCATTTGGACTACAGGGGGCCCCAGCCGTATTCATGCAGTTGATTAATGAGGTCCTACATGATCATTTATACAAAGGGGTTCTGGTGTATCTTGATGACATCCTGATATACAGCACAAATATGACTGATCATATAAAGCTGGTAAGAGAAGTGTTAAACTATTGAATGCCAAGCTTTATGTCAAACTGTCAAAATGTGAATTTCACCAGAACCAATTAGATTATCTTGGCTATAGAATTTCCAACGAGGGCATTGAAATGGACCCAGCCAAAGTGAAAGCTGTAATTGAATGGCAGCCCCCAAAGACTCGCAAACAGCTCCAGAGCTTCCTAGGTTTTGCCAACTTCTACCGTCAATTCATCCCCTCCTTTGCTGAGATTGCCCTACCCCTTACAGAACTACTCAAAACAGGCAAAGGAGGAGGGAAACCACGACCGAGCCAACCACTAGCATGGACTATGGGCTGTCAAAAAGCTTTTGAGAATCTAAAAAGACTATTTGCTGTTGAGCCAGTCCTAAAGCACCCCTGCCCAGGGGAGCCCTTTGTAATTCAAGCCGACGCCAGCAACGTGGCCGTTGGAGCTGTATTGCTGCAAAAGAACCAAAGTGGAGCCTTGCAACCCTGCGCCTACACCTCGAAAAAATTTACTGAGAGTGAAAGGAGGTGGGCGATCTGGGAAAAGGAGGCTTTCGCAATCAGATGGGCCCTATTAAACTGGAGACACTAGAAGGGAGCAAGGTGCCTTTTGAAGTATGGACAGATCACAAAAATCTAGAAGCACTGAAAACTCCCCGCAAATTGTCCCTGAAACAGGTGCGCTGGGCACAATACTTTAATCGTTTTAACTTCACTCTAAAGTACATTCCGGGAGGGAAAAACGTCCTAGCTGATGCTCTATCCAGACTGCCCCAGTACAAAAGCCAGCGCGAAGAGGTTAACGAGGCAATTATCTCCAATCCACAAACTGCTTCTCAACTCACGCCTCGCAGGGCCCCTAATCCTGATGACCCTGGGGCAAAGAAAATAAAACAAGAACTCCTCACCGATCAATGGTTCAAGGACAATCAAACCTCCCTAACATGCAGGGATGGTCTGGCTTGGAAGGGGGGGGGAATTGTACTTGCCAGAAGCCCTCCGTCTTAACGCCCTCAAACACAGCCATGACGTAAAACAGGCTGGACACTTTGGATATTTAAAAACTCTACATCTCTTTTTTTTTATTTTATTAATTTTCTCTTACATACATACAGTATATTAATTTTTCAACCAACGTGCTGTCTGAGTATAACAATGCTAATATATATTCAATTCCTAATCCTTCATTCTTTCCTCTAGCCATTGATAAAATAGATCCCAAGTTCGATAATATTCTGTTTCTTCTTTATCTTTCAATCTCATAGTTAATCTGTCCATCTCTGCGCATTCCAGTATTTTTCTGATTATTTCTTCTTCTGGTGGTAGTCCTTCATTTTTCCAGTATTGCGCAAAGATTATTCTTGCTGCTGTAGTGACGTGTAAAATCAAATATAGGCTTTGTTTGTTAATCTTTTCTGGCATTATACCTAATAAGAAAAGTTCATGTTTAAAATCAACATGTTCTGCTAATATTTTTTCTAACCAAGCATGTATCTTTTTCCAATAAGCCTTTGCTTTGCCACATGTCCACCAGATGTTGTGTTGTGGTCCGAAGGAGGAAGCATTCCTTGAAAACGGACACATTATTTTCTCTTTTAGTTACTTTATTTTGCATTCCTTGCCAGGAGTTTTGCTACAATACTTCAGTACATTACAAAGCAGATGCCAGAATCTGGATTTCTCTGGCTTGCGTCTGTCTTATCTTGCTAACTCCTCCCTTACTTTACTGTCATGATTTACGTCTTACAATTAGGCTGGGGGCCAAAGATTCACTTCCCTTCCCAGTCTCCCACTTTCTTCATGATTCTCCTCCCTTTGCATGTCATCTGATTTAACTCCAAAAATACCAGACAGTTCTGCATATCTTGTCAATGCAATAATATCCTATATTAACAGCGTTGACATCCGGCCCCCCTTACAAAAAGGACAGATCCTGTAATGTAAACAAAAGCATATATTAATGACTAGTCTTCGGTTTGTTGGGGTATTTTGTATGAAACCTTTTGAGGAGCCTGTCAGCTTTCACCTCACTGGATTTCACCCAAGTGGCTTCAGACATCGGGTATCCCTTCCATTGTACTAGGTACTGCAATTTCCCTTTAAAAATTCTAGAATCAAGAATATGTTTCACTTCATAATGAGTCTGTCCCGCAACTACGAGGGGCCCAGGTGCTTTCTTCGGGGGAGGTCTTAAAGTGGAGCCCCGATAAGGTTTTAACAAGCTACTGTGGAAGACAGGGTGAATTTTACCCAAAAGTCTAGGGAGTTTCAGTTTTACAGTGACCTTTACGATAGGAAAAGGCCCTAAGAATTTCGGTCCTAACTTCTTGCTGGGTAATTTGAGGCGTAAATATTTGGTTGACAAATAAACCTTTTCCCCAGCTTGGAACGTTCTTTGGGGAGCCCTCTTTTTGTCAGCTTGTTTTTTATAGGTTCCAAAAGTCTTTTTTAACAGTTTTTGTGTTTCTCCAAACTTCCTCCCATCCCCTCACCCATTGGTCAAGTGTCTGGGAAGCGGTTGGCACTTGGGGATATTCAGGAATTGGACCGAACTCTTTGCCTGTGGCTACTCTGAAAGGTGTGTAGCCAGTGCTGCTGTGCACAGAATTATTATACGCCACCTCTGCGAAGGGGAGGAGGTCAGTCCAGTTCGTCTGTTGATAAGACACATAGCATCTGAGATATTGCTCCACCATTTTGTTAGCGGATTCTGCAGCTCCGTTGGTGGCCGGATGAAAAGCAGATGACAAGCCTTGAGATGATCCAATTAATTTAAGAAAACTCCTCCAGAACTTTGCTGTGAACTGCACCCCCCTGTCTGAGATTATTCGCTTAGGGGCGCCGTGCAGTCGGTAGATATGTTTCAGGAACAATTTAGTCAGTCGTTGAATGGATGGGAGTCCTTTGCAGGCGATGAAATGAGCCTGCTTCGAAAACAGGTCTATTACAGTCCAGATGACAGTATTTCCTCTACTCTCAGGTAGGTCTACGATAAAGTCCATAGCTATTTCTTCCCAGGGTTGGAAAGGGTCTGCCACCGGCTGCAGTAATCCAGGGGTTTTCCCCAGTATTCTTTTCATTGTAGCACATACGGTACAACTCTTCACATAGTTTTCCACATCTCGTTTCAGTCCCGGCCACCAAAATTGCCGGCGGGTGAGATGTAGTGTTTTTAGATACCCAAAGTGTCCAGCCTGCTTTACATCATGGCTGTGTTTGAGAGCATTGAGGCAGAGGGATTTGGGCAAATACAGTTTCCCCCCTTTGTAAGCCAAACCACCAGACATGATAGTATGTGCCTGAGTTATGCTTACACTTCCAGCATCTATCTGACATATTTTTAAACATTTTTGCTAATCTTGCTGGTGGCAAGTGCCATCTATAAAACATTTTATATAAATTTTCTTTATACGAAGTTGACATTGTTAATTTATAATTTCTCTCCCATAGCTTTTGCCACTTTTCTAGTTCTATATTATAACCAAAGTTTTTCGCCCATCTTATCATTGTTTCTTTAACTTGTTCACTTTCCATTTCCAGAATTAACAAAAAATTATACATTTTCTTAATTAATTTCTCATATGAGGTTAACAAAATCTTATCAAATACAGTTTGATCTTTATAAAATCCATACAGTTTTACGTCTTTTTCATATCTATTTTGCATCTGTAAATGTGCCCACCACGACAGGTTGAAACCCTGATTTTCCAGTTCTTGTTTAGATTTTAACTTCCCATCAATATTTAGAATATCTCTATATGTCCAAATTTTTTCAAAGTCTACCAAGTTTGGATGTACAAATGCTTCCATCGTTGATAGCCACCCTGGAATTTTTAAATATATTTTAGCTTTAATTTTTTCCCATACTATTAACAAAGCATTTCTTATATAGTGATTTTGGAAATATTTATGAGCTCTGTTTTTCCCATAACATAAGAAAGCGTGCCATCCCAATTGTAAGTCATGTCCCTCCAAATATAACAACCTTTTATTTCTAAGAGTTATCCATTCTTTCACCCATGTTAAAACAGATGCTTGATAATACAAAACCCACTCCGGTAGCCCCAAACCTCCATTTTCCTTAGCGTCTTGTAACGTTTTCATCTTAATTCTAGCTTTCTTTCCTTGCCAGACAAAGTTCAAAATTAACGAGTTTAAATCTTGGAAGAATTTTTTCTAAAGTTTTATCGGAATTGTTTGAAATAAAAATAACATCTTCGGCAAAACATTCATTTTCACTGTAGCAATTCTTCCTAATATTGACAATTGCAAATTCTTCCATCTTTCCAAGTCCAGCTTTATTTGTTTCAATAATTTTATATAATTATCTTCTTTTATTGTTGAGCATTTGGCCGATGGATATATGCCCAAATATTTAACCTTTTTCACTATCTGTACCTGTTTTTTCTGAGATTTGCTTTTTCTGTTTATCTGTAAGATTTTTAACTATTACCTTGGTTTTTTCTCTGTTTATTTTTAATCCCGCCATTTCTCCATACTGTTCTATCTTTCCCCATAATTTAGGAATAATCTCCAAAGGTTCTTCTAAGATAAATACCAAATCATCAGCAAATGCTTGTAGTTTATATGTTTTGCCTTTTATTTCCAGTCCTTTAATTTCTATATCTTGTCTGATATTTCTATTTAAGACTTCCAGAGTGAAAATGAATAACAATGGAGATAGTGGACATCCTTGCCTTGTACCTTTTCTTATCTCAAAGTTCTCAGTATAATCTCCATTCACGATCACTTTCGCTGTTTGTTTGTTGTATATTGTTTTTATCATATTTATAAAGTTCTGTCCAAAGTCCATTATTTGTAGTTGCTGAGTCATAAATTGCCAGGAAACATTGTCAAATGCCTTTTGGGCATCTAAAAATATTGATGCCAATTGTTTCCCTGGGTGTAGTTCATAATATTCTAATACGTCCATTATCACTCTTAAGTTGTTTTTAATTTGTCTCTTTGGTAAGAAGCCGTTTTGATCTGGGTGTATAAATTCATATAAATTCTGGGTGTATAAATGGAAAGCAACGAAAGCTGCTTTAAAAAAGACTTCCGAGACTTATAAAAAGCAGGCAGATAAAAAAAGAGCCCCTCAAAGAACATTCCAAGTTGGGGAAAAGGTCTATCTGTCGACTAAATAGTTACGCCTTAAATTACCCAGTAAGAAATTAGGACCGAAATTCTTGGGGCCTTTCCCCATCGTAAGAATCATCAACCCGGTCACAGTAAAATTAAAACTCCCTAGGCTTTTAGGGAGAATTCACCCTGTCTTCCATTGCAGCTTGTTGAAACCTTTACGAGAATCCACTTTAAGACCTCCCCCTAAGAAGGCACCCGGACCCCTCATAGTGGCGGGTCAAACTCACTATGAAGTAAAGCGTATTCTTGATTCTAGAATTTTTAAAGGGAAATTGCAGTACCTAGTACAATGGAAGGGATACTCGCTATCTGAAGCCACTTGGGTGAAATCTAGCGATGTGAAAGCTGACAGACTCATCAAAAGGTTCTATAAGAAACACCCTAACAAACCGAGAGACAGTCCCTAACATATGTTTTTGTTTTCGCTACAGGATCTGTCCTTTTTGTAAGGGGGGCCGGATGTCTACGCTGCTAACATTGGATGTTCTTGCTTTGACAACATATGGAGATGCAACCTTTTTCTTTCTTATGCTTCACACTTAGAATTAGATTTGCTGGGGGAGGGGGAGAAATGTGATGGGAGTTAGTTAGACATAACAATATCATAATAAGAGATGTTAAAGGCATGGCTGGAGAAAGAACTGGGCGGAAAGCCAGCATTTCAAACTAATTGGAGAATGTGATTTATGACTGTTAGTTGTAGGAGGGAATTGTGCTTTGATCTATGTGCTGAGGGGAGAAGTCAGATCTTGGCTTGGACTATGTAAGTGCCGACGTGTTGCTGCTCGAGTAAAGATTCTTTAAGGTAAACAATGCCTCGAAGTTCTTTGAAGAGTTTTATATGTCGGAACCATAACACCTTGTTTTTATCTGACTCCTTTTGTTGATGTATCATGTTTTATATGGTTTTTAGGTTGTTATATGCTTTTAACTGTACACTGCCCAGAGTGTCTCTGTGTGTTATGACCCAGGTCACCTAGGCAGAGGCAGGCTTCTATAGAGTCCTTTATTGCTCTGCTAATTCCACAACAGATGGCCCTGCTCCCCCCCAAACTTCCCTGAAGGCAGCCACCCACAGTTCCACAAACAAAGCCAGTAATCACCAGAGCCAAATTGCAAATGCAGAGAGGAAGTCCAAAAACAAGGTGCAAGTCCACAAAGCAAGGTCCGTAAGATTCCAGGTCCACAGGGCAAGGACAAGAGTCCACAAGCAAGGGTCAAATTCCACAGGCAGAAACAGTATTCAAGGCAGTTTTTCCAAGGCCAGGGAAGTACATGCCAAAGCAAAACAAAACAATTGTTCCTGACAACCTTCCCCGGCCTCTGCTTAAGTCAACCTAAGCCAGGTGTTCCTCATGAGGAGGGGCAGGGCAACCTTCTCTCAAGCAGCCTTGCAAACTTCCTTTGAGCTTGCCTCCGCTCTACTCTCCGTGCCCTCAGATCGAGTGGGGGAGGCAGCTGTTCCTCATCAGAGGGGATCTGCTGCCTCTCACCACTGCCTGTCTACAGCCGATCCTCCCTCATGTTTGTGAGGGCAGGCAGCTCCCTGTCTGGTTGACCACCTCCCCCAATGCCTGAGGGGCCTGGGACAGCATTGTCCTCAGCCTCTGACCTCTCCAAACATTCCAGGGGAGACTTGCCATCCCTGTCTGATGGTCCCGATGGGGCCATGACACTGTGAGTGAGATGGGTGGTAACTAAATTTGGCAAATAAATGTCCACAACATATGGTGAGAGGCTTTTTCTCCCCTCTATGCTACAGTACTGCCATCTTTAGTATTATGTCCAGTGTCTTCCCTCTATACTTGTATTCTACCCTCAGACGTGCCTTCACTTTGCTTGGTTATTAATAACTAATCCCAGTACCCTGCATATTAGATGCTAATATTCAGTGTTTGATTGCATATTGTTTAAGGCTCATTAAGTTACTCTGCATGCTAGTTTTGTTACGCAAAAGCAGTACTACATTGTTAAATTGGTTCAAGTTCGCTTGTTGAATATTTCATGGCAAACCAGTGAACTTGAGTATCTATCTTTATGTGATATATTTTAGTCACAATATTGTATTATTCAATATTTTAGGGTAACTCCTACTAGAATAGCATATTGATTCCATTTCAAATATACATGGGTCTGAACCCAGAACATAACATACCTTACAACTTGCCTGGCTTGGGATCTAATTGAGTGGGATCTAATTGAGCCCTTTTGGTTGAAGGGACAAATTGAAAACATAAGGGTTTTGAAAAGTGCCTTGAACATTATCTAAGACATAAGATGTCTAGAACGGATTGACTTAATGGGCCATTTATCTCCTAGGCTATGCCTACTCTTATAGAGTTAATGAAGGATCCCAGCGTAGTAGTCAGAGATACAACCGCGTGGACTGTGGGTCGGATTTGCGAGCTGCTACCTGAAGCAGCCATAAATGATATTTACCTCACTCCATTGCTGCAGTGTCTAATTGAAGGCTTGAGTGCAGAGCCAAGAGTGGCCTCCAATGTCTGCTGGGTAAGTCAGAATCCTTATTCTGAATAGACGTTTGAGTGCTGGATAAATTAGAAAAAAGGCTTATGGTTTAGAATCTGCAGTTGTTCCAAATGTACAGGTAGTCCTCAACTTATAACAATTGGGACCAGAATTTCTGTCATTAAGCAATGTAGTTAAGTTGCACATGATTTTATGAGCTTTTTTGCCATGGTGGTTAAGCAAATCACTGCAGTCATTAAGTGAATCCAGATTCCCCTATTGAATTTGTTTGTCAGAAGCCCCCTGGGAGGATCGTAAATGGTGATCAGGTAACCCCAGGACGCTGCAACTATCGTAAATGCATGACAGTTGCCAAGCACCCAAATTTTGATCACATGACCACAAAGGACACTGCAACAGTCATAAGTCAATTTTTTCAGCACCTTCGTAACTTTAGATGGTCATTACACAAATGGTCATACGTAAGTTGAGGACTACCTGTATAAAGTTACAGGTAAAACATTGGCACTAAGACAAAAATGTTTGGTGATAGACCTATTGTTTGATTTCTTATTAATTTATCAAATAATGGAATTGGAAGATGTGAGTCACCAGAGAGGATGGGGAGGTTACATCAGGTCAGGGTCATTGGAAGGTGAACTGCTGGGGGGGGGGAGAGCAGTTCACCTTCCAATGACCCTGACCTGATGTAATCTCCCCATCCCAAGACCCATCACCAGCCTCTCACTGATAACTCACACCTGACCCACTGATAATTCACACCCTCCAACGACCCTGACCTGAAGTAACCTCCCCATCACAAGACCTATCACAAGCCTCTCTCTGATGACTCACACCTGACCCATCACAAGACCCTCACTTGACACACCCACACCTGAAGCCCTTATAAACAGAATAGCACTGACACAGACATCCCTGAAATGCTGCTGAAGATGTTACCTAGTCTGGTAATGGAATGTTTTGAAACCAACCCACAAGCTTGGAGAATGAACCTTCACCCTCATCCTATACCCAAGCTATAGATATTTGCCACTATTGCAAATATTAAAGAAGGATGCAAAGGTTGGTGTCAACATTGGGAAATTAATTTCTTAGGTTGAAAACAGTAGCTTACCTAAATAGGAAGCTTCCTGAAATTGTCAACTTCTAAATTATTGACACTTAATATTTTTCAGGCTTTCTCTAGTTTGGCAGAAGCTGCTTATGAAGCTGCTGATGTGGCTGATGACCAAGACCCTGCAACCTACTGCTTATCCTCATCCTTTGAATTAATTGTTCAGAAACTTTTAGAGACCACAGACAGGTAACTTAGTCATTCTTTATCTATTTGACTGCTGACCGATGAGCTTCAGGATACCCTTAAGAGTTTCATTTTATAAAATCTCCAGAATTTCTGAAGGCTAATGTGTAATATCACTAGGTTAGTTCTGTAGTGATTGAGATCTCTTACATGTACTATAATTCCATAGAATTGCACAAAAGCTACAGACGTGGCTTCCTGGATTTTGGCACAAGCCACATTGTTGCAAAGATATTGTCAAATGAGTATGAATAATGTCTACTAAAACAGAATGGGAGAAAACGTGTTCTGGAATTTACTTAGAAGTTCTAAGAATTAACAAGAGAAGAAGCATAAATTATATAGGAGACAATGGAAAAAAAATCATGCAAATTTATTTAACATGCATAATTTACTTAGGTTTCAGGATTATGATCCTCTTTCCATAGAATATGGAACTTGGACAGGATTTTGGTGGTTTTTTTTCAGGTTCAGGCATAGAGAGCAATAAGATATAAGCACTTTTAAAATTCTGCTCTTGTTGTCTGATTTCAAATGCTCAATCTTTTACCTGATATGGAGAAAGGCTAGCTGACCTTTAAGTAAATTTTGTAGCATGTGTCAACTCTGCAACGAACCTGGCTGAAGCCATCTTGCTCATTTTTGGTTGCCACAAGATTGGGGGGAGTTTTATACTAGTTTTATACTAGTGTAAACAATTCTCCGTCCCATGGGAACCAAGGTCATTTCTGTTCCTTCGGCTGGGGGGGTTGAACCTAATGTTAGAAAGCCCACCAAACTATTCTATTGGGAAACGTAGTTGATTGCATAGGCTATGGGGTGGGAAGTTTAAGTTTGTAATACTGTTACTTTTTGGAGGGCACTTTAGTCTTGGTTTCACTTTTGACCATGCCGATACTTTGTAACCAATAAACATGTTCTTAGAGGAAAACTCAAGCCTCGGAGTTCTGCTTTAATTGGTCTCATCTATCGGAACCATGACATTAAACCAAGACTCCTGTAGGAGGACGACGAAGACTCAGGGAAGAATCTGAGATGGAGAAGAGAGGAAAGGCGTCCTCTAGCCTTAGTGTGGCATCGGCCGCCGGAGCACAGGCTACCGCTCAGGCAGAGACAGGGGCTCCTACTGCTGGCACGCGACCGAAAGTTCGGACGACCTTGTCGGAGGGCCAGGGGCAACTGGGGGGAACCTTGACCCTGGGGGAACTTGATTGGCCGGAGATTACCTCTCAGCGGTGGAGCACCCCTAAAGCTGCAGAGGCAGAGTTCCCACTGATTTCGTCCCACAGCCTTCGATCACCTGTGCTGAGAAAGGTAAAGCTGGCTGGGATGACTCGGGAGTGGAAGTACCTGACTGCCATCCACAGCCACTCAGTTGAGAAATTGAGAGAGAAGTTCGACCGACTTGAGGTGGGAGAAGTAGAACTGGTTGCTTGCCATCTGATCTCCAGCAGACAATGCAGAAGCTCTCCAATGCTCCTTCCTCCCCGGCGAAGCCCAAGTCCTGTCGCGATGGCTCGTGCTGCTTCACCACTATCCCGGCTAGTCTCAGCGTCAAGCCCTGTGCACTGGCGTCCTGAAAGAGATCGGCGCCCTGCAAGCCCGGGAGCCCAGCCAAGAGGGCTTCACGATGTGGCTCCCCCACGACTCCAACACCTGCGACTGGGCATACAACAAGCATACTGGGGACCATGGCCTATAGATCCACCTCCTATCAAAGCCACATTTAATGGAGACCCTGAGAAGCTGTCTTCCTGAACCATGTGTGGGCCCACCTGAACCGCCACGCTTGTGCTTACCCCGATGGGGCCAGGATGGTTGATGCCATAGCAGCGAACCTCGAGGGGGAAGCAGACGAGTGGGTGACCACCCTACATGATGAACAGGCGCCAGAGTTGTGGGACATCAATCTGTTCATGGGTGAGCTGAGAGCCAGGTTTGAGGATGAGTCCGAAGCCCTGCAAGCCGAGAAAGATCTCCATGACCTGAAGCAGAGAGGAAGACCAGCTACAGATTACGTCTGTGAGTTTCGGAAGGTGGCTGGCAGGCTCAGAGAGTGGCCGGAGCGCTCGCTAATCCACCACTTCAGAGCGGGGCTAGATCGAGATTTGTTCCAGGCATGCACCTACTAAGGAGTTCCCGATCAGCTCCGTGAATGGTACCGCATGGCTATAACCTTGGACATCGAACTGGACCACCACCCAAAGCCTACCACCTCTGAGTTCAGACCGAGATGGGTCCAAGAGAGACGACAAGTAAACCACCAGTTCCTTTCGAGCACCAGCCAGGCCCCCGATCAAGTGTTTCAGGTGTGGCCAACTAGGGTACCGAGCAGCTGAGTGTCCGGTCCCATTTCCCCAAGCCAAGAATGCACCTGCCGCCGCAGCAAAGCCAAAGAGAAAGCCTCATTCTGTGCCAGAAAACTCCGCCAGAGCGACTCCTGATTACAGTGACAACGAAGGGGAAGACGACCCAATGGTGAGTCAACCCATCCCGCCTTTTACCATTTCCGTGAAAATCATAGTACCCAAAACAGGAGCCCAAATGGACTTAAACGTCTTAATTGACTCGGGTTGCACCCGGTGCATAATCAACCTCCCTACAGTGCTAAAGCTAGGAATTTGCGCTAAGCTACTGCCCCTGGCCATGAGATTCGAACAGGCAGACGGGTCTCTCATCGGGGGGAGCTCCTGCTACGCACCTAACCGAGCCAGCGTGTTTAGAAATGGGGAAGCACTGGGAAATCATCCGCTTCGTAGTGGTCCCAAAAATGACTGAGGCCGTCATTCTCGGACTAGCTTGGCTCAATAAATTGTGCCCCTTGATTTGGTGGGAGGATGGAGTGAGGACATTAAGGTTAGCGACAGGACCCCTCCCTCCTACCACACCTAGCGAAGTGCGGGGAGCTTGAACTATTAAGAGCGGCCATAGAACCCATTCCAGGGATCCAACTTATACCAAGTGAATACCGAGATTTAGTGGAACCTTTCAGTGAAAAGGAATGTGACAACCTTCCCCCCCACCGGGCGACTGACTGGGATTGAAATCCTACCGGGAGCCAAACTCCCTAAGCCAAAAATGTATTCAATGACGCCCAGAGAGTTAAAAGAACTGAGGGGGTACATTGACAAAAATCTAGCCAGAGGTTTCATCCAACCCGCAAAGTCACGTGTGGCTGCCCCCGTTCTGTTTAAGGAGAAAAAAGATGGATCACTGAGGTTGTGCGTTGATTTTAAAGGGTTAAATGCGGTCAGTGTAGAAAATATGTACCCCCTCCCCTTGATGAAGGACATGTTGGCCCATCTGGCAAAAGGGAAGTTTTTCACAAAATTGGACTTAAGAGAGGCTTATTACCGGATGCGAATTAAAGAGGGAGATGAATGGAAAACAGCTTTCAACAGCCCTCTGGGAAGCTTTCAGTTCAAGGTTATACCTTTTGGCCTCCAGGGGGCCCCTGCTGTATTCATGCAATTAATCAAGTGCTGCATGATCACCCGTATAAAGGGGTCCTAGTCTATCTTGATGACATCCTTATTTACATCGAAACCATGGCAGAGCATGTGAGATTAGTGCGCAAGGTGCTCAAAAAATTACTGAAAGCGAAACTTTACGCTAAACTCTCTAAATGTGAATTCCATCAAACACGCCTCGACTACCTTGAGTACAGGATTTCCAGTGAAGGGATAGAGATGGACCCAGCCAAAGTCAAAGCGGTGCTTAAATGGCAGCCCCCACGAACCCGCAAGCAGCTTCAAAGCTTTCTAGGGTTTGCAAACTTTTACCAGCAATTCGTTCCTTCTTTTGCTAAGGCAGCTTTACCGATTACTGAACTGCTAAAAACCGGAAAAGGGGGGGGGGGAAGCCTCGACCCTGTCAGCCCCTGCCATGGTCTATGGAATGCCAAGCGGCATTCGAAAGCCTAAAAAGACTATTTGCTGCTGAACCTGTTCTCAAACACCCTGATCCTGACGAGCAGTTCGTAATCCAAGCCAATGGCAAGTGATGTTGCAGTGGGAGCAGTCCTTCTGCAGAGAAATGAAAAGGCAACCCTGTGCCTACACCTCCAGGAAACTAACTGACACTGAAAGGCGATGGGCTGTATGGGAAAAGGAGGCTTTCGCTGTGAGGTGGGCCCTACTAATGTGGCCATTTACTTCAGGGAAGTAAAGTGCCTTTTGAGGTATGGACTGATCATAAAAACCTAGAGGCACTAAGAACCCCTCGAAAGTCGTCCCCCAAACAGGTCTGTTGGGCGCAGTACTTTAATCGTTTCAATTTCACTTTGAAGTATTTCCCTGGGGGAAAAAAATTCTTGGCTGATGCCTTGTCTAGAATGCCCCAGTACAAAAGCCGCCGGGAGGACATTGTAAATTCTGTTATTCCGCTGCCACAATCAGCGTCACAAGTAACTACTAGGGGCCAGGCACACACTCAGTCTACCGAGCCAGATAGCCCTTTGAGGAAAAAACTTAGGGAAGAGTTAAAGACTGACGCTTGATTCCAGGCAAATAAGACCTTACTGACCCAGCAGAGTGGTCTAGCCTGGAAGGGATCTAAATTGTACCTGCCCAAGACCCTCAGAATCCAGGCACTTCAACACAGTCATGACACCAAACTAGCCAGTCATGTTGGTTTCTTAAAGACACTGCATTTGGTCCGGAGGCAGTTTTGGTGGCCAGGGATGAAAAAGGACATCGAAAGCTATGTAAAAAGCTGTGCCATTTGTGCCGCTATGAAAAAACGACCAGCAACCCCCCCTGGATTGTTGCAGCAAGTAGCAGATCCCTCTCTACCCTGGGAGGAGATAGCTATGGACTTTATTTTAACTTTAAGGGAGAAAGTAGAAGTACTTAACTCGTTTTTTGCATCCGTCTTTACACAAAGGGAAAAAACAGTCCAGCCTATCAAAAACAGTACCGTAAAAACAGATTAGAAACACAAGTTAAGATAGGCAAGAAAATGGTAAGTGAGCACCTGTCCAGCCTAGACGAGTTCAAATCACCAGGACCAGATGGATTACACCCCAGGGTTCTCAAGGAACTGGCAGATGTGATCTCAGAACCACTGAATTATATCTTTCAAAGATCCTGGAGCACTGAGGAACTACCAGAGGACTGGAAAAGAGCTGATGTAGTTCCCATCTTCAAAAAAGGGGGAAAAATGGATCCAGGAAACTACAGACCTATCAGCCTGACCTCAATACCTGGGAAAATTCTGGAAAAGATAATCAAGCAACGAATCAGTGAACAGAGGCAAACAAAGTCATTACCAAAAGCCAAAATGGGTTTGTCAAAAACAGATCCTGCCAGACAAATCTTATTGCATTCTTTGACCAGGTGACAAAATTAGTGGACCAGAGGAATGCTGTGGATATAATTTACTTGGACTTCAGCAAGGCATTTGATAAAGTTGACCACAACCTACTACTTGATAAGATAGAAAAATGTGGGTTAGACAGCATCACCACCAGATGGATTCGTATCTGGCTGACCGGCCGAACTCAGCGCGTGGTCCTCAATGGAACTGCATCTACATGGAGGGAAGTGTGTAGTGGGGTGCCCCAGGGCTCTGTTCTGGGCCCAGTACTCTTCAACATTTTCATCAGTGATTTGGATGAGGGGATAGATGGGGAACTCATCAAATTTGCAGACGACATCAAGCTGGCAGGAATTGCCAACACTCCAGAAGATAGGCTTAAGATACAGAAGGATCTTGACAGACTTGAACATTGGGCGCTATCTAACAAAATGAAATTCAGTGGTGAAAAAAGTAAGGTTCTACATTTAGGCAAGAAAAACCAAATGCACAGGTATAGTATAGGTGGTACCTTGCTCAATAGTAGCAACTGTGAGAGGGATCTTGGAGTCCTAGTGGACAATCACTTAAATATGAGCCAGCAGTGTGCTGCAGCTGCCAAAAAAGCCAACATTAACAGGCTGCATTAACAGAGGGATAGAATCAAGATCCCGTGAACTGTTAATACCACTTTACAAGGGCTTGGTAAGGCCACACTTGGAATACTGCATCCAGTTTTGGTCACCACGATGTAAAAAAGGTGTTGAGACTCTAGAAAGAGTACAGAGAAGAGCAACAAAGATGGTTAGGGGACTGGAGGCTAAAACATATAAGGAACGGTTGCTGGAATTGGGTATGTCTAGTTTAATGAAAAGGACTAGGGGGGACACGATAGCAGTGTTCCAATATCTCAGGGGTTGCCACAAAGAAGAGGGAGTCAAGCTATTCTCCAAAGCACCTGAAGGCAAAACAAGATGCAACGGATGGAAACTAACCAAAGAGAGAAGCAATCTGGAACTAAGGAGAAATTTCCTGACAGTCAGAACAATTAATCAGTGGAACAACCTGCCTCCAGAAGTTGTGAATGCTCCAACACTGGAAGTTTTTAAGAAGAGACTGGACAGCCATTTGTCTGAAATGGTATAGGGCAGACATGTCAAACGTATCGGGACTGTTTTGCCATTGCCGGCAATGGGCTGGGCGCGGCTTCCGGATGACGCGTCCTGCCCGCAGGCCGGCAGTTTGACACCCCTGGTATAGGGTTTCCTGTCTGAGCAGGGGGTTGGACTAGATGACTTCCAAGGTCCCTTCCAACTTTTATTATTATTGTTATTATTATTATTATTATTCTACCAGAAAGTAGAGGAAATATGGTAATAAGGACTGTCATTGATCTCTTTTCCAAGCAGGCTCATTTTATAGCCTGCTCAGGGCTCCCTTCTGCAAAGAAGTTGCTAAGATGTTTCTGAAGCATATATACCGCCTCCATGGTGCCCCAAAGAGGATTATATCAGATAAAGGAGTTCAATTTACAGCTAAGTTTTGGAGAGACTTTCTCAAGCTGATTGGATCTACTCAAGGACTTTTGTCGGCTTTTCATCTGAGCACGAACGGATTGGGTGAACGAGCTAACGCAATGGTGGAACAATACATCAGATGCCAAGTTAATTATCAACAGACTAACTGGGCTGACCTCCTACCTTTTGCTGAAGTGGCTTGCAACAATACTGTGCACAGCAGTACTGGACTAGCCACCGTCCAAGAGTTTGTTCCTATGCCTGGATACCCCAAGAACCACCGGCCTCACAAACATTAGATCAGTGGGTAACATTGTGGCAAACTGGACTAATGTAAAAAAAGCTCTAACGCAAGACGCAAAAACTTACAAGGAACAAGCCGATAAGAAGCGGTCCCCTCAGAGACCGGTTTGGGTGGGGGAAAAGGTCTATCTTTCAACCAAATATTTAAGACTCAAATTACCCAGTAGGAAATTGGGACCAAAATTTCTTGGTCCTTTCCCTATAGTTAGAATTATAAATCCTGTGACATTTGAGTTGAAACTTCCTCGCTTACTGGGGAAAATTCACCCTGTTTTCCATTGCAGTTTGCTAAAACCTCTTAGAGAGTTGTCAGTGAGACCAATTCCTAAAGAAGCACCTGGACCGCTTTTGGTTGAGGGGGAAACTCATTATGAAATTAAGTGAATCCTTGACTCTAGGTTATACAAAGGGAAATTACAGTACCTAGTGCAGTGGAAGGGATATCCTTTGTCACAGGCCACTTTGGTGAAAAGTACAGACGTCAAGGCAGACCAATTGATAAATTTTACAATAAACATCCTCAAAAACCTCGGGGAGATTCCTAATATCACCTTTTATTTTTCTACAGGATCTGTTTTCTCTTTAGGGGGATCCGACTGTCAACTCTGCAATGAACCTGGCTGAAGCCATCTTGCTCGTTTTCGGTTGCCACAAGATTGGGGGGAGGAAAGGGAAGTTTTATGCTAGCCTAAACAATTCTCCGTCCCATGGGAGTCAAGGTCATTTCTGTTCCTTCGGCTGGGGGGTTGAACCTAATGTTAGAAAGCCTGCCAAACTATTCTGTTGGGAAACGTCGTTGATTGCATAGGCTATGGGGTGGGAAGTTTAACTTTGTAATACTGTTACTTTTTGGAGGGAACTTTAGTCTTGGTTTCACTTTTGACCGTGCCGATACTTTGTAACCAATAAACATGTTCTTAGAGGAAAACTCAAGCCTCGGAGTTCTGCTTTAATTGGTCTCATCTATCGGAACCATGACAACATGGAGCTACATAGTATTAAAATAATGCAGCATATTTTAAACAAGTTTCACATATTCTTGGAATTATTTATCTCTTTATATGCCAATTTGAAATACTGTCTATATCTGAAGTTGATCCTGTAAAATAATTTGCCCTGATTTTTATTATGGACAGCAATGACTACTACAGGTTAAAACTGGGGAGAGCAGTTTAGAATAAAATAAGTAGTGTTTTTATTTTGACTAGATTTCATGATCTACTTTCCAAAAATCACTTAACAACCCGTGCACTCCTCATTTAACGATGGCAACCGAGACTGCCAGTATTGCCATACTAAGCAACATGCCGCACTTTATGAGCACTTTAGTTAGTAAAGGCAATTTCTGTCGTAATCTAAGGACTACCCGTACTGTTATTTTTGTGCTATAGAAGAACCTTTATATTCTAGATCTAGTCTTGCCTACCTAGTGTCTTGTAAAGTGTTGGACTACTATGTTGGATGTGTGATTAGGCTTCCATATACCGATTAATTTGGATACTTTGGGATGCCGTAGGATAAAATACATCACTATAAAACAATAGGCACAAACCTGTTGTCTCATCGCCCAAAATTGGACATAAACTTTGGCTTTTTCCAAAGTTTACTTGAATAAGGGGACCCCACCACCACCACACACACACACACTGGATCAGATTTAAAATATAGTTCAATATTCTCTGTTCCACAATGTCCAAATAAATGCCAACAAACAGGTGGTAAGTGCAATGTTTGGATGAGACTTCCAGATTTTGAAGGATGACTTTTCTTTACTAGCATGTTAATTTCTATTGGAGTGATAGAGAAAAAACATTTTATTCTGAACTTGGAGCTAAATAGCCCACTCAGTACATTGTGTTAGAACATTTTGTGTGATTTGTACTCCAATGGAACCTAACCAAAATATTTTGACTATTCTATCATGTGAGTAGAACAATAAATAAGCAGCTAGCATCTCCAGTTTTCATCCTGGGATCCCTGCTTAATCTATAGAAAAATTGGCCTAGTAAACAGAGCCACAGTTAAGACCACCTTTTATAGTCTGCCTGCACAAGCCATCACAGAACTGAGCCAGCAAAAGATTGAGTTCTGTATATTTCACGAACAACACAAAACAATCTTGGAACAATTACAAAAATACACTTTGAGTTTTATTCCTAATGTACACGTGTAGTGTACATTTTTATATCTGGTAATCTTCCTGAAGAAAGAAAAATATACAGGGACAACACAGTGTTATTTATTATTATTGATCATTGCACAGTCAGCCAGATGTTCAGACAGGATTTGGCATTTTTGTCTACCTTTTGAGTCCTTACCAAGGACCTGGGATGGGCAGATGTGGATGTTTGATGGTATTACAGATATCGTAGGATGGAAGCTGTTCCTAGTAAGGCCGCATTTTGCAATTGACTGGCGAATTTGTCAATGCCAATGGTGTTCAAGTGGTGCTCCAGTTGTTTTGGGATTGCACCCAAGGTGCCTATTACTATTGGTACTACCCTTGCTTGCCTTTGCCACAGTCGTTCTATTTCTATTTGTAGGTCTTTGTATTTTGTTATCTTCTCCAGTTCTTTCTCTTCTCTTCTGCTGTCTCCAGGCACTGCCACGTCCACTATCCAGACTTTTTTGTCTTTCTTATCAACAATTGTTAAGTCCGGGGTGTTATGTGGCAGGTGCTTGTATGTTTGAATTCTAAAGTCCCAAAGCAATTTAACTTTCATTTTCTATGACTTTCTCTATTTTATGGTCCCACCAGTTCTTGCTTGCTTGCAGGCAAATAATATTTCTTGCAGATCTTCCAATGCACCATTGTTGCTACTTTGTCATGCCGCTGCTTGTAGTCAGTCTGTGCGATCTTCTTGCAGCAGCTTACCAGGTGGTCCAGTGTTTCTTCAGCTTCTTTGCATAGGCAGCACTTACTGTCTGTTGCTGTCTTCTCAATTTTGACTTTGTATGCATTTGTCCTTAAGGCTTGGTCTTGTGCAGCCAGAATTAGTCCCTCAGTCTCTTTCTTCAACTTTCCTGCTGTTAGCCATTGCCAGGTCTTGTTATTACCTGCTTTCCCAGCTATTTTTTAACGTACTGGCCATGTAGTGCTTTGTCTTCCCATGCCTCCATTCTGTTCTTCATTTGGTCTTTCTTGTAGGCCAGTTTGGTCTTTCCAGTAGTCAGTAATCTGATGTACTTGCAGCATTCCACGCCCACCTATTTGCCTTGGTAGATAATGTCTGTCAATGTCACTGCGTGGATGAAGGGCATGATTCATTGTCATTATTTTTCTGGTCTTCCTATCCATTGCTTTTAGTTCTGCTTGAGTCCAGTCCATTATTCCAGCTGTGTATCTAATGACTGGAATTGCCCAGGTGTTGATTGCCTTTATGGTATTTCCTCCATTGAGTTTGGACTTTAAGATCTTCTTCACTCTCTTGATGTATTCACCTCTAATCTTTTTCTTGACTTCAGTGTGCTTGATGTTGTCAGCTTGAAGGATACCCAAGTATTTGTAGTAATCTTCCTCATCCAGACTCTTAATGTTATTTTTGTGGAGCATCTTCATTTCTTCAGTTTTCACTATTTTTCCTTGTTTGATGGTGAGTGTGGCACATTTGTCCAAGCCAAACTCTATTGCAATATCTTGGCCTATATAAACGGACAGTGTTTAGCAGTGATTCTATTTCAGGTGGTGTTTTTCCATACAGCTTCAGATCATCCATGTAAAGGAGGTGGGATAGTCTGGCAGATGTTTTTGATGTTTGATATCCATGGCCTGAGTTATTCAGTATTGTTGACAGAGGAAACAGTGCAATAACAAATAGTAGTGGTGATAGTGAATCTCCTTGAAATATTCCTCTCTTGATGTTAACCTCTCCCAGTCTCTCACCATTGACCTGCAACTGTGTCTTCCATTGTGCCATCAATCTTTGCACAAACTTTCTGATGTTTCTACTGACTCCTGTTATTTCTAGGCACTTGATTATCCAGTCATGTGGCAGAGTCAAATGCCTTTTTGTAGTCCATGCCACGTTCAGGTTGGTCTTCCTTCTCTTGCAGTTTTCCAAGATCATTTTGTCTATTAGGAGTTGATCTTTTGTTCCTCTGCTATTGGGGCGGTTTCCTTTCTGCTCAGGTGGAAAGAGCTTGTTTTCAACTAGATGCTGTTGGACTGCATCAGCTACCACACCAGTTATAGCAATTTGAAAGTTGTTGGTAAGCAGGTAATTGGCCTGTAGTTGCCTGGTGCTGCCCCTTTTGCTGGATCTTTCATTATCAGGTAAGCTTTCCCAGTTGTTAGCCACTTTTCAATTTCTCCTCCTCGTAGTATGTTGTTGAATTGCTTGGCAATGAGTGGGTATATAACAGATGTTTCAACCAAAACCCATGCAGTTCATCTTCACCTGGTACTGACCAATTCTTGATCTTCCTTGCTCTTTTCTCTACCATTTCTGCTGTTATTACTAGTTCTTTCATTTCAACTTCTGTTTTATTTGCATCCACCTCTTTTAACCAAGCTGCGTCCTTGTTGTATTTCTTTGGGTTATCCCATATCTGCATCCAGAACTGCACTGTTTCTTCCTTGTCAGGTACTGACTGATTCATTGCAGTTTCTCCATTGATGGATTGGTAGAAACGTTTCTGATTGGATTGAAATTGGAGGTTCTGCCTATAATTTGCAATTCGAGCTTCGTATCTACTGATTTTCCTGGCTATAGCTGTTATTTATTTGCTGCTTTATTATTTCCAGTGCTTCCTTGATCTTCCTTGTTTCTAAGTGGTATTTCTTGATTAGGTATTCTTTGGTCTTCTTGTTCTTCAGCTTCTTTTCTTTCATCTGTTCTAGCTTGCTTGCATGTGATCTTAACTTGCTGATCTTATTTTCTAGTCTAACCTTCCATTTTTTGTTTGTTTGTTTTTCTTCTTTGTTGATTTTGCATCCCAGGTATTCAGTTATAACTGCAGCTGTGCTGTACATTAGTTGGTTTGTTTCTTGCAGTGAATTGGTGCTTATACTTGATATTGCAGTATTTGCATCTTTTAATGCTTGTGCTAGCTGTTTCTTTGTAACAAGCTTCAATGCAGGCAGCCTTATTCTGTTGCTTTTGTGCTGTTCTAGATGCTCAGTTATTCTTTGTTTCAATTCTTTTATTTCTCTAGTTAGAGGGCTTTGTTCTTCCTGAGGAAGAGGTGCCTGGTTTCCTCTACTGCCAACTCCCCCTGGTTTGCCTCTACATTCTGAGTTACTTCTGGCAAGGCTTTGATTTCTTTGCCCTGGGTAAACCTTTGCAGTTCGTCCAATTCTGTTTCTGTGAATACTTTATTTCGTGTTATAAATCGACGTTGATCTGCTAGTCTCTATTCTGTTATTTCTGATTCTGGCTGTTGTTCTTTCCAGAACTGCTGCATTCGTTTCAGATATCCTCTTCTTGTTGGACTTGATCTGTAGTAACAGATCATTATTTCTTTGTTTTCAATCACTGTGTATTTGCGACGGGTAAACACCTTTTCTTCCAGTAGTTCTGCAGCTGCTGGCCCTGGTTGCTCAGCCAACAGTCCTGAGTCCTGTAGCCCATTTTTCACCAGATATCAGGAACTCCAACATCTAGCGCGGACCTTAACCTGGGCGACATCCGAGCCAGAATACCTTTCTGAAATATACGTCTCACCATATTTTTTATGGGAGAGACACGCTTTGTCTGACTCCTCTGATGAGACCTGTCCAGTTTGGTTGAACCTCTGGCATAGCTCTCATCTTCCTCAGAGTACACAAGCCCCACAACCATGTCAAGGTAGTGCCTCACTGGGGGATGATTATTTATTTATTATTATTATTATTATTATTATCATTATTATCATTATTATCATTATTGGCATTATTGGCATTGTTACATTAACCAGGAGACCACATTGCAATTGCCAAGTAGTAGTTTGGTTGCCAATTTACCAGCTCTGTTGTAGGACATGCTCGCATGCTTCCCAAGGTGCACCACAGGAGGGCGAGCTGGCTTCTCACCAGAAAGAAAGATGAGCGGCTCTTCCTGCAGCATCATCCTAGGCCCCCTCCCTTCCCCAGAGCTGCCTCATAAAAAGGTGCTGCAAATGGGAAGGTTCAGAGCTGGCAGGAATTGACTGCCTGCACGGAGCACCAGCTCATCTCCCCGCCGAAGTGGTACCTGTTTATCTACTCGCATAGAACATGCTTCTGAATTGTTAGGGGGAAAGAAGCTGAGGCGAGTGACAGGGAGCTCACCCTGCCACACAGTGCTAGGACTCGAACTGCTGGAGCAGAGACCATCTCCAGCGTCATTAAGCCGCTGATCCACCACACTCGATCTATTAATTTTCTCATACCAAAGAATTTTAAAGTAGCAGAGTATGTCACAGAGAAGAGGACTTTCCTTATCTTTCTGTAGTTGGCCATCTTGAATTACCTATAATATGCTATCATGTGACCTCAGAACCAACATACCATCTAATCCAAGTGAGTTAATGAGTGTGCCCCAGTAAAATAGTCACATATTAGGAATGGTGTTTAGCCACTGCTAATAAGCTAAGAGTGGTGGAAGGGTCTAGCCCTTATTCATTCCTAGTAGCAGGTAACAAAATGCTCACTCTTTTTTCTACTTTGCCTCCATCCTTAACACCCCATCCCCCAAAAAAACACAAACAGAACATTTTACCCTGCCTTCCGTTGATGTACCACTTCAGTAGATAGTCTTCTGGAGTTGGTTGGCATTTAATTGTGTCTGTTTTAATGTACTCTTGCAACTTCTGTTTATATTTTGTTTCAGGCCTGATGGACATCAGAACAACTTGAGGAGTGCTGCATATGAAGCTCTGATGGAAATTGTGAAAAATAGTGCCAAGGACTGTTATCCTGCTGTCCAGAAGACAACTTTAGTTATCATGGAACGGCTGCAACAAGTGCTCCAAATGGAGGTTAGCTTGGATGACTGAAAGATGTGCATGTTGGTGATAGTATCCCCCAAAATGGGTGATCTCTAGAACAGGAAAGCTCAACTTGGGGAGTTGTGTATTTTATGTTTTGTGGGTGTTTTGCATGCTTTCTGAGATTCCTATAAAATTTCTTTGGCTAACATTGAAATTAAAATATCTATTGCTGGAGGAAAATATTGCCTATATTGGAACTTTCCAATATATGCATATGCCTGTAGTCTGGTCATAACTGTTATGTTCTAATTAAACATAGCACAAGTTCTTAAACCTCACAATCTGTTAGAAAGATGGCCATGGATATCCTCATTCAAATGAACACTTAAGATCAGAATTTGTTCTGACTGTAGATCTTCATGTTCCTAATCAAGTTAATTTTGGATACATATGAGTTCTTCAATAGATATAAAAAGCTTTAAAGAACATTTCAAATGCTAAACAGTATTTTCTCTCAGTCTCATATTCAGAGCACAAGTGACAGAATCCAGTTCAATGATCTTCAGTCTTTGCTATGTGCTACATTGCAGGTAAAAACTTAGCATTTATTACTTGATTGTAAAGATGTTCCAAAAGCACATAGTATAAGAACAAGCAGTAATCAGGAGGAATTATATTGGACTTTTTACAAATCGAATGCCCCCTTGGTTCAAGCTTGAATTTGTGAAAAACAGTGATACATAGAAAAATGAAGCAATACAAATGGTTTATTGTTTAAGACAAATACCTTGGATATATACCTCTCTTCAACTGATCCCAGAACTGGTATGTCAGAGAAAGAGGTTCCATCTCTCACTGCTTTAGCAAAGAGATTTAAGAGCTTTTGCACAGATAAAGTCAGTCTATTCTAGCTGATGCTCAGCCAAAGCTAGCAAATAACTCTCATTCTTCTGTTGTATTTTGCTAGATACCAAAGAAATTAGGACTTATTTCTAAGCTAAAAAGAATTCAGAGTATCATCTACCATGGAATAGGTGATAGTTGTCATTAAAGATTTGCTTGTAGATTTTTCCGGTTGCATAATTCATGTCTATTCACAAGATAAGAGAAAAATATAGGCTGACTAGAAGTGAAATGTGGGTGTGGGTGTGGGGAGTAGCATTACAAGAAAGCTTCCAGCTAAATTTTCATCTTACCTTTCATCAAACAGAATGTCCTTCGTAAAGTCCAGCACCAGGATGCTTTGCAGATTTCAGATGTGGTGATGGCATCTCTTTTGAGGATGTTCCAAAGTACGGCAGGATCAGGAGGTGTCCAAGAGGATGCCCTCATGGCTGTTAGCACTCTGGTAGAAGGTAAATGCTTTGCCTACAGGAAGGGATTTTTTTTAACATTGACGTCTATGAATATATTACTAAACATTTAGGCTGTCCAAATTCTAGTGTTATGCTACAGTTGGGACATTGTATACATTTGGGGACTTCTATATTGGTTCTGGACATAAGAATACAAATGTAGAAGAGACTTGTGGGCTAAGACCTGGGTGGGGCAGATCAGTTGATATCAGAAAATTATAAGGGCATTTTAATTGGTAAGGATTCCAATACAGATAATAAAGATATTGATGTGCTGTTATGGAACAAGCTCAAAGGAATTCTGTCTTGATTATGAACATGTAATACTTACAAATGTTCATAATACAGGTAGTCCTCAACTTACAACAGTTCATTTAGTGACCATTTGAAGTTACAATGGCACTAAAAAAAGTGACTTACAACTGTTTTTCACACTTAACGATCATTACGACATCCCCTTGGTCACGTGATAAAAATTCAGATGCTTGGCAACTGACTCACATTTATGACAGTTGCACTGTCCTGGGGTCATGTGATCCCCCTTTATACCCTTCTGACAAACAAAGTGAATGGGGAAACCAGATTCACTTAACAACCGTGTTGCTAACTTAACTACAGTGATTCACTTAACTGTGGCAAGGAGGGTTGTAAAATGGGGCAAAACAAATGTCTCATTTAGCAACAGAAATTTTGGGCTCAATTGTGGTCATAAGTTGAGGACTACCTGTACCATGTAAAGTGTTTCATACATAATAGCTGTCAGAAAGCTTTGCCAAACAATTCCTTTGCTGTCATTAGATTATTGTGCAAAGTAAAAGATATAAAGGAATTTATATCTTACGTTATTTTATTATGTAATAGTACAACATAGCAACAGAAGACATAAAAACACATTTGTGAATTTTGTTTCTGAGAATAGTACAGTACAGGTAGACAGGAAGTGATATAACAGATTTGAACAAGAGATTTATAGAGAAAGAGAAGACACTTTTAAATTTCTTACTGAGAATTCGGGTCCTTATTAGTTTGAATTCATATTTTTTCCTGTTGTGGAATGGGAGTAACTATGTTAACCATTTATTGAATATTTGTAGCATAATCGGCGGTCCTAGGGTTACCAAAAGAAAAAATGGATGGGGGAATTTGCATCCCTAGAGTTTTGAGAGCTACAAGCCTATCTAGGCTATAGATATCAACTTCATTTTAGATCTCTCATAACTGTTTTTCACCTTTCATTTTGCTCAGTGTTAGGAGGGGAGTTTCTCAAGTACATGGATGCCTTCAAACCTTTCCTGAGTATTGGTTTAAAAAATTATGCTGAATATCAGGTAAGGTCCTCCTCTTTGTCTCAAGAGAGCAGTTGGGATTAGTTTGTGTCTGTATTCAATATTCAATATTATGATATGAACTCCATGCCTTGACATTTGGGATTAGGTGGTAGTTTTTCTAATATAGGTAATCCTCGAGGTATGACAGATCATTTAGTGACCGTTCAAAGTTACAACATACCTCCTAAAAGCCATGTACAACCATGATTCAAAGATAAGAATTTTACAAAAGTTATCCGGTCATTCGCACTTACGAATAACTGGGTGGCTTCATACATTTGCAGAGACGCTGCAGCACTCCCACCTATCTCTCCCCCCCCCCATCCTTGCCCTGCCAGGTCCCCAAAGGCACTGGGCCTGCTTTGCCCTCCCTGTTCCACCCCTCACAATCCCTTGCTTACCTTCTGAAGATCTGCAGAACTCAGTATAGTGTGCCGTTCTTACTGGGCCACGTGGAGCAGCCGTTTGCAAACTGCCCTTGGCAAAGCAGCATTTTCCTCGCCTTCTGCCTTTCTGCATGGCCTCTTTAACTCAAAACAGGATAATGAGCCACAGTTTGTGCCTTGCAGTTTCTATATTTCCTCATGAAAAAAGTTTTAAAAGGAGAAACAGCAGTGTGTTGCAGTGAGAGGGCGATGCAGAGGCAGCTGCTTTGCCTTGTTTGAAACCTGACCTGGAAGGCAAAGCTGCTCTTTCCCCTCCCTCTGCATTGCCCTTTTAACACTTAACCCTTCATTGTCTGTTCTCCGTCTTACTGCAACATGTTGTTTCTCCCCCTTCCTTTTAAAACTTTTTTTCAGGAGGAAATATAGAAGCTGCAAAGCACAAACTGTGGCTCATTATCCTGTTTTGAGTTAAAGAGGCCATGCAGAAAGGCAGAAGGCGGGGAAAATGTTGCTTTGCTGAGGTCAGTTTGCAAATGGCTGCTCCATGTGGCCCAGTAACAACGGCCCACAATACTGAGTTCTGCAGATGGCTGTGGGGACCCCAAGGAAAGGAAGCAGAGCACGGGGGTATCTTGGGGTGGGTGAGGCCCTGGAATGCCCAAGGCAGGCATCCTTGAGGCACCCCATGCGCATTTAACGACCCCTGCATTCACCCCTACATTCGTTTTAACATATGCATTGGGGTGATCCAGGATGAGGGCTCTGTCACTTAAGTTTCAATTAACGTCCTCCCGCCTTACAACCAAAATGGGCAGGCTCCATTACTGTCGTAAGTCGAGGATTACCTGTATTGCTGGGATTGGAGAGAACTATGGTCTCATTCTTTTATTCTTACAGTGTTTTTAAGACTTAGCAGTAATTCTATTTCCCAATCAGTGAAGATAGGTAGTTGTCAAAACATATACGGGTAGTCCTCGACTTACGACCACAATTGAGTCCAACATTTCTGTTGCTAAGTGAGACATTTGTTAAATGAATTTCCCCCCATTTTACAACCTTTCTTGCCACAGTTGTTAAGTGAATCACTGCAGTTGTAAAGTTAGTAACACGGTTAAGTGAATCTGGTTGCCCAATTGACCTTGCCTGTAAGAAGGTCGCAAAAGGTGATCACATGACCCTGGGACACTGCAGCTGTCATAAATATGAATCAGTTGCCAAGTGTCTGAATTTTGATCACGTGACCATGGTGATGCTGCAATGTTCGTGCGAAAAATAGTCATAAGTCCCTTTTTCAGTGACATTATAACTTCAAACGGTCATTAAATGGTTGTAAGTCGAGGACTACCTGTACCAATGAGAACAAAAAGTATTCTTTTAACCTATAACCTCACATCTGAATCCTGAGGCTGTAAGCAGCTGAAATGTTTTTATCTCTTTTTCTCTTTTCTTGTCTAATTAGGTATTCTCATTGATTCTTACTGCTTTAGAATTATTTTGTCCATCATATGCAGTTTGGCAACATTCTTGAGGCCTAGATTATAACAAAATTCAGTAGTATGTATATCAGTTGTTTAAAAAATGATAAGCCCAGGTTAGAAAGATACAGAGTTCTTGGTGGTGGATTAAGGAGGACAAAAGTTTAATTGTGGTTCTGATAAAAATATTTTAGAACCATTTTTTATATTCAGCATTGTTTTTCCTCAAATTTTGAAAACAATTTACACATAAGCAGTAAAGTTGCTTACAGTCCCAGGAGCAGCAGCAAGCATAAAGATTCCCACCATGCTAAGCCTGATACCTACTCAAGTTACCCGGCAAACACAGTCCCTGCAGTCATCTGTTACTTCCTATCCAAAAACATCCCATTTGGTGTAGAAGCAGATAATGGCTAGGCCTGGATGACAAATTAAAAGCTTTGCAGCAGTGGTACAAAACTGAATTAAAATGCAGTATTGTGCATAGAAGGGAACAGGCCCTTTCTGCAAATACTTGAATGGATGTGGGGATGGAATATCAAATCCTAGGAATCTGCATGAATCTGAAGCTGTGCTTTTAAAAGAGAGGAGGTAGTACATTTGAAAAATAAAAACCTAAATATTTTTAGGTGCAGGGATCAGTGAATTGCAGGCAAGTGTTAGTCCATGAAAAATTGTCACCAGGACCTCCCCCAGTTTTAATATGTTTTTTTCTATGGGTAAAGTGCATATCTGCTTCCTCATCAACTCAAAAAAAAAATGTAGATAGTCTATTTGGGTTCATTCTCCAATTTATAGGACTTTTATTTTTGGGCTCCATGATCCCAATCAGAATCAGATCTACATTGCATTACATTAGCTGTGGAGTTTTATTTTATTGGAGACTAAATCAAAGAATAAGACAGCCAGTTTGGTATAGTGAGTTCTAGTCCAGCTTTAGGCACAAAGACAGTTGGGTGACCTTGGACCAGTCACTCTTTCTCAGCCCTTGGAAGGAACCAATGGCAAACTTCTTCTGAAATTTTCAAGAATTGACATGTGCTAGGTCTCTAAAGTTCTTACCCTATCTCAAGGAAGTAGAGATTTTCATACATGGATCACAATCCTTTTAAATGGAGGAGGATGTATGACAGGCTGTTACTCTTAGAAAGCATATTACTCACATGTAAAAAAGAGAGACATGCAGCTTACATGAAGGATATTCTTATAAGGTTTGCAACAAATCAGAAAGTATGGGAATAAATTTTTGTACAAGAGAACAGAAATCGTAGAGTAAGTAAAAACGAGAAGGCAGCAGTAATATTCCTAGATGCAGAAGAAGCTTTTGATAACTTTGGAGTGCCCTTACCTTACAAGCATTTTTAAACAACAGGAATTTACTAGAATTTAAAATTTGGTTGTATTGATGGCAAAGAGATTGTAGCAAATGGAACACATATTTTCCAATAAATAAAGCTACGAGACAAAGGTGCCTAGTTTCTTCATTATTATTTGCTTTAGAAGTTTTCGCAGATTCAGAAAGAGAAATATTTTGGATCAAAATTCCTGGAGAAGAATACAAGATGAAATGTTATGCAGACAATGTAGTATTAACTATTATTCAACTACAGAGCTCTCTGAGCTCCAAAAGAGAGAAAATTAATGAAAAAAGAACAAATATATAACAAGATCAAAGAGGAACATAACATAGTGACAAAAGCATATGATTGTGAGATAAGGAAAAAAATGAAATATTTGGGACTCTATTTGACGGTGCAACAAAAACATTTCAGAACAACCATGATAAATCATGGAAAAAATAAAACGGCTTGATAGGTAGAGAAACCTAAAACTTCATTGGCTAGGACATATCAGGACAGTAAAAATGAATGTGCAAATCAAGATGAATGTCAACTCCACAACGAACCTGGCTGTAGCCATTTTGCTCATTCTAGGTTGCCACAAGAATGGGAGGGGGTGCGGAGGATTTCTACTAGTCTAAACATTTTACTGTCCCGTGGGAACCAAGGTCATTTTTGTCAGTTAGATGGGGGGCGTGAGCATTTAGTTAGAAAGCCCGCCAAACTGTTCTATTGGGGAATGTAGCTGATTGCATAGCATTGGTGTGGGAAGTTCAACTTTGTAATGTCTCTCTTTGAAGGGGATTTCAGACTTGGTTTCACTTTTGACCATGCCGATACTATGTAACCAATAAACATGTTCTTTGAGGAAATTTCAAGCCTCAGAGTTCTGATTTGTTTGGTCTTGTCTATCGTAACCTTGACATTAAACCAAATCTCATTCAAAATGCTCCCTTTCTTGGGCTGCTGAGCCCCGGCTGCCTACCCACCACTTTGGGAGGACAGCGAAGACTCAGTGAAGATCTCGCTATGGAGAAAAAAGAGGAATCCGCTGCACGTCGCAGCAGGGATTCGGCCATCGGAGCTCAAGCGGCTGCTCTGGTCACCGAAGAGGGTCTGATGACGGGGGCCCGGCCAAAAAGTAGGATAATCCAGCCAGGGAAGTTGATGCCTCAAGAGGGGACCACCATCCTGGCAGACCTCTATCAATCGGAACCGATCCCTCAGCGTAGAAGTACCCCTAAGCCTGCTGAAGAGGAGCTGTTGTTAATTCCGCTCCAGGGTCCATCTTCTGCAGCGCAGAAGAAAGGGAAGGGATCGACTGGATGGGACAACTCCGCTGACTGGAAGTACCAGACTGCAGTTCACATTCCTTCAGTCGAGCACCTAAAGGAGAAATTTGACCGGCTGGAAGTCAAAGAAGGGGTTCCTGCAGCCCAATATGAGTGAAAAGGGTAAGGCGAAGACTTATCCATCACTTCCACCCCCTCGCCGAAGTCCCAGTCCTGTTGCTGGCACCCGTGCCGCTTCACCCACTCCTCCATCAGCCGCAGGCTCGAGCTGTCGATCCCAGCAAAGCCCTTTGCAGCAGCTTTGCTCTGTGAGCCCGGGTGCCCAGCAGAGGGGATTCCAGAGGGTGATGTGGCCTCAGCCCCAAGATCAGCAAGCTGCTCAGCAACCAGTATACCTGGCACTGCGACACCTGGAGCCACCACCGATCAAGCCCACTTTCGATAGAGACCCCGAGAAGTTGCCGTTCTTCCTAAACCAAGTGTGGGCTCTGATATGGATCGTTATGCCCACGCCTATCCTGACGATGCCACAATGGTGAATACAGTGACGACCAACATGGAAGGGGAAGCAGTGGAGTGGGTGACCAAACTTCATGATGAAGGGGCTCCGGAGTTGTTGGATGCAAATTTAGTCATGGAACAGCTGAGAGTCAGGTTTGAGGATGAATCCCAAGCCCTACAAGCAGAAAAGGAGATCCATCGCTTGAGGCAGAGAGGTCGCCCGGCTAAAAAATATGTCCAAGAGTTCCGGAGAGTTGCTGGTCGCCTGGGACAGTGGCCAGAGCGGTCCCTGATCCACTATTTCAAACAAGGGCTGGACTGCGACCTGCTCCAAGCATGCATCTACCAAGGGACTCCGAACCAGGGCGAGAGTGGTATAACATGACAGTAACCTTGGACATCAAATTGGATCGTGTCAAGAGGCCAACTGCCACCGAGCCGAAGCCGAGACAAGGTCCGGAGAAGCGCCTGTTTGGACGGTGACCCCAAGCCACTTCAACCATGGACGCTCGAGCGGCCACCAGGGCTCCCATCAAATGCTTCCGATGTGGGCAGCAGGGCCATCGTGTTGCTGAGTGTTTAGCCCCTGCCCCCCAAGCAAAAGCCGCACCAGTTTCAACTGCTAAGCCAAGAAAACCACCACCACAAGCAGGACGGGAGAGAAGTCCAATTGGGCCAAACAGGAGCAAGCAGTCTAAATCTCCTCCCCGCCCCGGGGAGAAGCAGGAGCCCCACCTGAACACCTGCCCCTACTGGCGCCTTACGCTAGCGATGAGGATGATGAAGACGACCCAATGGTAAGTCGACCCATCCCACCTTTCACTTTTCCCGCCAAGATTATAGTGCCAAAGACTGGCCCAAACCGATTTAGACGTTTTAATAGACTCAGGCTGCACCAGATGCTTAACTAACTTGCCAACAGTTCTTAAGTTGGGGATTCGCGCCAAACTGTTGCCCCTAGCCATGAAGTTTGAACAGGAAGATGGGTCGCTTATCGGAGGTTCCCCAGCAACGCACCTAACAGAGCTGTTGCGTCTGGAAATGTGACAGCACTGGGAGATCATTTGCTTCGTGGTAGTCCCTAAGATGAAAGAGACTGTGATTCTAGGCTTGGCTTGGCTTGAGTGGCGTCCCAATATTTGGTGGGAGAACGGCGTGCGAACTCTGAGACTAGCCACGGGACCTCTCCCACCAACCGACCTCAGTGAGATAAAGGGGGCTGCTGCCATCGGAGTTCAGGGGGAGCCTATTGAGACATTAAAGGCTGCCATGGAACAATTACCAGGGATACAACGTCCAGGAGCAGCCGGCCTGCCCACTCCGTCAACCAGAACATCCTCCCCCGGAGGCGCATGATGACGGCGCTGCCAAATACAAGGTCACCAGCATCCGCGACTCCCGATGGCTCAAGGGCCGCTTCCAGTACCTCATTGAATGGAAGGGCTACGGACCGGAGGACTTCATGTGGAAGGACGTGGCCCACGTGCATGCTCTCGTACTGGTCCAAGAGTTCCACACCCGGTTCCCTTCACGGCCGCACCCGGATCATCAGCCCCGGGGGAAGGGCCCTGCAGTGAGGGATAGTGTTGTGGCCTGTCAGCCGCCGGAGAACTCCGCAGCCGACTCAGAGGAGGAAGCACAGGAGTGGGCGTCGGGCCCAGTGTCAGGGCCAGCTGAAAGCTCCGATGGGGACGAAGGAATGGAGCTGTCGCAGCCAGGGACAGAGGCGGAGCCTGGGCCCTCCGCCAGCCCCCAGATGGAAAGGCTGAGACCTCCATGCCTTGAGGCAAGTGATTCAGGAGAGGAGGATCACATGGGGCCAGTAATTGATGCGCGGGTGCGGCGGAGGCTGAGAAGAGGAGAACAGCGAGAGGCTATGGGCTGGTCTTCGGGGCGGAAGAGTCACTGCTGCTAACAGAGCCCCACCCTCAGCTGTGGATAAAAGGCAGGGGCGGAGACTAATAGGTGTGGCAGACAACTATTTGTCTCCCTGTTGGTCAACCACTTCTTTTTTTATATATATATAACAAGTTTTATTGAATTTGTTTGTTTTACAACCAAGTGCTTAGGACTCATCGTGGAGATAGGGCACTCCATAGAACAAAGTAAAAAATATAATCATACATGAACAATTTAAGTTACTTCTTTAAAGTTTCCCTCTCTATTTTATCAATCAAGGAAAAAAAAAAAACTTTCAATAATATTTCCACCCGTTTTCAGGCTTAACTAACTTCAATTAACATATTCCAATTTGGCCTTACATAAACATATAGTATACAATTCGGGTATCCATATAATATAGATTATTTCTAACATATACATATTACTCCAATTATTCACTTTATACTTCTCAATTAAATTCTATCTCTTATTCTATTCTATTTCAGATACATATTTTATAAAAGAACATGACTTTAAGTATTTTAAAACCATTTTACATTTTAGCCTAAATTATTTCTAATTATTTCTAAAATAGACATATAATATAACTATTGTATATATATATATATATATATATATATATATATATATATATATATATATATATATATATATATATATATATATATATATATATATATATATATATATATATTAATATTTCTCAACTATATTCTATTTCCTGTACTCTATCAAATATTTTTATAAATCAATCCAACCTTCAATCATTGTAAGTAAAAATATCAGTAATATTTCACCAATCTCAATCCAACTCCTTTAATTTTAACTTTTCCAATTTTCCGTAATTGCCATTCCAGACCATAATCAAATCCATAATTTACATCAATATTAACTCAGACTAAAATCTTAGACCTTAGAAATCTCAAAAATATTAGCTCACTCGAAGTCTCTAAAAACCATTTTACCCGTCAGATAAAGTTTTTTTTTTTTTTAAATTTATTAGATTTTATAGGGGTACAGGGGTTACATTAAGGTGCTTAGGAACCACCATGGAGGTGGGTATATTAAACATCCAAAAAAAAGAAAGACAATCATAGATATATAACTCAAATCAAATCATTTAAACTTCCCTCTCTAATTCCCTCATTTAATCTTACATATTCAAATTAATAAATTCTGTATAAGCTTCAAACAATCCTATCAAATATCAGTTACATTTCAATTCTAAAAATCCAGATCCTGTTTTTAAGCTTTACTAACTTACAGTTACTATATTTCAATTAGCCTTAAATAGACATATTATTAACACTTCTGGTGCCCTTTTTTTTTTTACATAATTATATCTGGTATATTGTTCTCGCAACAACATTCCCATATCTTCTTCATTGATACCATTTTTTTCTCTTATCACCCATCCCTCTTATTCTCCTTTTATTTCCAAATAATTCTCTTAAAATAAAAATATCAGGCCAACAAATAAATTTCTATCTAATTTAAATATATATTCTATCAATGCCTCTATATCTATAAAAGTCTTTTTAAACCAGTAGATAACATTTACTTCTCCAATACTTATCATATCTAAAACAAAGTAATATTACAAAGGGTATCCTCTTAAAAATTTCACGTGCTCCATTAGTTATTCAAAAAATCAAAGCCTTTTTAATCCCATTAAATAAAACTTTAAAATACATTTTTAAATCTAACTCTGGGCTTCTTTCTATGCCATAGTGGTTTCCATAGTAAGGTTCCTACATGATCAAACCAGAATATTAAAAGGTCCATATTCTTTAACGCTTCAAATTGGTCAAAGTTCTCTTTCCTTTCTTCTAATAGCCTTTGGATGGTAAAAGCTGTTTTATTCCATATTATATTTGCCAGTTGTTTATCCATCTTTTCTCGATTTTCAATAAGTTGTATCTGAGTGTCAGTCTCTGTTGGTGTTGATGCTTCAGACATCTCTGTTAAAGTTATTGTGTAATCATCAGGCTTCTCGTTAGATTGTGTTTGAGGTTGAATAAAGTTAGTTTGTTTTGTGGTTTCCACGGTTTCTCTCAGTGTAGGGAAAAGGGATTGAAAGTGGGAATTCATATCCTCTCTAGCTTCCAAAATTTTTTCCAATATGAGTTCATAGTCCAGCTGTATATTAAATTCCATATCGATAGTAAAAAGGCTTTTTAATCTTTAAAGAAGGCTCTACTTCATAAGAATCAAGCAAGTATTCACCTCCAATTTTCAATAGGCCAGCTGCTTTTTATCTTGTGCTTATCACCCTTTGAAGGTCATAGCCATTCCCAGCCATAAAGAAATATAATTGCAGTACCACTTTTCGACACAAGATGTCCTCAGCAAACCATAAAATCTTTTCTTTTCTTTTTTTTTTTCCTTTCCAAATATTAGATTTTTTATTTTTCGTGTTGAAAAAGATGAAGAAAGGGCTCAAAATAATAAATGCGTAGTTGTAACAATAATAGTCAAGAATAAAATGTTTTCAGGTCCCCTCAGTATTCCAAAATTTAAATAGTCCATCAGAATTGACTGGTTTTTATTTATTTTTATTTTTTTTCAAAGCTGTTTTTCCCAAATGCCCAGACGCTGCTTCCTCACGACAGGGAAATAGTTCAAAGAAAGCTTTTGACAGGAAAGTAGTTAGGGAAAAAAGGGGTAGGAAAGGTCTCACCCGGATTCTCCACGGGGGTTCTTTCGCTTAGATGTTCTTCTGGCTTTCAGCTGGTGCGACGAAGTGATCGTCCATTTTGTAGGGCGATCTTTTCCTCCGGCGGCCCTAAGGAGATAGCTCGAACTGGGGAGAGCCGCCGCTCTTCCCCAGTCGAGCAGGAGCCTCCTCTAACGGTGGTCGCCTCTACGGGGCGACTTTCGACCCGATTAAGGGTCTACCGGCGGAGGGAAAGCAGCCGGTGGGAGAGACAGATCTCTCCGTACGACTGCTGGTGCCGCGATCCGGAACCGGAAGCCTCCGTCAGATAAAGTTTTAACACTCATTTTTAAACCTAATTCTAGCTTTCTTTTTATGCCAAGCAGGTTTCCACAATAGGGCCTTTAGCTCCTCCCATCTTAGTATTTGGCTATACACATTTTCCCACAATTGCGTCTGATCGTAGTCTTCTTCTCTTTTTCCCAGTGTTGTCTGCACTGTGTAATCAGTCTTAATCAGTATGGTGATTATTCGTTGTTTGTTTATATTGTCAGCATTTTTAATGTCTCGTATTTGAAAGTCCATTTCTGTTGCTTTTAAGATTATAGATGTTTTAGTTGAATTCTGCCTTTGATCATCAGAAATCTCCATCATTTGTATATAAGGTGTAGCATCTTCCTCTTCAGTAGGTTGTAGATGTAAATCCTCCATCTCATTAAGTTGTAAATCTAGTTGTGTGTCGTGATCAGTCAAAATTTGAGATTCAATTTTTAACTGGAACATCCTCTTTCCTGAGCGTTCTAAAATGTTCTCTTAATTCCTCTTTCATTTCCAAAATTTTTTCTAGTATAAGTCCATAGTTAAGCTGTGAGTGGGATTCCATTCTTCGTGTTTTTTTTTTGTGAAAGTTCAGCTTAAAAAATAGATTGCAATATTATAAAATATAAAATCCAAACAGAAATAGGAAAAGAGAGAAAAAACAAATAATCAAACCCAGCACAAAGATAAAGACAACAATAGTCCCAGTCAGTATTGTGAATATCTAATTTATAATCCAAAGTGATAATAGAAGAGGATGTCTTAAAAGTCAATTATTATAGTGTAATCCTAAAGCGAGAGAAAATCCATTTTTCTGGTATGTATATTTTATATTATAAAGTCAAACGAACTAGAAGTAGAAAATTAAGCAAGTTCCAAAAGATATACCAGTGTCTGGGCGTCACGCCAAGTTCAGGAAGTGAAAGTTCAGCTGCAAATGGTTACATTGTTACAATAAGGCTGTCTGGGCTTCACGCCAAGTTCAGAGATACATTGTAACCATACAATCCACATGAATCCGCCCAGAAAGCCAAAGTTTTTTTTTTCTTTTTAAAGTAGATAAAAATGTTCAGAAGGGGGGGAGGAAGAAAAACACTCCACCCCCCTCCCTAAAGATTTCCACTTAAGCTAAAAACAAGCAAGCAGAGAGAAAGAGTCACAGTAAGGATTTTTCTTCTTTTTTTTTTTTTTCAGGATCTCCCGAATTCCAACAGCTCAAATAAACAATAAAAATTAGTTTTTTGTTTTTTTTTCCAAAGCTCGTTTCCCCGAGTATTCAAACGCTGCTTTTTCAAGGGAGGGAAATAGTTTCTAAAAGCTTGTCACAGGGAAGTAAATAAGATATCAAGAGGGAAGGAAAGGTCTCACCCGGATCTTCCACGGTGGTTCTTTTTGCTTAGATGTTGCTGTGACTTTCGGCTGGAGCAGCTAAGTGATCGGCCATGTTATTGGCCGATCTTTTCCCCGTCGGCCCAAAGGTGATTTCTCGGATCGCAGAAGGAGCTGCCGCTCCCTCCGCGATCAGACGAGTGTCCTCCTCCATGGTGGTCGCCTCTCCGGGGCGACTTTCGACCCTGTCCAGGGTCTACCGGCGGGGGGAAACCGGTCGGCAAAGAGAACATACTCTTTGCACGACCGCAGGCGCTGCGACCGGAACCGGAAGTCGGTCAACCACTTCTATTTGGAACTCCTGGCTCTTGTTTGGAAACTTGCCGGAGTTTTCCTCGGATCCTGTGGTGCTGGGAGTCGGAGCGCCTTCTGAGCATGTGCGTGTATCTTATGTTGGAAAAAAGCCAGCTTGCCTGAAGGACTCTTGCTGCAAGCATGGTCAGAGACTGAGATTAACTCTGGGTTTTGGGAGAAAAGGGGAAAAGGGAGCGAGTTCTGTTGTTTGGAGGCAACTAAAGACTTTAACAGTCGACTGTGTGAAACTGCTGACGTTCCTGAATAAAAGGAACGTTGGAGATTAATTGGTGCGTCTGTTGTGTTCAGGGAGTCGGGTCAGAACAGGGAGGGGGATGAATGGAAGACAGCTTTCAATTGCCCCTTAGGGAGTTTCCAATTCAGAGTGATGCCTTTCGGACTCTCCAAGGAGTTCCTGCTGTGTTTATGCAACTGATAAATCAAGTGCTGCATGATCACCTATACAAGGGGGTTTTGGTTTACCGTGACAATATCCTCATCTATACTGAAACCATGGAGGAACACGTCAAGTTAGTTCGGGAGGTGCTCAAAAAACTGTTGAAAGTTAGTCTCTATGCCAAACTTTCTAAATGTGATTTTCATCAGACGTGCCTCGACTACTTGGGCTACCGAATCTCTAGTGAGGGAGTGGAAATGGACCCTGCCAAAGTCAAAGCTGTGCTGGAATGGCAGCCTCCACGGACCCGCAAGCAACTTCAAAGGTTTTTGGGGTTCGCTAATTTCTATTGGCAATTCATCCCCTCCTATGCGAAAATCGCCATGCCTATTACTGAACTACTAAAAACCGGAAAGGGGGGGGGGGGGCAGGCCCCGACCTTGTCAGCCTTTACAATGGACTATAGAATGCCAGGCGGAACTGATCAGTGAAGGTAGGAATTTACCAAAGTTGGAATATTAAGAAATTGCTGGAAGAGAAAAGAAATAGAAGGACCTTGAGAAGGATGACTTGGGCTTCCAGTGCAAATGCCCGACTGACTAGTCTGGGGGGAGTTTTCTCTGGACCAAAACTTCAACTATTAACAAGGGAACCATGTTCCCTTAGTTTATTATATGACTCTCCTTGGTTAGGGAGAGTTCTAGAATGTGTAGAAAGTTACCAAACCACTGAGGCAATTCCACAAGTACCTGCCAATGCAAAGGACTTAACTGTAATTTTGGAATATAAATCTGACACCAATCTCTATTATGATTATGGTTTAAATACAAACCTTCCAGCACAATTGAAAGAAGAGTTCCAAGTAAATCTACAATTTTCAAGAGAACAAGTTTGGGACTTTTTCTTCTTGGATACTAACTAGGTTGAGAATTCCTTGAGAAAAAGAGAAGTTTATAATTACTTGATAGACATTCCAGAGAAGAAAAAGATTTTATTTTATGATGAGAAGCTGGAGGGAGTGACTTAAAATTAATGAGCCAATTGGAGTTGAGATGCATTTTACCAGTCTGATATATGTACTCAAAAGAAAGCTCTAATGTATGGTTTTGTGTTTATAAAGTGGGTTTGAAAATGGGTTTCTTTTCATTATAATGCTTGAGTAATTACTAAAGTTTGTAAAATATTACTGAAAGTGAATTTGAAAGTATGTACTGTGTGTTAAGAGGAAGTTTCAAAAAACATATACAGTACTAGAATTCATTGACTTTAGAAATATTTTTAAAGAAAAGTTCAGAGTTTTAAAATAGATGTTAAAAAAAAGTTTTTTTCCCTTTAAGGTTAAAGAATTTGAAGTAGTGTAGTGAATTTTGTTAATATAAATGAAGATAGTATAAAGATTAATAAGTGCAAATAGAAATATATATTACTTTCCACAAGGAAAAAAGTAGAGATGGTTAAATTGACTGTTTTGTTTAAAGAAAAGAACACATCTAGTGTATGTTACTGTGTAAAAGCAAAAAGCTGAGGCTGTAATGTTATTATCTTCTACTGTGCTAAAAAGAGTCAGAAGTCAATGTTTTTCCTTCCCTTTTTCCTTCCCCTAGTTTCCCATTATTTTCATTTTCCTTTGTATTTTATATTCTGATAAACTAATAAAAAATTTGAATTGAGAAGGATGACACAATTTGAAACACTGAAACATAATGAAGATTATCTATTAGGACGTATATATGAATTGTTACTGAAATATGACATGGAAATAGAAATGAAAAAATATGTTAAAGTGAATGCAAAACCTCAAAGTAGTAATTACAGTACAACAATGGGAAGAGATATGGGAAAAATCAATAACATTTGTTTCAAGTTGGAATTTAATGGAAAATTGGTATAAAATTTGGCACACAAAATTGGAAAAGAGAAACTTTGCCAATCATACAAGATTGGAAGACCAGAATTGGAGAATATGCAGCAATGACAAAGTATATATCCATAATAGAAGTCTAACCAAATTTAGTATAAATAATGGCTCCCTTATATACTGTACATCACATAGCAAGGGAAATTTAAAGATTTGGAATATTGTTTCCAGGAAAAGAGGCATGAGACCAACCAAAAATAACAGATGAAAGGACTTAACCTTGAAGGTTATTGCTAGTTATCTTCTTACGTGTAAAGTACAAATACTAGGTATGGTTGTTGGTTGGGGAAACAAATGGAAGAGAAGGGGAGAATGTTATCACTAAAAAGTTTTCCCCATAGTGCTTTTACTCATGTTTACAGGTAGTCCTTGACTTATGATCATATTTGGGACCGAAACATCTGTTACTAGGTGATGCAGTCATTAAGTGAGTCATGCCTGATTTTACCTTTTTGCTGCAGTCATTAAGCAAATCACCATGGTCGTTAAGTGAATCCAGCTTCCCCCATTGACTTTGTTGGAAGCCCACAAATGGTGATCACATGACTCTGGGATACTGTAACTGTTGTTAGTACATGCTGGTTGCCGAGCACCCAAATTTTGATCACATGACTGCAGGGATGCTGCAACAGTTGTAAATGTGAGGACTGGTTACATGTCACTTTTCAGTGCCATCATAATTTTGGTCAGGAAATGAATGGTCGTAAGTTGAGGACTACCTGTATTTTTTTTTCTTCGCTGTACTGTTCTTCATTCTAGTATAACTTTCTAAACAATTGTTAAATTCTTAAGTAAAAAAGTTATTAGAGATGAAAAGAAAGAAGAAAACCATTGTTCTAACTTAGGGATAAGGAATTTGTGGACTCTCCAATGTGGGCTGAATTTTAATTCTCACTTTCAGACTGTGGCCCATAATTCCTTGGCTGATGAAATCTGTAATCCAGCAACTTTTGGAGAGGCCAGGTGCTACCCTTCCCAACTCTAAAAGAAATAACATTTATCAAGCTAACAAAAAATAAAGATCTCAACCAAAAAATAACATCCCACTACGTGTCTTTGAAGCATGCTGTCACAATTGAGGAATTATCTTGAGGGCTTTGTTTAGTATTGTAATAGGACAAGGAAATAATGATTGGTGCCTGAGGTGTGGTAAAAAGTGACTCATGAAAGTGGTGGGTATATTTGTTTTTGCAGGTCTGCTTGGCTGCAGTGGGCCTAGTGGGTGACTTATGTCGGGCTCTGCAGTCCAATATTCTGCCATTCGGTGATGAGGTTATGCAGCTGCTTTTAGAAAATTTGGGGGTGAGTAAATTGATGGTCTAAAAACAAAAGGAAAATTCCACATCTATCATTGAAAGAAACCTAAAAAATCCTAGCAGAAGTGTAAACATTGATATTATCACTTGTTTCTGACAAAGGAAAAAGGAAGCAAGCAGTATAAATAGAAAAATATACTTCTAGTTTATGTATGAAATTATGAAAATTATTAAAGTCATAATTTCTATTAAGACCTTCTAATGAGTGCCAGTTAATAACGTGACACCTATTTTTTTAAAATGTATTTTCATCTATAGCTCACCAAATGGATTAAGTTGGCTAACCTTTAGTGACCAGCAAATCTGGTAGTAATATTATGATGGGTAATACTGGGTTGCTGAGACTTGGTATATATAGTCCTCTCTGTATTTGAAGATTGAGGCCTACTGAATGAGAGAGAAATATGCTGAGAACTAAAATACTTTTCAATTTTGTTAATATAAAATGGGAAAAGTCCTGAACATCTTGGGGACAATGTCTGACAAAATTTAAGTATCCAATTTAACAATGTAATTTCTAAAAGCTAAAATGCTTATTGTGAATAAAATGACAGTTTGTCTTTACAGAATGAAAATGTGCACCAGTCTGTTAAACCACAAATTCTCTCAGTATTTGGAGACATTGCTCTTGCAATTGGAGGAGAATTTAAAAAATACTTAGAAGTTGTATTGAATACTCTACAGCAGGCTTCTCAAGCCCAGGTTGATAAGGTAAACAATCTTTGGGGCTTTCATATGTTTGAGAAGATACCGTGTTTCCCCGAAAATAAGCCCTAGGTTTGGGGCAAGGCGCAGGCCTAAAAGTCAAGCTAGGGTGGGGGTGGAGCTGCCCCACGCGCCCCGCACCTGCTTACTGTTGCAGCCAGGCCTCCCATGCCCCGACTCCTGCCTTGCCGCCCCACTTCTTCTGTGGCTGCTCACCGCCGCTCATGCTCTTGTCACCCCCGGCCTCCATTTCGCCATCAGAGGCCTTCAGGAAATGCCTCTGCAGCTGAGAATGGAACTCCGGATTGACGTGTGCGGCACCTCCCGGCCTGCATTTCACCATCAGAGCAGGCTGGGGGTGACGCGCACAAGCGGCTGCAGAAGAAGTGTGCCGGTGGGGCTGTCAGCACCACTGCGAGGTGAGACGGGGTAAGACATCCCCCGAAAATAAGACCTAGTGCCTCTTTTGGGGGCGAAAAAAAATAAGACCGGGTCTTATTTTCGGGGAAACACGGATGGATGGATGGATGGATGGATGGATGGATGGATGGATGGATGGTAGCTAGAACAGTAATCCCAAATTAACTCCTTTTTATGTTTGGCCTTAGTCTGATTATGACATGGTAGACTACCTGAATGAACTGCGAGAGACCTGCCTGGAAGCATACACAGGCATCATTCAGGGTCTGAAAGGAGATCAAGAGAATGTACATCGTGAGTCCCTTTTTCATTTTCTCAAGTACCACAAATATTAACCTCTGTGCATGAGATTCAGTTTCTGCCATTGTTTACTCCTGTTAATAATGGGAAATTGTCAGTGCAAGCCTCTTAATTTGCTTTGTTTTTAGATTGGAGCTATTGCATTGTAGAACGTGGTTGTATTCTTTATTCTCCTTGTATGAACTTTCAGGGTATTTTTGGTTGTCAGAGGTGGAGTTATCATAAATGGCCTATTTTTACAGTCCTGGCCAAGTTACCAGATGCCCTTTGTTTACATCTATATTTTTACAAAAAAGAATAACCACAGCCCTTTCCCAACTTGAAACAGGTACATGCACCAATGCTACTTTCAGTATAGGTTTCCATTTAGAGCCCCTCTTCCTGAGTTCATCCTGAACAGTTGTAATGTTTCCTGTTTAAATATACATTTTGGGAATAGATTGGTGTGTACCCAGTCCAGTCTAAGAAATCAGCAGATTTTCAGAATAGTGAGGCATTTTGGGGGTGAACAAAAGTTTTCAGATTTGGGAAGATTAACTTCTGTGGGATTTTGCCCTTTCCTTTCAGTTTGTATTAAAATAGCATACAGTACACAATTTTAGGCAGATAGCTTTAGAAGATTAGAATATGTGTCAAATTTTAAAAAATTAAAGGATTCTTTTCCTCAACTATTAACTTGCATTAAACTCAACTGTACTACCATAGGTTAAGGAATGATGAATGTGGAATAGATAATGGCAGAGGCAGAAGGACTGTGTTTTCCAAGCAAACCCCAATGCTTTATTTCTATAGTCCCACAAATTCATGAATCCCTTCTGTTCCAGCACACTATAATCAATAAAACCTCGTGAAACCATTCAGTGTTATTAGAAGCTTGAGTCATCAGTCACAGCTATATTTTCCCTTCTCTCTCAAATACTGCTGTGTTTCTCATGTAGAGATATGCATCAGTTTTTGTATGAGCAGTAAAAATAGTTTTAAGCTAGCATGTACAAGGAAGGTGTAGAGGCAATGCCAGAAAAAAACAATATCTTTGTAAGTTGCCTCTGATTCAAATGAGGCCCATCACTGAACAGGATGCTAAGATAAACCTTCCAGAATTGTTGATACTGATAGGAAGAAATAAACCTATAATGTAATCCTATAACACTAAATTATGCTTCCTTTTCAGCGGATGTGATGCTGGTGCAGCCTAGAGTAGAATTCATCTTGTCTTTCATTGACCATATTGCTGCAGATGAAGATCATAGTGATGGAGTCGTAGCCTGTGCAGCAGGACTGATAGGGTAAATGCTGAAGACTTACTTTGTGCTTGGGCACAAGGGTAGCTTAAAAGTCCCACAGTGAATCTTAGTCTTGCCTCATATAAAGATGAGATACTTTACCAAGAGCTTTTTTTTTTACATCATAAACCCCCAGAGCGATCCATAGAGGCTGGGTAACTCCATCAGCAGGTTCTTCGGGTGGTGCGGGGATCTGGAAGCTTGGCCGGTCGTGACTTCTCAGGGAAGCATTGGTGAAATTGGCAAACTAAATCAGGAAGACTGCTTTGCTTGGTTGAGCTGTTGCTTCAATAGGGCTTGGGCAGCAAGTTGCTCCTGTAAGAAATCAACAACTCCTGGGACAGAGGAGTCTTCTGTGGAGTTGTCTGGTAATACTCTTGGGTGTGTTCCATACAGAGCTTGAAAGTGTGTCATTTAAATCGATATGTGGAGAGAATTATAAGAAAATTCTGCCAGGAGCAATAATGATGGCCAGTTGTCTTGGCTGTAGGTGCATTAACACCTCAAATATTGTTGGAGCAGCTGGTTAGTCTTCTTTGCCTCACCATTCATGACCGGGTGGTGGGCTGAAGATAGGCTGACTTGAATATTCAAGAGCTAAAACAGTGCCTTCCAAAATCTGAATTGGAACTGTGGGCCTTTATAAACTCACCCTTTTGTAAAAGAACAGCTCTGATTGCTACGTCTGAAGCATCTGTCTGAACAATAAATCTCTTTGATAGGTCTGGATGCTGAAGTAGGGGCTGATGGGCAAAGAGCTGCTTTAACTCTTTGAAGGCTGTTTGTTGCGTGTGAGTCCAAGCAAATCTAACTCCTTTCTTTGTTAGTTGGGTAAGCAGTTTGTCTTTATGGGCAAAGCCAGGGATAAATTCTCTGTAGAAGTTTGCAAGGCCCAGGAAATTTTGAATGACTTTGGCTGTGCAGGGAGCTTGCCATTCCAGCACTGCCCTGACTTTCTGGGGGTCCATCTGGATACCATTTGTGGAGATATGGTAGCCCAAGAAATCTAACTCTGCTAGATCAAAGGCACATTTTTCTGGTTTAGCAAAGAGGTGGTTGTCTCTCAGTCTACTCGGAACTGTACACATATGTTCTTTTTGCTGAGATTCATCCTCAGAGTAGATCAGGATGTCATTCAGATAAAGGACTACAAATTTATCAATGAGATCAGAAAAAAAATTGGTTCATAAATCTGGAAAATATTGCCCCTGCATTGACCAACCTGAATGTGATCACAGTGAATTCAGACTTGCTATACCAGGTTTTGAAAGCAGTTAAGTATTTGTGGCCCTCCTTGGTTCTAATGAGATTGTAGGCATTGCAAAGATCTATGTCATGGTTCCGACAGAGAGAGACGAATAAAGCAGAACTCCGAGGCTTGAGAATTCCTCAAAGAACATGTTTATTAGTTACAAAGTATCGGCACGGTCAAAAGTGAAACCAAGTCTGAATACACAAGTAACAATTTCCCAATACAAAGTTAAATGTCCCACCCATAAAACTATGCAAGCAACTACGTTCCCCAATATGATTATTTGGCGGGCTTTTTATGCAACGCCCAGTCCCTAGTCTCGGGAGCAGCCGATGACCTTGGTTCCCACGGAACAGAAGATTATTTTGACTAATGAAGCACCTGGGCAACCCCCCTCCCTCCGTTCTATGTGGCAACCTAGAATGAGAAGAAAAAATGGCTGCAGCCATGCTCATTTGTAGAGTTGACAATCTAACCTGGTAAAAAATTGTGCCTTCTGCAGCCTGTCCAAAAGATCTGAAATTAAGGGCAGTGGATAGTGGTCTCTGACTGTCACAGAGTTGAGGGCTTGGTATTTGCGAACCATACATGGAGGGGGGCACTCCATTTGTGTTTGGTGTGTTCAGGTCTTGTTTCTTGAGTACAAAAAAGGTCAGTGCTGAGGCTAATTTTGAAGGTCTAATAAAGCCCTTTTGCAAGTTAGAGTCTTAAGTACTGCTTCAAGGTTTCTAATTCCTTAGCTGGCATTGGATACTGTCTCTTGGCAGGTATTTTAGCACCTGGGATCAAGTCTATGGCACAGTCACAATCTCTGTGTGGGGGGAGGACTGGGGTTTCTTCCTCCCCAAATACCTCTGCAAACTCTGCGTATTTGCTTGGTAGGTTGGGTATCTCCCTGCTTGGGTTCAGGGTTGGCTGGTGGGGGGTTTTGGACTGCTGATCACAATGATGGAGACAGGCCAGGTCATAAAATGAAAAAGGACGCATCTTCCAACAAATTGTGGGGTCGTGGGATTGTAATCGTCCACACCCCAAAACGACTGGAAAGTCCAGGTGGTTAGTCATGTAAAGAGTTAACAGTTCAGAGTGCTTGGCTATGGTTAAGTGCAAAGGGACTGTGGAATAGTGTAATAGGACTCACTTTCAAAAGCTGACTATCAGTTGTTTCACTTGCAAGGGAAACTTCAAATGGGCTATGGCAGGGGTAGGGAACCTTGGCTCTTTTATGACTTGTGGACTTCAACTCCCAGAATTCCTGAGTCAGCATGGCTGGTTCAGGACTTCTGGGTATTGAAGTCCACAAGTCAAAAGAGCCAAGGTTCCCTACCCCTGGGCTATGGGAATCTTGAGCGCTTTTACTGTTGCATAGTTTATAAAATTAGCTGTAGCTCCTGAATCCAGTAAAGCAGTAACAATTTCTTCCCATCTGCCTGAGAGACCTAAAGTGACATCAATCTTTAACAACATACCTAGGTGGGTTTGGATGTGAGCCCCGTTCAGTATTTGAAGAACCCCTCCTCTAAGCTCTTGCAGGTAGGCTGTTGTCATTTCCCATTTCTATGGTTTGCATTTGGGATGTCTGTCACTGGAACTGTGGCTGCAACGCCTGTCTCCTCCTGGGTGGTTTGGAAATGCAGTCCTTGACCAAGTGCCTGGATTCTCCACAGTAGAAACAGAGTACTAAAATCTCAGTGCCTCTGCCATTCTTCTGTGGCTGCGGATTGTCTGGCTGCATCAATTTGCATAGGCTCCTCTCCCCCTTGATCAGCTTCAGTCAGTGTAAGAGAGATGAGGACTGGATATGAGAGTTGAGCTGGTAGCTTGCGATGTTTGGAGCAAGCCCTGATCTCTTCTAAACATGAGTCAATTATAATGCAGGTTCTGTAGATTTGATCCAGTGTCTGGGGAACTACCTGCCTGATGAGTTCATTTGCAATTCTGTCATTGAGGCCACATCTGAATTGCACCAACAGGGAAGGCTCATTCCAGTTCAAATCTGCTGCAACCATTTGAATTGAGTGTAGAGCCCTACTCTCCAGTTGCCTTGTTGGAGCTCTTGAATTGTGCATGTGGCAGTGTCTTCTTGGATGGCATCTCTGAAGTGTTGTCTAAAGTGTACTAAGAAGTATTGATAGTTATCCATGATTGGGTCATTGCACTCAATCATGGGGGAGCGCCCATCTAGTGGCTGAAGCTGTGAGGAGGCTGAGAATGAAGGACACTCATGATCTGTCCATTGGAAACTTCACTGGTCTGGTGCCAATGAATAGTTCACATTGGGTAAGAAATGTTCTCATCTTGTCTGAGTCTCCTGCAAATCTCTGGGGTAGACATCCAGGGGTCCTCTGCAGTGGAGCACCAGCTGCTGATGGCGGAGCAAGAGCATCTGGTGCATATTAGCTGCTGTATTTCGCATCTTGGTTTCCAAACTGTCTTGGCGTCTGTGGAGGATAGCCATCTCTGAATTGTCTGCTGCTGCTCCAGCTTGTGGATCCGATGCCATGCTGTGGTTTTCATAGTAGTCTGTGAAAGTTTAGGTGAGTAGATCAGATTAATGTCAGGTGCAAGTAACCAGGAACAGGAGTTGAGTTCAAAGCACTATCAGTATATTACATGCAACCTATACACAAGAATCTGATCTACTGATGGTCAAACCAAATTGGCACTCGATAAGAGTCATTGGAATTCATGGGGAGGGGTGGACTTGGGTTTCTTGTGGGAGTGTACCAACTACAAATTGATGACACATTTGACCCCACCCTCAGGCTCAGCCTGCTCGTCTCCTACAACTGTGCCACTTAGCAACAGCAGTTCTGGCAGTTTCTAGTTACTGTTGTTAAGCAAACCAAAAGTTAAGTGAATCACCACAGCTTATTAAGTAAGGACCTAATGGGACTATGATTTCCAAGTTCCTGCCAGCTTCCCCATTGACTTTGCTTGTGAGAAGCCAGCAGGGAAGGTTTTTATTCACATTTACATTACTGCGGGATGCTATGATGGTTGGAAATCTGGGCCACTGTTGAGCAACCAGGTAATGATCACATGACCACGGGGGTGCTGTGATGGCCAAAACTTGGAGGACCAGTCATAAATACCACTCATTCAGCACCGTTGTAAGTTGGAACTGTTGCTGAACAAGTGGTTGTTAATAGACAATTTATTATTTATTTAATCAATTTATATGGCTGCGTATGTCACAGATGTATTTCTGGTAGCTCACAACTTATTAAAACAATAAAAACAATATTAGTGAAACATAGAATCTAAAATGGATGGTGAGAATAAATGCAAAACAGCAGCAATGCCCCAGTCACCTAACTTCCCACCCTCGTGCTCAGGAACACATCTAGATTTTCAGTGCTTTGCAAAAGGCTGTCAATGTTGGAGCAGGGTTGTTCAGAGTTCAGGTGCTATGACAGAAAAAGCCTGCTTCCTAGGTCCCATTACATTATTTAATTGAGGGGACCCGGATGAGCCCTTCCTATCAAACCTAGTGAGATGGGTATAGACAACCAAAAAGAGGCAGTGCCTCAAATAACCCAGCCTCATGCCATGAGATGATAACCAGCACCTTGAATTCCACCCAGAAGCCAATATAGTTGGCTGTTGGCTTTGCAGGGCAAACCAGATAGGAAACATAAGCAGATGGGCTACTTCAACTTCATTGTAAAGCTACATTGACATAATCTTGCAAGTCTGAAAGTACATTCCCTCTCTCCCTCCCTCCCCCCCCCCCCCGTCTCCTTTACAGCCTGAGAAACTGGGGACAATCTCTTCTGAGCCTCTTGCCCCACCTACTATCCAGCTGCAGGCTATGCCCTCTCTTATCTGACCATTCCCTTGGTGGTGTCTCTTTGCCCATTCTCCCAAGGTCATTCCCGTATATCATTACACTGGCAGAGCACAGAGGAAAAATGGGCATACACTGCTGCATTCTGGACCAGTTGCAACTTCCAGATGGTCTTCAAGGGCAGCCCCATAAATAGTGCATTGCAGTAATCCACTTAGGGGGTGACTACGGGTAGTCCTTGAATTATGACTACAATGGAGCCCAGAATTTTGGTCATACAGTAAGTTGAGACACCATGTGACCAGATGCAATTTTACAACTGTTTTTACAACAGATATAAAGCAGGTCTCTGCAGTTGCTAAGCAAACCACATGGTGGTTAAGTGAATCCAGCATATCCAATGGGCATTTTCTGCCAGAAAACTGCAAAAAAAAATTGTTGCAAGTTGTGGTCACGTAACCACGGGTTGCTGCGTCTGGTTGTAAATGTGAGCTGGTTGCCAAGTGCCTGAAGTATGATCATATGACCACGGGGGAGATGTGCTGCAGTCATAACTCATAAGAGTCAAGAAACTCAACTACCCACAACAGGGGTGTCAAACTGCCAGCCCACAGGCCGGTTGCATCATGCGGAGGCCGCGCCCACCCCAGCTCCAGCAATGCGAAAAAAGTCACAATATGTCGCAACACGTGACACGGCGAGTTTGACACCCGTGAGCCACAGTAATCATTGAAATCAAGTACTGGGAGGTTTTTCTTTATATTCTTTGCTTTTCATAGGGATTTGTGCACAGCATTTGGGAAAGATGTCCTCAAGATGGTAGAAGCTAGGCCCATGATACATGAATTACTAACTGAAGGAAGAAGATCAACGACGAACAAAACAAAAACCCTTGCTACCTGGGCCACTAAAGAGTTGAGAAAACTGAAAAATCAAGCTTGGTAAGAAGGCTCCAACTTTTTTGTTCTTTAAAACATCTGAGTTGTTCCTATACAGTTTGCATTAGAAGTTCGGAGAACTAATGTAAGGCCCAGATATGTTAATTCCCCACTGAGTAAGCTTCAAAATGGTGTAGGAAGTAGCATTTGGATTGTCATCCCCATGGCCTTTGTCTTCAATGTCCTCCTATTCAAAAATTCCTTATTTCTTTCAAGACCTGCTTTAAAAAATGTAAGAAATCTTATGCAACGTGATGTGACAAATTGAAGTGAAAAAGTTGTCTAATAGGAATATTTGTTTAAAAAACCCACAATAATGAAACAATCTTATTGCTACTAAAGAACTTGCAAGTGTCTCTTTTTATATTACACTGCATTGCCTTCTTATTTTTCTTCACTTACAGATCTTTTACTGTTGGGATGACACCTGAGACCCCCACTGGAATTCTCCAATCTATTGAGGGGAAAAAAACCCAACCCGAAGTGAGGAGTGTGCACGAATGCTGAGTGTTTGGGAATGAGAGGATGAGTGAGTGAGAGGCTTAAACACACCAAGGTGAAAATCCAGCCACGGCAAATGGCAAAACCACTGTTAATGGAGCTAATCACTGACTTGAATAGCAACAAAACCTTGTCATTGCTTGCCTCCAGGAAGTAGAAAATGATTCGGTACAGTCTCTTCTGACAAGGACTAATTCTCTGTCTTTTGGACAGTGAAGAGGTAGTTTACTTAGTCTAGGACAGAGAAAAGCTAGCTTCAGGTTCAATTTGAGTACTCACATAATAAGGTCTGGCTTTTGTTGCTAGAGAGGAGAAGATGGGGTCCCCAGCCCACCAGTTACCTTTTTTCAGGAGGGAGGGGAGTTTTCTGACACACAACACTGTCATTGCTCAAGACAAATGGGAAGGGTGAAGGATTTTCTTTCAAGAGTGTGTGTGTGTGTGTGAATGAGGCAGTATCTACATTCTCAATTGCAGTTAATGTTTCCCAAAAGAAACACTGAAAACATTAGCAGTTGCATTTCCTAAACTAACAAGTTCAGTCTACTTGAAGTGGCAGAAAAGTATAAGATTTGAAAGGGGGAGGGGTAACTAGAAGTTGCCCCATGTAGGGTTTCTTTAGGGGATTGTAGGTGGGATGTTCAAAGCTCCCGTTGTGACTTTTTTCACAATCTTGTTTCAATAAAAAGCACCTTTCCTTCCTGAATTTTGTTCAACTGTGAATGTAGAAACCCGGGGTGGGGTGAGAGGCGGGTAGGGTGTCCAGAAGACATGTTAGTGGAGACATTAGGATCCAGTTTTTCCAAATGGGATGTGAGGCTTTGAAACAAAACACAACTTTGAATTGGTGATAATAACAACAAGCAAAAGGGACAAAGCCCCTTTTGCTGTGAACAAAGCCTGAACCATACACAATTGTGCCAAAGAATTTTTTAAAAGTCTAAACAAACAAAAAACTTTCAGGAAATATTGGATTGCAAAAATGAAGTTGAAATTAAATGTTCAAACAAAAAAAAGATAAAAGTACAATTTGGAAACTGCTTTGCCTATTCTCTTTATTTGGTTCTGATATGGGGTTAGTTTTATATACTGAAGCTTACACAGGATGGCATTTGTAAAAGGTGATATTTTTCCACTGCAGTTGAAGATTAATAAAATGGTGTCAAACATTCGCCCCCTGTACTTTTTCTATTACTCTTTCCAGCAAACAGGAAATCTTTTTCCAACCCCTCCCCCCCAAAATTGGGCAGCTGTATACTGTTATCTGTATCTGTTAAAAATCTATAGTTTCATATATTTAAAAATTTTGTTGCATTATAGCAAGTGGGCAGAGACAACTATTTTCTAAATATTAAGGATTCCTAAAAGCAGAGGGAGTGAGACACACCAGCTTCTAACTATGCAGCTATTGATGCTTAGGGGCTTTCAAAAGATGGGTGCTTTTTATGCTTGCCTTGTAAAATAGGGGATCTAATCCTTTCAAGAAGCATTAAACACAATTTTTTTAAAAAAAACCTCACCTCCCTATTCTCTGTATTTTCTCATGCTCATCTTGGGATTCTCTTTGGTTACCCATCCTCATTGGAAAGCAAGCATGACAGTTTCTTATACAGGGTATCTGTTGTGTGCCTTTCAGTGCCAGGTTCAGAATTGTAGCCCCAAGTGCCAATTTCTTGAACCAGTATACAAAACAAAAACTAAAGACAAGACCAGGTGGCTAAGCAGGTAGTTCCAGCATGAGTCTCAAAGATGGGCTTTTATGAACCTGGTTCCACCTTTTTCTTAAATAGACTGAAACAGTCTACAGTGGATATAAAAGTCTACACGGCCATTAAAATGCCAGATTTTTGAGATGTAAAAAAATCAGACCAAGATAAATCACTTCAGAATTTTTTCCACCTTTAATATAACAAGCTGTACAATTCAATTGAAAAACAAGGGGGGGGGGGAGTGTGCACACCCTTAAAAAAATGAAGTACCTTTTGATTTTATGGCAGCATTCCGTCTTTTGGGGTAGAAGCCTATCAGCATGGCACATCTTCCCTTGGGAATCTTTGCCTACTCTTCCTTGCAAAAGAGCTCCAAATCTGTCAGATTGTGATGGCATCTCCTGTGCACAGCCCTCTTCGGGTCACCCCACAGATTTTCAATTGGATTCAGGTCCGGGCTTTGGCTGGGCCTTTCCAAAACTCTGTTGTTCTTCAGGTGAAGCCATTCTTTTGTTGATTTTGAGGTATGCTTTGGGTTACTGTTGTGTTGAAAGGTGAAATTCCGCTTTAGCAGAGGCCTGAAGGTTTTGTGCCAAAATTGACTGATACCTGGAACTGTTCCTAATTCCCTCCACCTTGACTAAAGCCCCAGTTCCAACGGAAGAAAAGCAGCCCCAAAGCATAATGCTACAACCACCATGCTTCACTGTGGGTATGGAGTATTTTTGGTGATGCATGGTGTTTGTGCGCCAAACATAGTTTCTGGAACAATGGTGTCACTGGGTTTTCTCTACCCAATTCAGTGGGCTGCCCAAACTCCAGAAGGCTCACTCCAGCCTTATTTTAGCCAGCCAGACACCAGATCCTTGGGTAGTCCCAGTTTCATTCCACACCCTTCCTAGGTCTACTGCTGCTGTTTTACTATCAGGAGTGAGCTTCTCCAATTCTTCTTTTCTCTTATGTCAGAGCATGCACAGTCTTATCGCGCTGAGATAACCCAGGAGTAAACACAGTAAACAGTGGTCTATATTAAGTGGTGGTTTATATTACACTATCTACAATATCATACACCAGGAACAATATACATACACGTGTTAAAACAGCAGGATCCAACACACCAGAGTTACAGCAGGAATACAGAAGAGAGAGAACACATCTGCGGAGCCTTCCCTTTTATACAAAGCTCTTAAAGAGATACAGACCCTGCTTGCTCTTAAAGAGACATAGACCCTGCTGAGTCATTTCCAACATTACATCATACATTACATCAGCTGGTTAGCTTCTAAATCATTACCTTGACATCTTAGGTTGCTTCCAGTTTCCTATTTGGATTAGAAAACCCACAACTCTTCCTACTCCCAGAGCCCTTCCATACCCACTGCTGTCCAAAACTAGCACACCCACAACATACAAGTCTGGTTTGCTGCAGACTTTTTATAGCTGCTCTTTGCTGAGCTGTCAGTCTGGCTAGGGAGAGGTCTTAAAGGGGCAGGCACCATCAGCCCAGGTGCTAGCTAATCTTAGGCAGCCTGCCCTCTTACAGATGGCCAAAAAGTTCTACTTTGGTCTCATCAGACCATAACACATGTTCCCACATGCTTTTGTCAGACTCGATGAAGGTTTTTGCAAAATGTAGCTGGGCTCAGATGTTTATAAGAAAAGCCTTCTGTTTTGCCACCCTACCCAAGGTGGGGTGGGGTGCCACCCTAGCCCAGACATATGAAGAATACGGGAGATTGTTGTCACATGTAGTACACAACCAGTACTTGCCAGAAATTCTTGCAGCTCCTTTAAAGTTGCTGTAGGCCTCTTGGGAGCCTCTCAGGCCAGTTCTTGTTTTTTCATCAATGTTGGAGGGACATCCAGTTCTTGGAAATGTCACTGTTGTGCCATATTTTCTCCCCTTGTTGATGACTATCTTTACTGTGTTCCCTGATATATCCAATGCCTTGGAAATTGTTTTGTACCCTTCTCCTGATACCTTCCAACAATGAAATCCCTATGAGGCTTTGTAAGCTCTTTGCAGACCAGGCCTTTTGCTGTAAGAGGCAACTGATTAAATGTCGGAAAAATCCTACTAGAACAGCTGAAATTTATATGGGCTGAATAATATGCAAACTTTAGGAATTACTCAAGTGTTATATATGCAAAAAGATCAAAAAGTTCTTTTTCTTTCCCTTTTATTCATCCCATTCTTAAACCCACTTTATAAGCACAAAACAATGCATTAGAACTTTATTTTATTACATATGTGAAACCAATAGAAAATCCAGTCTAACTCCATTTATTAAATTTAAGTCACTCCCTCCAGCTTGTCCTCATAAAATAAAATCTTTTTCTTCTGAATGTCTATTAAATATAAACTCTCAATAGATTCTCCAATATGATTTTAAAACAAATATGTCCACATTGCCAATTTCAATTTTGAAGTGGACACCCCAAACCTGTTCTTGAGGATTGTAGATTTACTTGAAACTCTTCTTTCAATTGCACTGGGGGGCTTGTAATTAAACCATCTTCATAGTAGGCACTGTTAGTGTCAGATTTATATTCCAAAATTACAATTAAGTCCTTTGTATTGTCAAATAATTGTGCAGTACCCTCAGTGGTTTGTTAACTTTCTGCACTTGGTTGCATCTCTGGATTACTCCCAGTACTAATCTTGAGGATCTTGACACAAACCACTGTGACACAGTAGCCCTCAACAGGTACTCCAGAATACCTAGTTGCAACCTCAACTTCAGTTTACAAATAGAATTTATGGAAAGGACCATTCAATTACTAATTTGTTCCTTATTTATTTATTAAATTTATATGATGCCCATCTCACTATCCAAAGCAACTCTGGGCAGCGTACAATACAATAAAAGCGTAAATATAAACAAAATTAACAGGAATTAAGTAAAACTTAAGAACAATGTACACTTATGTCAAAAATCCTGTGCATTTTTAAACAAATTTAGGAAGGTTTCTTTGTTTATACTGATACATTCTCAAACCATAAAGGAGCATTAAGAGAAAAAAAATCTTGTTTCCCAAATTATACAATATGTTGTACCATCATAGGACTTCAACTATCTCAGAACCACTGCACCATATCTTACAAAAATCCTGGAGCACGGGGGAAATACCTGAGGATTGGAAAAGGGCTGATGTGGTTCCCATCTTCAAGAAAGAAAAAAAAAACGGACCCAGGAAACTACAGACCAATCAGTTTAACATCAATAGGAAAAAAAACGAGACAAAAATAAGCAAACAAAAAAAAAGAACCTATGTTAGTTAGCAAGTACAACAATACTACAAAGTCCATGTTGTGTGTCCTTCAGTGTATAGAGAGATTATGGTGAGGTTGCCACAATTTGCTTTGATTACAAGTTTTTTGTGCCAGACACAGTAATGGTTCATTTGCCTTGCATCACTTTTTCTGGCTTTCAGTACCATCTGAAGAAGCTTCTTTCACTTCTTGGAACTGCTGGAGAAAGCCTCAGGAGTAAGCAAATCAAAACATGATTGCTTTGGTTTTAGAAGTGGGAGGGAGGCATGTTGCTTTATGAAGCAGCTTTGAAAGAGTGGCTTGTTTAACCTTTTGTTCAAACAAAAGCCCTTTAGGATTTTGCACAGACCTGGCACCAATGTGACTGCAGGAATTAGTATATAAGCAAGTAATTAATGTGAGCATTTTAAGTATATGGGGAATATGCATGACCAGGCTGGGGAGGCCTGCTTTAGCCTGGTATGGAGTAAGAAGGTAGTGAGGCAAGATGTTTAATTACCAGTTTCTTTGAAAGGGGTGGTCATTGAGATTACAAAGAATTTTTATTTGTTAAGGCTTATCCCATGAATACATTTTTTTAAAAAATATTTCCATTGTTCCTTTTGAGCGAAGTGACTCATTTAATCACTCAGACTTAAGATTGTGAATAAAGCTGCTGATTTCAGGAAGTGTGTTTGAGCTATGATTAAATGTGGACCATGTTTGAAATTTAATTTAATCTTTCTTGGGTGTTAAACTCTAGTGCAAAGTATCCACCATTATTTTTAACTAGAGCTATGGTAATTTCCAGCCAGAATGCAACATGAATCATCACCATGTGGCTAACATCACATAGCATGCTAAACCATGGGTAGTTTTGTTGAAGCTATAGGCTGAATTGTTCATGACATTAAACCATAAATTGTTACTTACAGTGAGGGCTGGGTTCACATGACATACTCAGCCAAAGCAGTTTAGAGTGATACATGAACGCAGCCACTGTTCATTAATGATTAGTCAAAATAATAAAGTAGTGCATTGCTCAAATTCTTAAAAGAGCTTCATCAGTCTTCCATTGCTAATTTGAGAACTGACAAAAATAAAAGTGGCTCTCTACATGTTTGTTTTGTGTTAGAATATTTCATTTTGAATTAATGGCAGGACACTATCCATAAAAATGGACAACTAACCAGTATTTTTTTACAGAATGAAGCAGTATTGCATCCAAAAGCCAATCAAGTTGAGATTCTACAAGGTGCTCTACTAAGTTTCATCTTAGTCCTACCAACTGATTTCAAATTCAGCCTTCTCCAACCAGGATCCTCTTCAGATCTTAAATTCTCAGAGTTCCCTAATCAACATGTCCATTGGTGATAATTCTGGAAGTTAGTTCACACATCTAGATGATGTCCAGTTAATAGTAATGATTATATGAGGGACCTTTTAAAGCTCTACAGAACAGCCTACAGCAGAAAGGGATAGGTAATAAGCACCCCTCCTTTTATTTTGTAGCCTTCAGAGGACCTCCAAATCATAACTAGCAAAATGCAGGGGGTAAAACAGCCAATTTTCAATGATGCAGGGTTTTTTGTAATTTAAAACTTGAGTTTTGAAAGACAATTAGACCTATCAACACAAGCTGTGTTGTAAAGCAGGAGAGCTAGCTTTCTCAATACCCAGATTTTTAGAATGCTGATGGGCTGTTGGTATTCATTCATACAATGGCAGCTGACAGCTCTGCCATGCTGGAGAGGAAAATAAGTGGGAGAAAAGGAAAGTGCCCAGGACTCTAGGAGAGGAGACACCACCCAGAAGATGCCAAAAGGTGTCAGACTATCCAACATCAAGAGGCGGAATGGGACCTTTAGGCTCCCACCCTTGGCCGTGCCTCTGCCCATTTACCTCCAGCATTTCTCCTTGGCTGGCCCTCCCACGCCCATTCTCCCTGGCCAATTGGCCCCTTGCCCTTCAGCCTGGCCCTTTCGCCGAGGCACCCTATGTCCCAGGCCTTTGGCTGCACGGGACAGATAGCCGCCAGCCAATCAGGTGGCAGGGAGAAGCCATGGTGCTGCAGGGCGGCAGCACGCGATGGGCGATTGCAGGGGCTATGTTGTGGGGCAGCAGGCGAATGGCAGGGCCGGCACAGCTTCTCTGATTGCGGAGGGGGTGGGGGGGATGCGCAGCTTCTCCGATTGCATGGGACAAGCATGTTCACTCTGTGGTTAAATAACACCCTAAGTCTCTGCAGCACAAACATACCCATTTCCACCCTTGAACCTCTATCCTTAATGATATCACCGTATCGAAAATTGCTTTCAAAATCTAACTAAACATGGAAAGGAGACCAAAACACAGACAAAAATCCCTGCTCTTCCTATGTCACAGGAACAAGGTGTGAGACTGGATTCCTATATTATGCTAAGCTGTAATAGAATATGCTTTCTGCTTAATATGCATTGTGTGATCTTGGTCTCAGCTTTGCTGAAGGCACTAGGTTATTTTCTAGTTTAACCTTAATTTCCTTAACTCTGTTAGATTTAAAGCCCAGAAAAAATGGACATGGCCTTATCTGTCCAAGCTTCCTGTCTTCCACTGAAAGATAAGGAAAACTGGATGTGGAGCTAAATCTGTCTATGACACCTCCAAATATGTGGCTGCCCAAGGTTTAGCTCAGTACTTGAAACAAAAGTCAATGTCATGGTTCTGATAGATGAGACCAGTAGAAATAAGAACTCTGAGGCAATTGCTTTCCTCAAAGAATACATTTAATGGCTACATAGTATTGGCACGAACAAAGGTAAAACCAAGACTGAAAGTCCCCCCCCCAAGATTACAAAGTAACAAGTTAAACTCCCCACCCCTGCAGTGTGTCATAAATCACAATCCCCAATTAACTACTTTTGACGGGCTTTCTAACGGTAGCTTCAGCCCACCAAAACTTAGGTAACTTGACCTAACATCGGATGTTCTTGCTTTGACAACAGATGGAAATGTAGCCAATTTTTCTCTTATCGCTTTTAGAGTTCGTTGATGCTGGGAGGGGGAATGTGGATGAGAGTCCAGCTAGTCATAACAATAATAACTCAGCCGTGGGAACCCAAGGTTATTAGGTCCACAGTTGATAGACATTTGGCGGGCTGGAGAGTTGGGGAGAAAGCCCGCGCTTCAAGTTAATTGGGGAATGTGATTTATGACTGTTAATTGGAGAAGGGAATTGTGCTTTGCTACTTTGTGCCAGGGGAGGGGAATTCAGTTTTTGGTTTCAACTATGTAGTGCCGATACTTTGTTTCTTGAATAAAGATTCTTTAAGGAAAACAATGCCTCGAAGTTCATTTGAAGAGATTCATCTGTCGGAACCATGACACTTAGGTAACTTGACCTTGGTTCCCACAGAACAATTTATTGTTATGTCTAAACTAAGAGAATACATCTCCCCCCTCCCATCACTGTGGCAACCGAAAACGAAGTGAAGATGGCTGCAGCCAAATTCGGTTGAAGGTTGACAGTCGGATCCCCTAGAGAAGAGAGAAGTCCTGTAGGTAGAAAAGGAGTTAGAGTCAGGAATCACCTCTAGGCTTATTCGGATGTTTATCATAAAATTTACGTACTAATCTATCAGCTTTTACATCAGTACTTTTTACCCAGGTAGTGTGATGACCCAGGGCCCCAAACGGAGGCAAAGCAGTCGGCTGGCAAGAGCAACAGTCCTTGAATCACTGCCAATTTTCACCCAAAAGCTCCCACACAAGCTGGCAAGAGAGTTCAACCAGGACAGCCAGGAAAGTTTACAATATTCTCAAGACAAGACAGATAACAAGAAAACGTAAAGAGTCCTTTTACTCTCAGCTTGCCTGCAAACTGCAAACTGCAGACTGCAAGGAGAGATCAGGAATGTAAGCAGTGATCGTGAAGCAGGAAACAAACTGGTCCCGAATACAAAGTGTCCAGGTTAAAAGAACACAAGTCACAACAATCTCAAGATCCCACGTTTGTTCCCAGCAAATGCCTCACCCCACAGTGTCTCCTTAAATCCTAATCCCCAGGTGTGCCTTGTGGAGTGGGGCGGGACGCTCTCCTCCCGAGCAAGTGAGCCTGCCTCCGTTGTTCTCTCCTCCTCTCTGCTCTCCTTGCTCTAGGATCAGGTGGGGGGGGGCTTGCTCCTCGCCTAAACTCTGCCTTCCCTGTTCCAAACCGGAAGGGCCCTGGCCTGCCTCAGCCTGCTCCTCCCTACAGTCCTCCAAAGCCACATACACCCCCTCTTGGGCCTCAACAGAGAACTCCATGTCTTCCTCGGAGTAAGGCTTGGACGGAGGCATGACACTATCCCCCCCCTGAAGGACCCCCTCCCCCGGGACCATGCGGACTGGGACGGTGCAGGAACCGGGTATGAAAGTCGTGGACCAGACGGGCGTGAACATCGGTGGCATCGACCCACGTGAAGTCCTCAGGTCCATAGCCTTTCCATGCCACGAGATACTGAAACCGGCCCCGCAACCGACGGGAATCCCAAATACTGTCCACTTCATACTCCACATCTCCATGAGGGGTTGCCGGACCTGGCGGTGGTGGAGCCGGCCGATGTGGATCATCGTCTGCAACTGGAACCAGCAACGATCTGTGGAAAACCGGGTGAATCCTCATGGTCCGGGGCAATGACAAGCGAAACGCCACCGGATTGATCACCGCTTCGACCGGAAACGGCCCCAAGTAACGGTGATCGAGTTTTTTCGACGGCCGTGCTGTAGGCAGGTGCCGCGTGGAAAGCCAAACCCAATGGCCCACAGATAATGAAGGGACATCTCGACGATGACGGTCGGCGAATCGTTTGTAATCCTCCTTGGCTTTCTTCAGCTGGTGCCGAACTACTTGGTGCACCGCCTTCAGCTCCTGGAGGAACTTGTCCATGGCCGGAACTGGGGAGTCCGATGGAGCCAACGGAAAGAGCTGTGGATGAAATCCGTAACTGGCAAAGAACGGTGACACACGGGTAGATGTATGCTGGGCGTTGTTATAGGCGAACTCCGCCACAGCCAGCAGCTCCGCCCAATTGTCCTGTTGGGTGTTGCTGAAACAGCGGAGGTACTGTTCCAAGATTGCATTCGCCCTCTCTGTGCCCCCGTCAGTTTCGGGGTGATGGGCGGAGGACAGACACGCTTGTACCTGCAGTTCCGTGAGTAGGGTCTGCCAGAAGCGTGCCGTAAATTGCAGCCCCCGATCTGACACGACTCGGTCCGGTAACCCATGCAGCCGAAATACATGGGCGATAAACAACTGGGCCGTCATCCGTGCTGTAGGGAGACCCACACACGGGAGAAAATGAGCCATTTTGGTGAGCATATCCACCACCACCAAGACGGTTGTGGCACCCTTGGACGGGGGCAACTCGGTAATGAAGTCCAACGAGACCGCCCCCCAGGGTCTTTCTGGCGTGGGTAGCGGCTGCAAGAGACCAGGAGGTGCACCAGTAGCATACTTGGCCTGTCAACAAATGCTGCACGATGCCACATAACTAGATACCTCGTGCCGGAGTCGCGGCCACCAAAACGTTCTGGAGACAAAGTGCAGTGTTTTGAAGACCCCGAAGTGACCCGCTGATGGACTATCATGGCATTGTTTCAGAATGATGCCACGGAGGGGTCCCCCAGGAACATAGATGCGGTCTCGGAAACGCAACAGGTCATCCGTGTACATCCAAGGGGTCTTATCCCCCTCATCGCCAGCCAACTCACGACGTCGAGCTGCCACAAACAGATCCTGCCGCTGCGCCTCACGAATTTGCCCCGTAGGTCCACGGGCTCCTCTGTGGCCGCCAACCGTTCCAAGGGAATAACCGTTCTGGGCATGATCTTGTCCTCCTTTCGGGTGAATTCGGGCTTCCGGGACAGCGCGTTCGCACGCTGGTTCCGCCCGCTAGGGACATAGGTCACCCGAAAGTCGACCCTTGCAAAAAACAGTGACCATCGCACCTGTCGCTGATTTAGCGTTCTGGCAGTCCGTAGGTGCTCTAGGTTCCGATGGTCTGTTCGAACCTCGACTTGGTGACGGGCCCCCTCTAAGTGGTGCCGCCATGTCTCAAAAGCGACTTTGACCGCCAACAACTCCTTGTCCCATATCGTATAATTCCGTTCAGGGGCTGACAGCTTCCGTGAATAATAGGCACATGGGAACAAGGTACCTGCGGGAGCATAGGCTTGCAGAAGCACAGCCCCGACGGCCACATCCGATGCACCTGTCTCCACCACGAACGGCCTTAAGGGATCAGGATGCTTGAGGATAGGCTCGGAGGCGAACGCGGCCTTAATGGCATCCAAGGCCCCCTGCTCCTCAGCGCCCCAGCGGAACTTCACCCCTTTCCTTAACAGATTGGAAAGGGGAGCGGTCAAGGTCGCAAAGCAAGGAATGAACGTGCGGTAATAATTCGCAAACCCCAACAGTCGCTGCACGTCCTTGACCCTACGTGGAGGCTGCCATTCCTGCAGTGACTTTACTTTCTCCGGATCCATCTCCACACCCTCGGGCGAGATGCGATGTCCCAGAAAATCGATCGTGGTTTGCGCAAACTGGCACTTCTCACACTTGGCAAAGAGATGGTTATCCCGCAATCGTTGCAACACGAGCCGAACATGGTTCCAATGCGCTCGTGGGGAGGATGAGTAGATCAGGATGTTGTCAAGGTAGATGACTACAAACCTACCCAACAGGTCCCTGAACACGTCATGCATAAAGTGCATGAACACTCCCGGCGCGTTGGTCAAGCCAAAGGGCATAACCATGTACTCAAAATGTCCATAACGCGTCCGGAAGGCCATCTTCCACTCATCTCCCGCTCGAACTCGGACTAAGTTGTAAGCTCCCTGTAAGTCCAACTTAGTAAATATTTTGGCCTGGCGGAGCCTCTCGATGAGTTCGGGGATGAGCGGGAGTGGGTACCAATTACGGATGGTGATGGCATTCAATTTCCGGTAATCACAGCACAGTCTAAGCTCCCCTGACTTCTTCACGAAGAGCACTGGCGCAGCCAACGGGGAGGTGGAAGGCCGTATAAACCCCTTCCGGAGGTTCTTGTCGATGAAGTCCCTCAAGGCTGCCAACTCCGGTTCCGACAGGGAGTAAATCCGTCCAACCGGCAATTTGGCATTGGGCACTAAATCAACCGGGCAGTCATAAGACCGATGCAGGGGCAACTGATCTGCCTCTTTTTCCCCAAAGACATCGGCATAATTCCCCAACTCTGCCGGTAGGTCCAGGTCCACATATGGAGCCACATTCCCTGCGCAGGCATGCAGGTGATGGGTGGCACACTTCTTGCCGGGGAACCGCACTGCCCCAGATGACCAAATAATCTGCGGATCATGAGCCCTTAACCACTCCAATCCCAGCACCACTGGAAAGTGGGAACCGGTAGCCACATACAACACGGCTTCTTCCACATGTGGCCCAATACGCATGTGAAGGGGTCTGGTCGCAGCAACCACTGGGCCGGAACGAAGGGGCCGCCCATCAATCGTCTCCACCAAGACCGGCGGTGACAACTGCTGCTGGGGAATGGACCACTGCGTGGCAAAAGCTGAGTCCATGAAATTGGCAGTAGCCCCTGAGTCCACCAAGGCCTGGACCTCCACCGCTCCTTGACCAGGCACGAACACAGTCGCTGGTAACACAAGGTGCTTAACAAGAGTCTGTTGAGGTGGAGGTACTGGACCCGTTTCCAAGCGAGCCCGGCCTACGGAACCCTCTAGGCCGGGCCCGGCCCGTTTCCCGCCGCTGCTTTGGGTGCCTTCACAGGACACTTGGCTGCCATATGGCCTCGACCGCCACAATACAGGCAAAGGCCTTCGCGGCGGCGGCGATCTTTTTCAGCTTGGGACAGTCGAGGTCGTGCAGCCCCCAACTGCATTGACTCATCCGGAGGTGGTGCCAATGGTGCCACTGTCTTAACAGGTGCGGGCAAGGCCTCCGTCCGTCGTCGCGCCCATCGCTGCTGGAGTCTTGCATCGATACGGAGACACAGGTGCATGAGCTCCTGCAAGGAGTGAGGGCATTCGGTGCGTGCCAGCTCATCCAGGAGTTCGGACGAAAGTCCTTCCTGAAACTGGTCCATAAGCGCCACCTCGTTCCACTGCAGTCCCTGACAAACCACCTGAAACATAGCAATGTAGTCTGCCAGCGAACCACGCCCCTGCCGCAACTCTCACCCGACGGTTTGCAGTCTGGGCCCTAACAGGGTCCTCAAACATGGCCTTGAGTTGCCAGCAAAACTCTGCATAATTGTCCAGCAGCTGATTGGGCTGGGTCAGCAGGGGTGTTGCCCAACGTGCTGCTGTTCCTGTCAAAAGGTTTATCACAAACCCCACCTTATCCCGGTCAGTGGGGAAGTCCTCAGGCCGAAGACTCATACACAACTGGCACTGCCCAAAGAACGATGGGAATTGTGCCTGTGAGCCATCAAACTTTTCTGGCACTGTAACAGGGCTTCTGCGGCGTGGCCGAGCTGCTTGCATCTGCGCCATCTGTGCAGTCAGGAGGGCCACCTGCTGTTTTAACTGATCTTTTCCCACACGGAGCTGATCCATGGTCGCCCAACTTGGTCTGGAGGAGCAATTGGGAGTGGGCCAGGAACAAAATGTGATAACCCAGGGCCCTGAACGGAGGCAAAGCAGTCAGCTGGCAAGAGCAACAGTCCTTGAATCACTGCCAATGTTCACCCAAAAGCTCCCACATAAGCTGGCAAGAGTTCAACCAGGACAGCCAGGAAAGTTTACAATATTCTCAAGACAAGACAGATAACAAGAAAACGTAAAGAGTCCTTTTACTCTCAGCTTGCCTGCAAACTGCAAACTGCAGACTGCAAGGAGAGATCAGGAATGTAAGCAGTGATTGTGAAGCAGGAAACAAACTGGTCCCGAATACAAAGTGTCCAGGTTACAAGAACACAAGTCACAACAATCTCAAGATCCCACGTTTGTTCCCGGCAAATGCCTCACCTCACAGCGTCTCCTTAAATCCTAATCCCCAGGTGTGCCTTGTGGAGTGGGGCGGGACGCTCTCCTCCCGAGCAAGTGAGCCTGCCTCCGTTGTTCTCTCCTCCTCTCTGCTCTCCTTGCTCTAGGATCAGGTGGGGGGGGGCTTGCTCCTCGCCTAAACTCTGCCTTCCCTGTTCCAAACCTGAAGGGCCCTGGCCTGCCTCAGCCTGCTCCTCCCTACAGTCCTCCGAAGCCACAGACACCCCCTCCTGGGCCTCAACAGAGAACTCCATGTCTTCCTCAGAGTCAGGCTCGGACGGAGGCATGACAGGTAGCCTCTGATAGTGGGTATCCTTTCCACTGCACTAGATAGTGTAACTTTCCCTTGTATAACCTTGAATCAAGGATTCGTTTTACTTCATAATGAGTCTCTCCCTCCACGACAAGGGAACCAGGTGCCTGTCTGGGAGGAGGCCTCAATGAGTACTCTCTGTATGGCTTCAATAGGCTGCAGTGGAACACAGGGTGAACTTTCCCTAAAAGGTGAGAGAGCTTTAACTCCACAGTGACTGGGTTTATAATCTGCACTATGGGAAAAGGTCCAAGGAATTTTGGTCCCAATTTTTTAGTAGGCAACTTGAGTCTTAGATACTTTGTAGAGAGATAAAGCTTTTCACCCACACGAAATGGCCTCTGGGGAGCCCTTCTCTTTTTGAGGCTTTTATTAGAGCTGCTTTTGCATTGTCCCAAACAGCTTTCCAAGAAGTCACCCATTGATCTAAAGTTTGAGAAACTGGAGGGTCCTGAGGGAGTTCAGGCATGGGAATGAATTCCCTACCAGTAGCTATTTTAAAAGGAGTGAGTCCAGTACTGCTATGCACCATGTTATAAGCCACCTCACCAAAGAGGAGGAGGTCAGCCCATGTCGTTTCCTGGTAATCAACATAACATCTAATGTATTGCTCCACCATAGCGTTAGCTTTTTCAGAAGCCCCATTTGTAGACGTATGAAAAACTGATGACAGTCCCTGCGTGGACCCAATAAGTTTAAGAAAGTCTATCCAAAACTTTGCAGTGAATTGCACTCCCCTATCTGAAATAATCCACTTTGGAGCTCCATGGAGTCGGTAGGTATGTTTGAGAAACATCCTTGCTAGTTTCTTTGCGGAGGGAAGACCAGAGCAGGCAATGAAGTGAGCTTGCTTTGAAAAAAGGTCAATCACAGTCCATATTACCGTATTCCCCCTACTTTCTGGTAACTCCACAATAAAGTCCATAGCAATCTCCTCCCAGGGTTGGGAAGGATCTGAGACTTGCTGCAATAATCCAGGGGGCTTACCTGGATGTTTTTTCATTGTTGCACAAGTTGCACAGCTTTTCACATAATTCTCAACATCTTTCTTTAGCCCTGGCCACCAAAATTGCCGTCGAATCAAATGCAAAGTTTTCAGGTATCCAAAGTGACCTGCTTGTTTGCTATCGTGGCTGCGTTGGAGGGCCTGAACTCTAAGGATCTTTGGTAGATACAGTTTTGACCCCTTCCAAGCCAACCTGTCCCGACAAGACAGTATGGTTTTGTTTTCCAGGAACCAGGAATCGGTTTTCAATTCCTCCTTCAGTCTTTTCATCAACAGACTATCAGGTTCAGGTGGTTTTGCCCGTGGTTGCCCCCCTGTAGTTACTTGAGAGACCGACTGTGGTTGCGGAATGATGGAGTTCACAATCTCCTCTCAACGGCTTTTGTACTGGGGCAGTCTGGATAGGGCGTCAGCTAGGAATTTTCTTCCTCCCAGGATGTATTTTAGTGTGAAATTGAAACGGTTAAAATACTGCACCCATCGAACTTGTTTAGGAGATAACTTACAGGGGGGTTTTAATGCCTCTAGATTTTTGTGATCAGTCCATACTTCAAAAGGCAAGTTGCCTCCTTCAAGGAAATGACGCCAAGTGAGCAGAGCCCACCGCACCACGAAAGCCGCTTTCTCCCAGACTGCCCACCTTCGTTCACTGTTAACTTTTGGGAGGTGTAGGCGCAGGGCTGCAAATCCCCCTTCTCATTCCTTTGCAAAAGAACGCCCCCCACAGCCACATCACTGGCATTGGCTTGGATGATGAATTGTTTCTCAGCATTGGGATGTTTGAGAATGGGTTCTGCTGCAAACAGTCTCTTTAAGTTTTCAAAAGCAGTTTGGCATTCTATGGACCAAGTCAGTGGCTAGCAGAGTCGCGGCTTCCCCCCGTTTTTCCCTGTTTTTAACAGTTCAGTAATTGGCAAAGCAATCTCGGCAAAGGAGGGGATGAATTGCCGGTAGAAGTTCGCGAACTCTAAAAAACTCTGGAGTTGCTTACGGGTCCATGGGGGTTGCCACTCCAGTACAGCTTTCACTTTAGCTGGATCCATCTCAATGCCTTCACTGGAAATCCTATATCCCAGGGGTCCCCAACCTGTGGGCTGTGGCCCACTACCGGGCCGCAGCCGCTTGGCCACCGGGCCGCGTGAAGGGATGTCCAGTGCATGCGTACACTTGCGCTAGCGCCTCCCCGAGCATCCTGCCAGCACTAGCGCCACCCCCCCCCAAGCATCCTACCGGCACTAGTGCCGCCCATAGCATCCTGCCAATGCTAGCGCTGCCCAATTTGCAGCACTTGCGCCCGTGCAGCCCCATTTGCATGTGCGCATGCGCTCACGTGTGGCCATTTGCATGTGTGCATGTGCTCTCCGCCGTTTGCATGTGCGTATGCGCTCATACGTGGCCCATTTGTGCGTGCATGCATGCATGGGGCTTATATTTGCACATGCACATGTGCAACCCATTTGCTCATGCACGCACATAGCTGTGACTGCCTCCCTTTCCGGGGCGCCAAATCAAAAAGGTTGGAGACCTCTGCTATATCCTAGGTAATCCAGGCATGTTTGATGGAACTCACATTTTGAGAGCTTTGCGTAAAGTTTAGCGCTCAGCAGTTTTCTGAGCACTTCACGTACTAATTTGACATGCTCCACCATGGTCTCTGTGTAGATGAGGATGTCGTCAAGGTAGACTAAGACCCCCTTATACAGGTGATGATGCAGCACTTGATTTATCAGTTGCATGAACACAGCAGGGGCCCCCTGCAGGCCGAAAGGCATAACATTGAATTGGAAGCTCCCCAAGGGGCTGTTAAAAGCTGTTTTCCACTCGTCTCCTTCCTTGATCCTTACTTGGTAATATGCCTCTCTTAGATCTAATTTGGTAAAAACTTTTCCTTTTGCCAAATGGACTAACATGTCTTTCATCAAGGGGAGGGGGTACATATTCTCCACGCTGACACAGTTTAACCCCTTATAGTCCACGCACAGCCTCATCGACCCATCCTTTTTTTCTTTGAAAAGCACAGGGGCGGCTACTCGGGATTTTGCTGGCTGGATGAATCCTCTGGCTAAGTTCTTATCAATGTATGCCCTCAGTTCCTTCAATTCGTGGGGGCTTGCATTGAATACATTTTTGGCTTGGGTAATTTGGCTCCCGGTAAAATTTCAATAGCGCAGTCAGTGGTTCTGTGGGGGGGCAGGACATCGCATTCTGCCTCGCTGAATGCTTCTTCTAGGTCTCTATTCACTTGGGATGAGTGGCTCTCCTGGCGGGGGACTCACAGCAGATTTCAAGGTCTCCAGGTGTTGCCCTTGGCTCTCACATGGGCTACTGATTGGGGTAGGAGGTGAAGGTCCAGTTGCTAGTCTTAAAGTCCTCACTCTGTTCTCCCACCAGATCATTGGGTGCCATTTGTCAAGCCAAGCTAGCCCCAGAATCACTGCTTCTGTCATTTTTGGTATCACCACAAAACGGATTAGCTCCCAATGCTCTCCTATCTCTAGGCACACTATCTCAGTCAAGTGAGTGGCTGGGGCTCCTCCTATGAGAGATCCATCGGTCTGCTCAAATCTCATGGGTAGAGGCAGCAGTTTTGCCCTAATGCGCAGATTAAGTACTGTGGGGAGGTTGATCAAGCATCGGGTGCAGCCCGAATCAACTAAAACGTTCAGATCCATCTGAGCCCCTGACATAGGTACCAAAAGTTTGGCAGAAAGGGCAAAAGGTGGGATAGGCTGACTCACCATCGGGTCAACTTCTCCTGCGTCATCGCTGTCGTATGGATCAGGTGCGGGCAGGCGCTCAGCTGAATCCTCTTGCTTCTCCTGGGGAGGAGAGGTGACTTGTACAACTTGCCCCTGGCTGACCCAATTCGACTTCTCTTGCGCTGGTCGAGGTTGTTTCTTTGGCTTTGTGGGAGCTGTGGTTGCACTTTTCGGGGGAGGGAAAGGGACCAGACAGTCCACTGCTCGATGCCCAAATTGCCCACACCTGAAGCACTTGATCTGGGATCCAGCGGGAGCCCTAACGGATCCAGTCGCTGCGGCAGGTGGGGGCGCTGCGACGGTTGGTGCCTCACCGGATCTTGCCTTGGTTGGGGTCCTGAAGTTGCAGGCTTGTGGTACCGGGTCAGTTCGATATCCAAATTTGTAGCCAGACGGTACCAATCATGGAGTTGATCAGGATTCCCCCTGCAGATGCATTTCTGGAACAGATCGTGGTCCAGCCCCGCTTTGAAGTAGTGGATCAATGATTGTTCAGGCCACTGCCTGATCCGTCCCGCCACCCTTCGAAATTCTCTTACGTACTCTCTTGCAGGCCGACCCCTCTGCTTCACATCGTGGATGTCCTTTTCTGCTTGCACATCTTGGGATTCATCTTCAAACCTGGTTCTCAGCCTGCGCGTGATTAGATCGAAATCCCATAGCTCTGGTGCCTGCTCCTCACGTAGGGCAGCCATCCACTCCGCGGCTTCCCCTTCCAAATTTGCGGCTACAGAATCAACCATTTCGGCATCGTCTAAATAAGCATGGCCGTAACGATTCACATGAGACCACACCTGGTTCAGGAAAATAGTCACCTCGGGATCACCATTGAAAGTGGGCTTGAGGGGGGGTGGATCTGCAGGTCATCGGTCCCAGAGAGCCTGCAGTAAACCAGGCAACTGGGGTTGGGGTTGCTGAAATCCCCCTCGATGGAAGACCCTTGGCGGAGGTCCTGGCCTGGCAGGACACCGATGACGGTCAGGGCTGGCACGATGCCGGTAGCGGTCGGGACCTGCTGGGCATTGGTAGTGGTCTGGGCTGACTGGGCGCCACCGGAGCTCGGGGCTGGCATAGCGCCGATAATGGTCAGGGCTTATCGGGCGTTGGTAGCCGGCCGGTCTGGGCTAGCGTAACGCTGGCGTCAGTTGGGGCTGGCAGAACGCCAGTAATATTCGGGACTGACTTATCGCTGGGGTCGATCCGGACTGGCATGGCGTCGGTAGTGGTTAGGGCTCTGCCAGTGCACAGGACTCGACGTTAGGTCTGGTTTCGGCAACGGGGAGGCGGCCCATGCCACCGCCACGGGACTGGGACTTTGTTGGGGCGGTGGAGGCTCACGGGGCTGCCTGTCTTCTTGCCCACCTGAGATCACCTGGCGCGTGGCCTGTCCTCCTTCGCCCATCTCCAGCCTGTCAAACTTCTCCCTCAGACGTTCGACCGAGTGGCTGCGGATAGCGCTCAGGTATTTCCATTCCCCTGACTCGTCCCAAGCAGCCGGTTGTTTTGCTGTCATCATCACAGGTGAATGAAACCCCTGGGACGAGATCAGTGGGAACTCGACCTCTGCAGCTTTCACTGTGCTTTTGAGTGGCAGGGCAGCATTTGACCGCCAAGTCCCTCCAAGGACGAACGCTTCTTCTCTCTGTGTCAGCCTCTCCAATGGGACCTCTCGGGCCTTTGGTCTCGCTCCAGCTTCAAGGACTGCACTCTCTACCTGGGCAGCAGCCTGCGCTCCATCCGCCGCCACCGCCCGAGGCTCGAAATTGAGTCCCCTTTTCCATCTCTGCGTCTTGCCTGAGTCTTTGCCGTCCTCCCAGATTTTAGGTAGGCAACCAGGGCTCAGGACCCTGTGGGTTAGTGAATTTTGGAGTCTTGGTTTAATGTCATGGTTCTGATAGATGAGACCAGTAGAAATAAGAACTCCGAGGCAATTGCTTTCCTCAAAGAACACATTTAATGGCTACATAGTGTTGGCACGAACAAAGGTAAAACCAAGACTGAAAGTTCCCCCCCCCAAGATTACAAAGTAACAAGTTGAACTCCCCACCCCTGCAGTGTGTCATAAATCACAATCCCCAATTAACTACTTTGGCGGGCTTTCTAACGGTACCTTCAGCCCACCAAAACATAGGTAACTTGACCTTGGTTCCCACAGAACAATTTATTGTTATGTCTAAACTAAGAGAATACATCTCCCCCTCCCATCACTGTGGCAACCGAAAATGAAGTGAAGATGGCTGCAGCCAAATTCGGTTGAAGGTTGACAGCATATATTCACAACAGAGATTTAATCAAATTTAAGCAAGAACAGCTTCCACACATGTTATATATTACCCAGCAAGGCAAATAAGTATTTAGAGTATGGTTTTTAAAGGGAAAAAGAACTGACTAAAGAGTTGCAATGAGAAAACAAATGTGTATAAATATTACACATAGGTCAGAATACAAGAGGTTAGAAACTAATATATTTTTAGTTTTTCTCTTTATTAACAAATAATGGAAATGTTGGCACATATCTCAGATTCAAATCTCTCAAGTTAAAATTATTAAATGTACTTTTTATGGTTAATTTCTCAGCAACATACTGAGTACTAACTATATTCTTAGTAATTCCTTTGTACACTTAACCAACACATCAGGAGGGCTTTAAACTAAAATTGAGGGGGAAGGGTGACCAATCTTTAGAATCTCTAGAATCCAAAACCCCAAGAAAACAAACAATGAGGTAGGCAGTGATGAGAAAAAAGAAAAACTCAAACAACAATCAGGAGATGCAGAAAACATACCCATGGACAGGCATAAAAGTCTTAAATGCTTATATACAAATGCTCAAAGCTTGGGGAACAAACAGGGCGAACTAGAAGCAATAGTACACGAGGGTGGGTATGACATAGTTGGCATTACAGAAACCTGGTGGGACGAAACCCATGAATGGAATGGACTGTTGGATGGATACAAATTGCTCAAAAGAAACAGGTCTACAAAAAGAGGAGGGGGAGTTGCACTATATGTAAGAGAACACTGCATATCTACAGAAATGCACATGATCAAAGAAAAAATCTCTCCAGAATGTATATGGGTCAATATAAAAGAAAAAAAGTGACATTGCCATAGGTGTATATTACAGGCCACCCAACCAATCAGAAGAAATAGATGAACTCTTTGCCAACCAGTTAACAAATGTATGTAGGAAGCATACCACAGTAGTAATGGGAGTCTTCAACTATTCAGATATCACCTGGGAGACAAACTCTGCAGTGAGCGGAAGATCAAACAGATTCCTAACCAACCTAGCCAACAACTTTCTCATCCAAAAGGTGGAGGAGGGAACTAGACGTAAAGCTATACTTGACTTAATTCTTACTAATAGAGAAGAAGTGATAGAGGGAGTTGAAGTTGCCGGAACCTTGGGTGAAAGTGACCATGTCATACTGGAATTTAATATAATGCAAACACTAGCAATAGTAAACAATCCAACCAGTGTCTTAAACTTTAAAAGAGCCGATTTTAACAAACTCAGAACCTAGGAAAGATTCCATGGATGAAAATCCTAAAGGGGAAAACAACCCAAGAAGCATGGGAACCTCTGAAAAATGTGATCATAAAAGCCCATACCAGCACAATACCACTGAAAAAGAAAAACAAGAAATTCAAGAAGAAACCAGCATGGTTTCTCTCTGATAAACTGAAAGACAAAAAGGACAAATACAAAAAATGGAAAGAGGGGCACATAACTAACGCCGATTATCAGCAGACAGCCAGAACATGCAAAGATGAAGTCAGGAAAGCAAAGGCTCAGAACAAACAAAGACTTGCAACAGAAATCAAGGATAATAAAAAAAAGTTTCTTCCAACATATTAACAACAAGAAAAAAGTTAAGGAAACTGTAGGTCCACTAAAGAGAGAGGATGGCAAGGAAATAACAGGCAACAGGGAGAAAGCAGAGCTGCTTAACTCATTCTTTGCATCAGTCTTCACACAAAAAGAAACTACAGCCCAACATACCAAAAAAAACATTGCAAAAGACAAACTAGAAACAAAAATTAAAATAAGCAGGAAAATGGTAAGAGAACACCTATCTCACCTTGACGAATATAAATCACCAGGACCCGACAGACTACATCCCAGAGTTCTGAAGGAGCTGGCAGATGTTATCTCAGAACCACTGCACCATATCTTTCAAAACTCCTGGAGCACCGGGGAAATACCTGAGGATTGGAAAAGGGCTGATGTGGTTCCCATCTTCAAGAATGGGAAAAAAAACAGACCCAGGAAACTACAGACCAGTCAGTTTAACATCAATACCTGGGAAGATCCTAGAAAAGATAATCAAAAACAGATCTGCGAACAACTAGAAGCAAACAAATTTATAACTAGTAGCCAGCACGGGTTTGTTAAAAACAGATCATGCCAAACCAATCTTATTTCATTCTTTGATCAAGTGACTAAACCAGGGGTCGGCAACCTTAAACACTCAAAGAGCCATTTGGACCCGTTTCCCACAGAAAAGAAAACACTGGGAGCTGCAAAACCCCTTTGACATCTAAAATGAAGATAACACTGCATATATCGTTTTTTACCTTTATGCTATGTATAAAAAAACTATAGTGTGTTGCATTTATGAAATCAATAAACTGCTACAAAGAAAACAAATTTTTATTTCAGCATGCAACAAAAACATTTTGAACTCCAAAAAAAGGACGCTGGGTCGAAGGTTACTTTCAAATAAAATATTCAATGTCTATTTGAGTCCTCCTCATATTTATGAAATAAAAAGCCAAACTTATCTGCCTGCAGCAAACCCAAAATGCTGTCTGCTTCTGTCATTCCGTCCATCCGTCCACCCGCCCATCTGCCCGTCCGCCAGTCCATCTATCTGTACTGGAGCGTGCAGTCAGCTGTCAACGAATAAAAAAAGGACTATTTCACTGAACAATGTCAAATATATATTTGCAAAATAATAGCCAATTAAAATATTTATTTTACCTGGTTAATGTGATTTTTGCTTCTCAACATCAGCACACAGCATCTGCACATCAGGGCTGTAAGACGTCACCTTCATCTTCAAACAGGATTGCAAGCTGTTGTCTGTGAGGCATGAGCGATATTTGTTTTTAATACAGTTCATGTTGGAGAAGACCTGCTCACATACATATGTGGATCTGAAGATCGACAGGACTCCAAATGCATATTTTTCATGTTCATGTAAGTGTTGGGGATGGCATTCCATGTTTCGAATATAAGCTTGTCCTGTTTGGGAAGGTTTTCAATATCACTCCATTTGTGATTCTGAGCAAGATTGGCCTTCTGACGGGCAGCATCTTCAACATTATCTGTCAAGCGTTGGAACTTGGACACCCATATATCTTTGTCGGCTATGTCGGCCAGTTCCATCTCAAGATTGGGTTGACTTACACCTGCAAATGCAGTCATATTTAATACAGATGGATCGATGGTCAGGGGAGTGACAGGGAAAGATAATGTGTTTTTTTCCTCTGTGAACTCACAGAATCGCTTCCCAAACGATGTTTGCATTGCAATGATTGCAGACTGCAAATACTCTGAATTTATCATATCGTGACCTCGTTTGAACTCTCTCAAAGAGGGGAAGTGAGACAGTGTACCTCTCTGTAAATCTCTGGCAAACACTGTCAACTTGCGTTCAAATGCCAAAACTTCCTCCAGCATGTGCAGGGCTGTGCCTCCTTTACCCTGAAGAGTTGTGTTCAGCGTGTTCAGGTGTGCTGTCATATCTACCATGAAGTGTAGCTTTTCCAGCCACTCTGGCCGTTCCAGCTCAGGAAAGGTGAGCCCTTTGCTGCCCAGGTAAGTTTTCACCTCTTCCAGACACGCGGCAAAATGTTTTAGCACCTCCCCTCTGGACAGCCACCGGACTTTGTTGTGCAGCAGGAGATCAGAATACGTGCTTTCCACCTCCTCTAGTAGCAAACGGAACTGACGGTGATTTAAACCTTGTGCCATTATTTTATTGACAATCTGAATGACAACATTCATTACTTCTGTGCATTCCGGAGGAAATGTTTGAGCGCACAATGCCTCTTGGTGCAGGATGCAGTGAAATGTTAGCAGCGTTCTACCCAGCGACTTCTGCAGTAAAGCCACAAAGCCCTTCTCCGCTCCTGTCATACTTGGTGCCCCATCAGTAGCCACTGATACCAGGTGGCTGGTGTTTATTTCATTGGTTCTTAAATAATCCAAGACAGCCTCACAGATGTCCTCCCCCCGTGTTTGGCCTTTTAGTGGTATCAACTCAATCATTTCTTCCTGTGGCCCAGCAGAGTTCACATATTGGCAGAACAGCGCTATTTGTTCAATATCACCTTTGTCTTTGGATGCATCACAGGCGATTGAGTATGCCACAGCTGAATTGATGTCTTTAATTTGCTGTCTGGTGATGTTTTCTGACATTTTTATGGTTCTGTCTTTGACAGTCTTCGCAGAGAGAGGCATATCTCTGATTTTCTGCACAATTTCACTCTTGTTTTTGAAGTCCGATAATAGATGTTCTGAAATCTTAATGAATGATTCCTTGATATACTCTCCATCTGTGAACGTCTTCCCGTGCCTGACTATTTCCTGAGCGGCCACAAAACTAGCATATGTAGTTGAATTTGCAGACTTCACCCACTTCTTAAAATGATTCTTGCTCAGATCAACCTTCCGGCTTTTTTTCTCTCATCTCCATCCGGGTATTTTTCAGCAAAGGCTTTGTGTTTATTCTGGAAATGTCTTGCAACATTCGACTTTTTGTTGTTTGCCAATTTCTCACCACATATTAAACATACTGGTAAACCAGTCTTGTCAGTAGTGAAAGCAAATGAATCTGCCCACGTATCATTAAACATTCTGTTTTCTTCTGAAATTTTTCTTTTCTTGCATGATTTATCCATGGTTGGCCTACTGGGGGTCGAAAAGCACAATAAATCTCATGCCGGCGGGTGTTGCACATTGGCAATTGTGACCAGTACTGGGAATCAAATAATTTAACAACCAGTTCCCTGCAGAATTCCCCCCCCCCGCACGGAGCACCCCGCTGCCACTACTTTCCCCCCCTGATGTAGCGCTCCACTGCCACTGCTGCTTCCCCCCCAGGACGGAGCGCTCCGCCGCTGCTTTACCCAGTGGCGAAGGTGGAGTTTGGGAGGCAGCGGCAGGGCATAGCCCAGGCATGGCCGAGCAGCAGCAGCAAAGCTCGTCCTCCCCACTCAAGGCGCAGCAGCAGGATTGCTCTCAATAAGGCGGGCGCACACGAGCGAGCAGCACACCCACTTACTGGGAAAATCTAACAAATCCCAATCCTTTTTGTCTTTTAAAAGGGGGTGGCTGCCACTCGCCTGTCTCAATAACTGTCTGACAGTTCCTAGGAAACAAGAAAAATAAAAGGACCACAACAGTTTGCTTTACATGCTTTTCCTCCCCCAATCTTTGAAAAATTAAATTCAATATATTCCAGAGCAGGCCTGTCCACCTGGCTGTGGCTTTGCGGCATCCCTTAAATTTGGTTTGGAAGCAGCCAAATCAATGTTGAGAAGATGACAATATCCAACATAGAGTTGATAGAGCCCCTCCACACGACACACCAGGCAGGATGATTGCCTCTTGAGCTGATTTCTAATTCTTAGAATAATGATTTCCATACACATAATTCTTGGATTGAATTTGCATGGCTAATTAAATAAAGAACTACTCAAGGCAAATAAAGACCTCGCAAAAAGATGCATCCCAGGGCTCTGAAAAGACATCTGGAAACCAAATTGATGCTTCACCATTTGTGTTGGGAAGAGACCAGCCTCTGCTGCAGTTCACATGCTCTCTCCCTCTCCCTCCCTCCCTCCCTCCCTCCCTCCCTCTCCCTCCCAGCAAACCACTTACTGGGAAAATCTAACAAATTCCAATCCTTTTTGTCTTTTAAAAGGGGGTGGCTGCCACTTGCCGCTCTCAATAACTGTCTGACAGTTCCTAGGAAACAAGAAAAGTAAAAGGACTACAGCAGTTTGCTTTACATGCTTTTCCCAGGGCTCTGAAAAGACGTCTGGAAACCAAATTGATGCTTCACCATTTGTGTTGGGAAGAGACCAGCCTCTGCTGCAGTTCACATTCTCTCTCTCTCTCCCTCCCCCTCCCCCTCCCTCTCCCTCTCCCTCCCTCTCTCCCTCCCCCTCCCAGCAAACCACTTACTGGGAAAATCTAACAAATTCCAATCCTTTTTGTCTTTTAAAAGGGGGTGGCTGCCACTTGCCGGTCTCAATAACTGTCTGACAGTTCCTAGGAAACAAGAAAAGTAAAAGGACTACAGCAGTTTGCTTTACATGCTTTTCCCAGGGCTCTGAAAAGACGTCTGGAAACCAAATTGATGCTTCACCATTTGTGTTGGGAAGAGACCAGCCTCTGCTGCAGTTCACATTCTCTCTCTCTCTCCCTCCCCCTCCCCCTCCCTCTCCCTCTCCCTCCCTCTCTCCCTCCCCCTCCCAGCAAACCACTTACTGGGAAAATCTAACAAATTCCAATCCTTTTTGTCTTTTAAAAGGGGGTGGCTGCCACTTGCCGGTCTCAATAACTGTCTGACAGTTCCTAGGAAACAAGAAAAGTAAAAGGACCACAACAGTTTGCTTTACATGCTTTTCCCAGGGCTCTGAAAAGACGTCTGGAAACCAAATTGATGCTTCACCATTTGTGTTGGGAAGAGACCAGCCTCTGCTGCAGTTCACATGTTCTCTCTCTCTCTGCCAAATGACACTGCCAAATGAATAACCCCCACCACTCCTGCCGTAGCCCGTTCGCTTCTCCCTCGCGCTCCTCATTGCGTCCCCCTTTCGCCAGAATCCCCCGCGTAGAGTTGGGTGAGGCTTCTCGAAGAGGGGGCTACCGCACCCGAGTAACTGATTGGAGGAGCGGTCCGGGTGGGAAGGGGGTGGCCGGAATTGAGCCCAGAGCGCCTTTACCTTTCATCAGCGGTTTGGCGAGAGCACGGGGCGGCTTTAAAGAGCTGACCTTTTCTTCAGGCCCTGATAGGGTCTTTCCGGAGGCATTTATTAAAACTTCTGGAGCACAGCCTGGCCGGCGCCTCTTTCCCGGTCCACAGTTTGGTCTGCGCGCCTTTTCTGATTTAGATTGGTCAGTTCGCACCAGCTGAAGCGACCCATGCCGAAACCAGCTGAGAGCCAGAATGGCTTTCTGCAGCCGACGGTGCTAAGCGGCTTCGAGGCTGGAAAGGAAGCTTTACAGCAGCCTCGGCTCAAGCCCTTCCAGCTGCGGAGCTTCGGGCGGTTCCTGAGGAAACACTCTTCTCCTCCGCACTCAAATCGGCTGCTAGCTAGTGGCTTGGGTGGCTCTGCTCCATCCAAATTGAAGAAAGCAGAGGCCAGCAGAAAGCAGCTTTCTTCAACTCGGAGCAGAGCCATCCAAGCCGCTAGCAGCTGATTTGAGTGCAGAAGACGAGGAGAAGAAGAGCGTGAGGCCAGGTGAGAATATCAGCGATGGTGGCTGGGTGGCTGGGGAGGGGGGATCATGGCAGTGGCATTGGCAGCTCCCCCCACCCAGCCCATTTCCCCAGCTCCATACGATGCTTGGCAGAAACATCCCCCCGCACACCCCATCTGACCCATGCACCTTCTTTCCAGCAGTCCTCCGTCTCTTCCTCCGCCGCCGCCACATGCAGTCCCAAGAAGAAAAGAAGTTTGTGGGCAGTCCCACAAACAAAAGAAGTTCAATCAATCAATTCCAACTTCACGAGATCTTTTTTTTTTTTTTGTGAGAAGTTGAAATTGATTGACTGAACTTTTTTAGTCCCACTTTTTTTTTTGTGGGACTGCAAATGGCGGAGGAGGACTGGGAGCTGCAGTAGAAAGCTGAAAGAGCTGCATGTGGCTCCAGAGCCGCGGGTTGCCGACCCATGGACTAAACTAATAGACCAGAGAAATGCTGTGGACGTAGTATACTTAGATTTCAGTAAGGCATTTGATAAAGTAGACCACAACCTACTCCTTGGTAAGCTAGAAAAAGGTGGAATAGACAACATCACCACCAGATGGATCTGTAGCTGGCTGGCAAACCGTACTCAACGAGTAGTCCTCAATGGCACTACATCCACATGGAGAGAAGTAAGCAGTGGGGTACCACAAAGGTTCCGTCTTAGGCCCATACTCTTCAATATCTTCATAAATACTTAGATGATGGAATTGAAGGGGAACTCATCAAATTTGCAGATGACACCAAACTGGCAGGAGTATTCAACACCCCAGAAGACAAACTCAGGATCCAAAAAGATCTTGACAAACTTGAACAATGGGTCCTATCCAACAAAATGAGTTTCAATGTGGAGAAAAGCAAAGTTTTACATTTAGGCAGGAAAAATCAAAGGTACAAGTACAGATTAGGCGAGACCTGACTTAAAAACAGCAACTGTGAGAGGGACCTTGGAGTCCTAGTGGACGATCACTTGACTATGAGCCAGCAGTGTGCAGCAGCAGCCAAAAAAGCTAATACAATCCTGGGTTTTATAAACAGAGGCATAGAATCAAGATCACACGAAGTATTAGTACTGCTTTATAAAACCCTAGTAAGACCACACCTGGAATACTGCAGCCAATTTTGGTCACCATATCACAAAAAAGATGTTGAGAGTTTGGAAAAAATTCAGAGAAGAGCAACTAAGATGATCAAAGGCCTGGAGACTAAAACATATGAAGAACGGCTGCAGGACTTGGGTTTGGCTAGTCTAAAGAAAAGAAGTAATAGGGGAGACATGATAGCAGTGTTCCAGTATTTGAGGGGCTGCCACAAAGAAGAGGCTATCACGTTATTCTCCAAAGCACCAGAGGGCAGGACAAGAAACAATGGTTGGAAACTGATCAAAGAGAGAAGCAACCTGGAATTAAGGAGAAACTTCCTGACAGTGAGGACAATTAACCAATGGAACAGCTTGCCTCCAGAAATTGTGGGCGCTCCATCACTGGAGATTTTTAAGAAGAGGCTAGACAGTCACTTGTCTGAGATGGTATAAGTTCTCCTGCTTCAGCAGGGGGCTGGACTAGAAGACCTCCAAGGTCCCTTCCAGCTCTATTCTATTCTATTCTATTTGTGCTTTCTCATCTAATGTGGGAATACAAAGATGCAGCCTAGAGATAGGATCTTAGGTAATGTGGTTCTGTGCCTGGGCTCATAGAGTATATACATTAAGCATATAGTAGTGTGGTTTGGTAATAGAATAGAATAGAATAGAATAGAATAGAATAGAATAGAATAGAATAGAATAGAATAGAATAGAATAGAATAGAACAGAATAACAGAGTTGGAAGGGACCTTGGAGGTCTTCTAGTCCAACCCTCTGCTTAGGCAGGAAACCCTATACCATTTCAGACAAATGGTTGTCCAGTCTCTTCTTAAAAACTTCCAGTGTTGGAGCATTCACAACTTCTGGAGGCAAGTTGTTCCACTGATTAATTGTTCTGTCAGGAACTTCTTAGTTCTAGGTTGCTTCTCTCCTTGATTAGTTTCCATCCATTGCTTCTTGTCTTGCCCTCAGGTGCTTTGGAGAATAGCTTGACTCCCTCTTCTTTGTGGCAACCCCTGAGATATTGGAACACTGCTATCATGTCACCCCTAGTCCTTCTTTTCATTAAATGAGACATACCCAATTCCAGCAAGCGTTCTTTATATGTTTTAGCCTCCAGTCCTCTGATCATTTTTGTTGCCCTTCTCTGCACTCTTTCTAGAGTCTCAACATCTCTTTTACATCGTGGTGACCAAAACTGGATGTAGTATTCCAAGTGTGGCCTTACCAAGGCATTATAAAGTGGTATTAACACTTTACGTGATCTTTATTCTATCCCTCTGTTAATGCAGCCTAGCACTGTGTTGGCTTTTTCGGCAGCTGCAACACACTGCTGGCTCATATTCAAGTGATTGTCCACTAGGACTCCAAGATCCCTCTCACAGTTACTACTATTGAGCGAGGTACCAGCTATACTATACCTGTGCATTTGGTTTTTCTTGCCTAAATGTAGAACCTTACTTTTTTCACCATTGAATTTCATTTTCTTAGATAGCGCCCAATGTTCAAGTCTGTCACGATCCTTCTGTATCTTAAGCCTATCTTCTGGAGTGTTGGCTATTCCTGCCAGCTTGGTGTCATCTGCAAATTTGATGAGTTCCCTATCTATCCCTTCATCCAAATCATTGATGAAAATGTTGAAGAGTACTGGGCCTAAAACAGAGCCTTGGGGTATCCCACTGCATACTTCCCTCCATGTAGATGCAGTTCTATTGAGGACTACACTTTGAGTGCAGTTGGTCAGTCAGTTACAAATCCATCTGGTGGTGATGCTGTCTAACCCACATTTTTCTATCTTATCTAGTAGTAGGTTGTGGTCTACTTTATCAAATGCTTGACTGAAGTCCAAGTAAATTATATCCACAGCATTCCTCTGGTCCACTAATTTTGTCACCATGTCAAAGAATTCAATAAGATTTGTCTGGTATGATCTGTTTTTGACAAACCCATGTTGGCTTTTTGTAATGACTTTGTTTGCCTCTAGGTCAGACATGTCAAACTCGCGACGTCACGTGATGTCGCGCGACGTATCAGGACGGTTTTGCCATTGCTGGCAATGGGGTGGGCGCAGCTTCTGCGTGACGCGTCTGGCCCACGGGCCGGCAGTTTGACACCCCTGCTCTAGGTGTTCGCTGATTCATTGCTTGATTATCTTTTCCAGAATCTTCCCAGGTATTGAGGTCAGGCTGATAGGTCTGTAATTTCCTGGATCTATTTTTTTTCCTTTTTTGAAGATGGGAACTACATCAGCTCTTTTCCAGTCCTCTGGTAGTTCCCTGGTGCTCCAGGATCTTTGAAATATATAGTTCAGTGGTTCTGATATCACGTCTGCCAGTTCCTTCAGAACCTTGGGGTGTAATCCATCTGGTCCTGGTGATTTGAACTAATCTAGGGTGGACAGCTGCTCACTTACCATTTTCTTGCCTATTTTAACTTGTGTTTCTAATCTGTTTTTTACGGTACTGTTTTTGATAGGTTGGACTGTTTTTTCCCTTTGTGTAAAGATGGATGCAAAAAATGAGTTAAGTAGTTCTGCTTTCTCCCTGTTGCCTGTCACCTTGCCACTTTCTCCCACTAATGGACCAATCATTTCCTTGACTTTTTTCTTCCTTTTTCCATGTTGAAAAAAAGCTTTTTTTTTTTGGTTATTTTTTACTTTTGGCACAAACCTTAGTTCATTTTGAGCCTTAGCTTTCCTGACTTCATCTTTGCAGGCTCGGGCTGTTTGCTGATATTCTGCCTTAGTTATGTGCCCCTCTTTCCACTTTTTATACTTGTCCTTTTTGTCTTTCAATTTATCAGAGTTCTTTATGCAGCCATGCTGGTTTCTTTTGAGAGCTGTTATTTTTCTTCTTTGTTGGTATTGTGCTAGACTGGGCTTTTATAATCTCACTTTTCAAAATTTCCCAAGCTTCTTGAGTTGTTTTCCCCTTGAGGATTCTCATCCATGGAAATCTTCCCAAGCTCTAAGTTTTGACATAACATGTTGTGTGAACTCAGTTTGGCTTGTAAATCATACTACTGGATAGTTTTATCGGTGAACATGGTTATTAATGTGTATGAAAATATGGTTTACGTGACTTGTGAACACTTGTTTGTGTTGCTCATTCTTGGATTCCAATTGATTACTTTTTTGCAAATTTGAAATCAGTTTTCTTTGCAAATCAAGATTGTTGATCTTTTGTTTCTGTAGCACAAAGCTTGGCTTGCTTGCATGAACCACCTCTAATGATTTACAACCCTTTTGTATAAGTTGGTGCTTCCCAACTTTCATGACCCAAAACCACTTATTAGAAAGTCCTCTTTAGCCAATGTAGTTAAAACACTTCAAGTCAATTTAAATGTCCCTGTTGTGATTGGGTAATGGGTTTGTGTGTTACCCAAAGAAAAACCACTTTTACCCTATTTTGGGTAATTTACCCAGGTTTGGTAAGCACTGTTATAAGTAAACTTCACTGCATTCTGATTACACAGGATTGGTGCTAAGGTGCTGGTACTGTATAACTCATGCTGCATCATCTGACCTTTCTGTATTGCAGATCATTTAATCTACACCTGGAAAAGTTGTAAGCAGTAATTATAAATATGAACTACTGTGTTTCCCTGAAATAAGACCTACCCTGATTTTGGGGGGTGGGCCTAATATAAGCCCTACCCCAAAAATAAGCCCTAGTTAGGACCCCGCCCACTCCGTCCCACCTCGCTGCCATAATGGGGCAGGAGAGCGTGTGTTGTGCCGCTGCTGCCACAATGAGGCGAGGCAGGTGGGGGATGGAGTGGAGCTGCCGCACGTGCCCCACACCCGCTTACTTCAGCCCCCCCCCCAGCCAGGCCATTCCTTGCTCGGCGACCTTCCCTTTCACTCCCGAGCCTGACTGCCATGCTACAGAGGATGGGCGGGGTAGGCCCGGTCCCCCTCCACTGTTTCGGAGCCAGGGGGTAATGACGGCAAAAGGCTCCACTGCCGCTGTGTGCCACTGGAGGGGCTTTCTTTGTGCTTCGCCCCATAGATCACCTGCCTGGCGGCAGCCGCCTCCTTCTCCGCCAACTGTCCCGTGGCTTGCGCCGTGACCGGGCAGCGCAAGTCTCCCCTACCGCCTCCCTCTGCCAGCCCTCCGTTGCCACCACTGGAGAGAACAGAGAACGGGGAGGGAAGTGGCAATGCAGAGCAGAGAAGAGCACTTGCTTGCCGCCCTGCATCACCCCGCGTCTCCCTTCTCCGTTCTGGAAATGGCAGCCCCATTTTCTGCCACTTCTCCTCCCGGCGCTGCTGTATAGTTTGGCGCACCACCGCCCAGCTCCTCTCTCTTCCTGAAAGCATTTCTTCACTAACCTGCTTTCCAAACTCTGTTGCGTTTCTCTCCTGCTGCAGGGAAACAAAGTTTGTGGGACTAAAAAAAGTTCAGTCAGACCTTCCAACTTCTCGCGGAAAAAAAAGATCTTGCATAGTTGGCCCACAGCGGCAGCGGAGCCTTTTGCCATCATTCCCCCCTGGCTTCGAAATGGCAGAGGGGGACCGGGCCTAGCCCTCCCATCCTCCGTAGCATGGCAGTCCGGCTTGGGAGGGGAGTGAAAGGGAAGGTCGCAGAGCAAGGAATGGCCTGGCTGGGGGGGGGGCTGAAGTAAGTGGGTGCGGGGCGCGTGGGGCAGCTCCACCCCCTCCCCCACCTGCCTCACCTGGTTGTGGCGGCAGCGGTGCGATGTGCCGCGCGGCCTCCTTCCACTAGCAGCCGCAGAAGAAGCGGGCTGGCAGCCACGTGGGCTCCTGCTGGGTGGGGCTGTTGGTGCCGCCGCCGCGAGATGAGGCAGGTGTCACGAACAATATAAGTGATCTCCCGAAAATAAGACCTAATGCCTCTTTTGGAGGCAAAAATAATATAAGAGCGGGTCTTATTTTGGGGGAAACACGGTATATACTTAGCTGACCTTAGTCAGCTGAGTGATGAATTCATTGGTTAGTTTTAGAGAAGTTCTCTCCCACTTGTATTTTGTTTTCTGCAGTATGAAGATATTAGGGTTTTTTTTACAGACTTGTTATAAACAATTCTAAGAGTTCATAAATCAAATACATTTTAATACACTATTAACTTTATGCAACATAATTTATTGTGGCTGTGTTATAAACAAATATTTTGCAGTGATTCTAAGCACAATGAGGGAAGTGTGTAAAATGTTTTGCTGCAATTCTGCAACATTTTTCAGATTGTCCTTGCCTTTTTGATCCTATCTTGACCATTAAGCCCTCTCTGTAAAAAGATTATCTGATGACATGACTTCTGCCTTAAGTGCACTTTATGGTCAGCAGGCCTGGCAGAAAGAGAAACTTCCAGAACATGAGCAGAAGTCATTTGGGTAACTGAGAAGGGGACACATACTGAGGGAGCTTTAACATTTTTGAGTCTTGCAATGTCAGCTTCACTGAAATTGCCAACTCTGTCGTTCTGTGTTCTGCTGGGGGGAAAGAAGGGTGGTCTGTGTGTGTCTATAGATATAACTGTTTGTGTGTATATGTGTATGCATGCCCTCCTAAACTGTGTAGTATTTGCAAGCAGATCCTAGAACTCCTGTCATAAAACTGAATAAAATTATCATCTTAAAATGGAAATGGTCTACAAAAGGGAGTAGCCAAATGTCCTTCAGGTAAACTAATGGAATGGCTGCTAAAGAAGATGATGTGAAATCTGGCATCTTCCCTGAGCTGATGGAGTGAGCCTTATGTACTGCTAGCTTATCTCTCTGCTGCAACCACTTGGGATTTCTATTAGAGGCTGGATTAAATTTCAGTGCTATCTTCTGACAGCATAGCTGTGTTTGCATAGCCATTCCTGACATTTTTCTGGATTTTCACAGCATGCTAAACTAACTTCACCACTGTGGTTGGCTAGTTTGTGGCTGAACCAGTGCAATTACTTGAAGGTTCAGTATACAGTGTGACCTCATAGTTAGATTAATTCAACTCACCATCGTTCAGATGAGAAAAAGGGGGAATTCTGCTTCTGCATGGCATACCAGTTGTGAAACTGTTTATCCAGTCCTGTGGAAATTATTTAGTGCTCAGCAAAAATGTATTTACAGTATAGGTAGTCCTCGCCTTACAACAGTTCATTTAGTGACCGTTCGAAGTTACAATGGCACTGAAAAAAGTAACTTATGACCATTTTTCACACGACCGTTGCAGCATCCCTATGGTCACATGACCAAATACAGAAGCTTGTCAACTGACTCATATTTATGACAGTTGCAGTGTCCCAGGGTCATGTGATCACCTTTTGCAACCTTCTGACATGTCAGTGGGGAAGCCAGATTCACTTAACAACTGTTACTAACTTAACAACTGTTATGTGCTCCTGGCTACTTTCCTTCGTGACCAGAGGCAAGCTCGCCTGACCAATAACCAGCCAAGACACAGTGAAGGCCTTTTGTTTCGTTTATTGCAATAAGCGGGGAGAGAAGCTATCAAAGCTTGGTTCTCTCCAAAGTTTCAACCCAAAATATCCCCTTCTTTATACAACCCTAGTCCCGGCCGCACATCCCTCCTCGTTCCCCATTGGCTGAGGTAGTATGAGGTTACACTCTTTCCGACCGCCTCCTACATATTTCCTGCTACATACTAAATCATACATCACATGTACATTAAAATTAAGAGATAATTTATACAAGGTGTGTCAGTTAATATTAATCAACTAATTGCACATGCTCAGTTGCCTGAGTTCTGGCCCCCTTTTTTATGACTTCTTAGAAAAATAGGTTCTTTCCTGTTTTGCTAGTTATCTTCTCTTACAGATGTTGTCTTCTTCCTTTCCCACTCTTAAGACCCAGCTATTTTTGCCTACATATTTCTTTTACATCCTTTCTTTATGTTAACCTTTCCTGTTTCCCATCATAGCTTCTCCACTCAGTAAATTTCCACTGCAGCAAATTCAATTTTAAATTTCTCTTTCAATATTAAATTTTGAAGACCTTTCTTTTACTTCTATCAACAACTGAAATGAGCCACTTAACTGTGGCAAGAAAGGTTGTAAAATGTGGCAAAACTCACTTAACCAATGTCTCGCTTAGCAATATAAATTTTGGGCTCAATTGTCATAAGCCGAGAACTACCTGTACTAGCATTGGCAACTGAGTATGTTATAATGCTGCCTTGAATCTTTTAGATTATAGTTCTACCATACTTGTTTTTAATATATATATATTACCATTTTATTAGGGAAAAAAGTATTGTTCCCAAAGTGGTACAGTGTGCATGCTATATTTCTAAAAGATACGATCTGGAATGTATTTCAATTACTTTGAACATTAATATTCTAATAATTAACCCATTTGGTATTTGAGGTATGAAACATTGTTAATATTGAAATGAAGTTTAATAATGGCATTCCACTTTCTTTTATTTAATCTATGCTGAGGGACAGGTTTTTATATGGCCCTGCTAGATACAAGGAACCAAACAATTTGTCCAATACCAGAGCAATTCTGACAAACTAGAAATAAAGATGGCATTGAAAAACTCCAGTTGTTAAAAATTTTGGAGAAACAAAATGAAAAGTCATGTGTCATCTTGACACCTAGATAGATAATAAGGCTGAAAATAACCCATATCTGATAAGGGCCCATAAAGACTACACTGGATAACAAGAGGAACTGTAACTTTTTGGCCTCTTAGGAGAAGATATCAGTATGAAAAGTATCTACTTGACCTGCCTTCTGAGAGAAGGAAACAGTGCAAGGATGACTCTCATCCTCCACTCCAGAAGAATTGGGCCCTGTGGAAGAGTTACCACCTTAGAGGCCCACTTTCAAAATGGTATGAGAAATGATTTCATGTTTAACGCAGACAAAAAGACATTTACTTCCTGTAATTAAATGTACTGTATCTGTCTTCCACTTTAATTTTTTTATTTATAGTTCAAGACCATGTCACAGAATTAAACAAAATACGGCACACCATTAATACATGTATAAATGACTTATATAAAAGGAAGAAGCCCTATAAAGTTAGCACTTCATAGAAGGGACCAGTTTCTATAAGCTAAGGCTACAAAGAAAAAAAAGTTACTGCTTTCAAAATACCTGGGCATTGGTCATTTAATTCCCGAATCTCATCATGAGTGGAGTTTATCAGAGTACTGTAAAGAGCACATGCTCTGGGTACCATCAGCTAAGGAGTGCCAGCTGGTGGGACCCAGAAGAAGACCCTTTCTGCTGTGGCTCCCACCATCTCAGAAACCATGAACAGACTATTGCAACCACATGGCATCACCATAGCACACAAGCCTACTAAAGCCCTTCAAAGCATCTGAAGTAAACCTAAAGACCCAGCAGCCCCAGAAGAAAAAAACAGGAGTCATCTACAACATCCAGTGTAACAACTGCAACAGCCATTATGTAGGACAAACAGGCAGAAGACTAGCAGAACGCATCCATGAACACCAACTAGCAGTCAGAAGACATGATGAAAACGCCTTAATTTCACAACACATGGACTTAACCATAGTTTCAACTGGGAAACTGAGCATCCTAGACCAAGCCAAGTCCAAAAACTCTAGAGAATTCCTGGAAGCCTAGCACTCAGACAAATTGGCCATCAACAGGCACATCGAGATAAACAACATCTAAAGCCAAAAAGGAAACAACAAGTTTAGTTTCAGCACCTAATGGGGGGGAGGGAGAAAGATTAAGAGATCTGTTTCTCCCAGCTTTTTTTCTGTTTTCTTTATTGAAAAAATGTGGGTTTGTGAGGGAGGGAGGGAGGGAGGGAGGGAGGGGGTAAAACAAGGGAAAGGTTTTGGGAAGCTTGTCCTGGAGCTGCTGCCTTTTCATGCAGGGGGCTCAGTTCCCCAAAGCCTAGCAAGAGCTAGGAGAGACCTGCAGTCTCCTGACTGCCAGCTGATCAGGGCAGAGGCCTAGCCCACAAGCGTGGCTTCCTTCTTTTGCAAAATACCACCAGTGAATGGATCATTGAGCTTCCTCCCTGGTGTTTTAATGCAACAGGGCTTCTTCTGACCAAGCACGGAGGCTTGTTTGGAAGCCTCTTCAATACTGAACGCAACACTGAGCCCTAATCTAGCTGCTGAGTTGTTTTTGGTTTTGCAAAGCTTTTTGCTGCTTGTCTGCCTCCTTTTTGGAACCAGCTGGGTGGACCCCCACCCAAGGCACCCGATGCTCTGTTTAATGACCCATGTGGTCATTTAACAACTGCATCAGGGAAATTGGGGTGGGGGTCATTAAGTGAGGCCATCTCGGTTAAGGGCCATCATGACTTGTGATCATAATGATAAAAGATGATAAAAACACTATTTAAACTGATTGTCATGACTACATGTAATGTGTATATATACTGTTGAAAGTAAAATCAGGTCTGGTTCCAAGCTGAGAGAAAGATGCTGAAATAAAATGGAGGCAGGCTGCAATTTGTAAAGGAGGTCTCTGTTTATTTGGTAGCCAGAAAGTACAGTGACAGCAGCATATTTCTGGGGCGGCTGACAAAATGGGGTTGAGAGTAGGTGGGCTTTTATACATTCTTTGGGGCTTTGTGAGTGAGATGCCTGTTCCTGTGCAAGAATATGTCCTTGAATATTTTAATGGCTGTTGCCAGATTCCTATGGGGTCACGGCTAGCTCTATAGGCAAAAGGGGAAATGCAAATCCTAGGTGTTTTGTTTGAGCTAATCTTGTCAGTTTTGGCTCCTTGCCTATTGTGTTGCTTATTTGGAGTTTCAGCTGCTCTTTGTTTATGAATAGAGTGGCCCAGCTTTCTGAATGGATACAAAATATCCATTCATAAAGCCTAGCCTCTTCAGGCTTCTGCTTGAGGCTGTTTTCCTATGGCAGGAAGACTGGGGCTGCTTTCTGCCTTTAAGATGGTGGGTATCCATAGCTCTACCCACCATCCAACCAAAGCTTTACCCACCATCCAACCAAAACTCTGGACACGCTACGTCGATGACACCTTTGTCATCATCAAACGCTCCCAAATTGAAGAAATACACCACACACTTAAGAACATATTCCCTGGGATCAAATTTACATGTGAAGAGGAAACAGACAACAGACTCCCATTCCTCGACATCGGCGTAAGGAGACCGGACAATGGAGAACTGGAAACCTGTGTCTACCGCAAACCTACACACACGGACCAGATCCTCAGCTTCGCAAGCAACCACCCCATTGCACACAAAAGAAGCTGTGTCCAGACCCTCTTCAGAAGGGCCAGGACACACTGCAGCACCACAACACTAAGAAAAGCAGAAGATAAAAGCTGCTTGACGTCTTTCTCCGTAATGGCTATCTGAAAAACTTAATATTCCGACACACAGCACCCAAACCACAACACACCACACAGCTGACCACCACGCAAAAACTAACCCTATCATACACAAAAGGGGTGTTAGAAATGACAGCCAGAATTCTCCAACCCCTAGGAATAGCAATAGCCCACAAACCCACAGCCACACTCTGCCAGAAATTATCCAGAACCAAAGACAAGATACAGAAGGATAAAAGAAACAATGTCATCTACAAAATCAACTGTAACAATTGCAGCCACTTCTATGCGAGGCAAACATCACGTCAATTAAAAACCAGGATCCACGAACACCGGCTAGCAGTCAAACGCCACAATCCCAAATCCTTAATCGCTACCCACATTGACACTAAACAACACCAGTTCGATTGGAGCAACACGAAAATCATCAGCCACGCTACCACCCTCCATGCGCATGAGTTCATCAAAGCCTGGTACTACACAAGCAGACACATTGATCTACAACCAGCCTATGAACCCCTCAGAATCCAAATCAATTGCACAGCCAACCGGAGATAGCACCAACCCATGCAAGCCCCTCCCCCCCAGCAGTTCACCTTCCAGTGACCCTGACCTGATGTAATCTCCCCATCAGAAGACCCATCACCAGCCTCTCACTGATAACTCACCCCTGACCCACTGATAATTCACACCCTCCAATGACCCTGACCTGAAGTAGCCTCCCCATCACAAGACCCATCACAAGCCTCTCTCTGATGACTCATCACAAGACCCTCACTCGACACACCCACACCTGAAGCCCTTATAAATAGAAGAGCACTGACACAGACATCGCCTAAACACCGCTGAAGATGTTACTTAACCTGGTAATGAAACGTTCAGAAACCAACCCACAAGCTTGGAGAACGAACCTTCACCCTCAATCACTTAAATATGAGCCAGCAGTGTGCAGCAGCTGCCAAAAAAAGTCAATGCAGTCCTAAGCTGCATTAACAGAGGGATAGAATCAAGATCACGTGAAGTTTGAGTACCACTTTATAATGCCTTGGTAAGACCACACTGGAGAAGGAAATGGCAACCCACTCCAGTATCTTTGCCATGAAAACCCCATGGACAGTACCAAAAGGCAAAAAGATATGATGCTGGAAGATGAGCCCCTCAGGTCGGAAGGTGTCCAATATGCTACTGGGGAAGAGCAGAGGGCTAGTACTAGTAGCGCCAGAAAGAGTGAAGCGACTGGGCCAAAGCTGAAAGGACGCTCAGCTGTGGATGCATCTGGTGGTGAAAGGAAAGTCCGATGCTGCAAAGATCTTTTCTCCATAGGAACCTGGAATGTAAGATCCATGAATCAAGGCAAACTGGACGTGGTCAAACAAGAGATAACAAGACTGAACATCGACATCTTAGGAATCATCTTAGGTGAATTTAATTCAGAGGACCATCAGGTATACTACTGTGGGCAAGAATCCCTCAGAAGAAATGGAGTAGCCTTCATAGTCAATAAAAGAGTAGGAAAAGCAATACTGGGATACAATCCTCAAAATGACAGAATGATCTCAGTGCGAATCCAAGGCAAACCATTCAATATCACAGTAGTCCAAGTCTATGCCCCAACCACTGGTGCTGAAGAGGATGAAATTGACCGGTTCTATGAAGCCCTACATCACCTTATAGAATCAACACCAAAAAATGATGTCCTCATCATGGGGGATTGGAATGCTAAAGTAGGAAGCCAAAAGATAACTGGAATAACAGGCAAGTTTGGCCTTGGAGTACAAAATGAAGCAGGGCACAGGCTGATAGAATTTTGTCAAGAGAATACGATGATCATAGCAAACACTCTTTTCCAACAACCCAAGAGACGGCTCTACACATGGACATCACCAGACAGTCAACACAGAAATCAGATTGACCATGTGCTCTGCAGCCAAAGATGGAGAAGCTCTATACAGTCAGTAAAAACAAGGCCAGGAGCTGACTGTGGCTTAGATCATGAGCTTCTCGTTGCAAAATTTAGGCTTAAAT